>CM072821.1:59225564-59825564 GCA_036937905.1 Salvia rosmarinus
AGCAAGAGAGAGAATTGTGTGGGCAAAATCTCAATTGATTTCTAGGATGATCAAGACATTTTTGACAAAGAACCTCCATGGATCAACAATCTATTCTGTTAAAAGAACTCAGAAACAACACCAATGGCTCGCATAAGTTGAATAGGTATTCTCATCTCTTTATTTCATTAAAATAGAATGATACTTTAATTGCTTTGAATATACAAACACAAGTTAATTAGAAAAAGTCAACAAATAAAGTGAGCAAAATGTTATGTATAGTCGACATCATCGCACGTTGGTCATACAGGTTGGGGCCAGAGTTTTTTTAAATTTTAAAATGATCAGATCACATTCAATTAGGATTAAAAAAAATTGAAGATTAATAATTTTAATTGAAATTAATAAACTTTAATTAAATGTGATCCCAACACAACACGTCTCATGTGAGGACGTCCTTATAGAAAATTGTGTCTAATTTTTATTATTTTGCTTTGTAATATTGGTGTACTATAACTTTATTTTTTTCTTTAAAAACAATATGGGGATGTTGGTTACGAGGATTACGAGGTAAATTTACTTTTTTAGAAAATATCTTTAGTTTTATTAGTTTTCAAAATTTCTAACATATTTCCATAATTTTTTTTATTATTGTAAACAATTTTTCTATGTACTTTACATGTCTTATGCTTTAGTCTTATTTATTCTTAAGTGGCTCGCTTTGGCACTCTACTTTATATGTTGATTACCTTTTTTTACTTTTTATTTTTAGTGTCTAACTTATTTGATGGTAATATTTTTAGATTTCAATAAAGTTGTAAATAGGCTAAAAACATACCAATTTGAAAGTATCCCGCCATACTCTTCATAAAAAATGTTCGTAAATCAAAATTGACTGATAGCTACCTCTTGTAAATTTTACTTAATTTTACTTCTTACACTCTATCTGCTTTGTCGTATGAATCGGTTGAGACAGGGCATCGTGTTGTCAATATTCTACTAGAAGCCATCTACGAGCTATCAGAATGTTTTGATGAATGCATTAGCCTTCAACTGAAAAACACCGTGAGTTTCTCCATTTTCTTCAATTGTCTTTTCTTTTCGTTAATTAATGCACTTATTGTTTGCCATATACGTGGTATTTGTGGTGGCGAAGTTTGATAAAGAGAAGAGGAAAATTTATGGGAAGACGCAGAGCTCCTTGTCACCACGTTAAACATTTGCTCTGCTCATTTTCTACCAAACGACGATAGTTTGTACCATCGTCGGGCGGTCTTGACAAATAATGGGTTGGAAGAAACAACAAAATGGACCATTTTTCACTATGGAGATACAATTGAATATATCTAAAAGATGCACAATATATCATTTATAAAAGAATTATTTTTTTACAAAATTTGGACCCCAAAAGTTTATAACAAAATTTTGGGACATTGAATATTTTATTTTTGAAAGAATATTTTTATTAATATAATAGGATATATAAAATATTGGACCCTTAAAATTATAGGCCTGAGCGATCGCCCATGCTCGCCTCCCTCGAGACAACTACGACCATCGTGAATACATAACTCGTCCAAGCTCATAAACAAAATCATCACCACCTTTCTCATATTCCAAATAAAAGGTAAAATAAATGACTTATATGCTATGTGGTGTCCGACGAGATACATCAACACTACAACAAAAATAGTTTTGGGACATCGAAATGTGCCTCAATATATACCATTTTGGGGCACTTGTGATTTTGGGGCATTTATCATATGTGTTGCCAAGTATCGTGTCCCAATAGTGTTGGGGGCACATTTAAGTGTCTCTAAGCCAATAGCTTTCCAATCATTTTCATATGTCCCAAGATTGATTTCTTAAGGCATATATAAATGCCCCTTAACAGATTTAGAGGCACATTTTATGTCCCGATATTTATAAAAAAGACACAAATAAGTGTTTCTATATTGTATTTCAAGGCATTTACATATACCTTGAAATGTAATATCGAGACACTTATTTGTGTCTTTTATATAAATATCGGGACATAAAATATGTAGCATCAAAATTCATTTTATGTCTTCAGATTAATTTCTTGGGGCACTTGCTTGTGCCCTTAAATTCAATTTGAGGCATATAATGTGTAGCAATAAACTTTTATATATGTCCACAAATTAATATTATGGGGCACTTACTTGAGTCTTCACATAAAACTAGAAACACTTTCATGTGTAGAATTAGAAATCTTGTGCCCCAAAACACATTACTATATATAATTTATTTAAAATCTACAACTTCGTCATCTTTTTAATACTAAACAATCTAAATGACAATTATGCATAAAGCTCATGTCCATATTTGCTAGAAAAAATAAATGGAGTCATAAAATTGTTTCTACATAATACAAATTAAAAGATCACACCATCTAAATTATGAAAGGTCCTTTGAGATTAAATACTCTTGCTTTTTTTCCAATTATTTTCTTTTCAATTATTTTTCTAAAATTAGAAAATATACAGAATGTTGCTTTTGCGAGAAGAAAGGGAAGCAAAGCTGCCTCAATTTGACCCTGAAGGAATCTAATGTAGCCAATGACTTCTGATAAGACAGAAGCAGTGTCAGTCTGCAAAAGAGCAACATGCCACAACTATTCTTTAAATGTCAAAAAACACAAGCTCAGATCATATTATAAAGTAAACAAAAGAAGCATCTCTTTGTTTTACATGATGTTTCACTGATTAATGATGATATAAAATTATTTTACTTTTATGGGCTTTATGCTTATAAATTTATATAGTTTATATCTCAAAGGATCAAGCCCAGAACAT
The DNA here is from genome assembly GCA_036937905.1 of Salvia rosmarinus. Lineage (NCBI taxonomy): Eukaryota > Viridiplantae > Streptophyta > Magnoliopsida > Lamiales > Lamiaceae > Salvia > Salvia rosmarinus. The sequence continues at coordinate 59,228,360 of CM072821.1, forward strand.
ATATCATATGGAATGCGTAAGTCAATTAAACGAAACACATGTTAAATATAGCATTGAATAAAAGGTTTGAACTGACTATCATATATGATATTTTACACAAATTCTTTTAATTACCTTCCCAAATGGAGAAACAAGTTGGTGAAGAGCTGTTACTCTATCCCCAAAATTCTTTTAATTTTGGGAAAGAGAAATTCAAGTACACAAAATAAAATTCTAAAACTAGTTGAGAACATATAAATGGGAACATAATAGATACTCACTTCCTTAGACATTCATTATAAAATCCATAGACTTGTGTGATCTGCAGGATAACAAATGAAAACTACCATCAGTAACAAAGATTAGTGCCTCAATAAAACAAGGTGGCTAGAAATGCAAACTTTATTTCAGTTTCTACAGTATTATCACAAAATTGATGAATTTTCTCTACCACTACTAGATATGCAAACCATATATATAGCCACAATTTTTTAACTGGGAAAAAACACGGTAAAACCTTTTGAACAAAAATCAAATTTTGAAACATAATAAAATCAGGATTTATTCCAGAAAAATTTACAAAACCGTGCTTTAAGCATTTTCTCAAAGTAAGAAAAGAGTTAAATTACCATATATAACTAGAAAACCAGCTCATTAAATATGTACATGTAACTTTTTCTTACTTTGATACATGTACATATTTTCCAGTACATGTATAAACTTAGCACTAAACGGATGGATAATCTTCTCTCTCATAGAGTTGCAACTTCTCTCGCTTAGATGAAAGGAAATAATGCATATTCCGCATAAAACAGATTCCATATGAACCGGTAAAGATCGCTTCCTGCAAGATTCAACCATTTGCATTTTGACATATTTGGTCAAATATGTAAAGGTTATGCTTCTTAAAAGATGCTACATTTCTCTAATTAACTTAATCAAAACATATAAATCATTCATAAGCCTTTTCAGAAACTTCCATCCATGTACATCAGAATCTGCTAGTTACTTCATTAGGAGGCGAAACCAACCTTGGTTTGCTTTAAAATATGATTCTTCACATGATGCCATTCCATTAACAGTATATTAACAGAAAACAACAAATGAGTTAGAATTACCTTCCTATAGTTTGCCTTTTCCAGTATCCAAGCCTGCAACATACAAAATTTCAAATATCTAAAATTATGATTTACACTTGACATCTCATGGTTTTGGAATTTTGCCTTGCAATGTTACAGAATAATTTACTGAATTAAAATTAGTTGCCTCTACATGCCAAAGAGTGGAGAAGATCTAAAGAGCAATCTATTTCAGGTTCTTTATTGTTCATAAGAGATACTTCAAACATACTGGGAAAGTAAACATATGGCCAAGGTAACATGTGAAGGTATCATCAAGCTTCTCTTAAAGGCCTGCAATACGTTACCATCGAGTGTTATAATTTGAATAGTCGCCCATTGCGTGTATGATAAAAAGTGGAGCTACCTGAGGCAAGTAAATTGCTGCTGCGACAGAACCAATGTAATTTATCAACAGGAGCCCAGATCCAAGCAATGCAATATTTCTCACACCGAGCTTTGTTGCCAAAGTATCTATCTGAAACCTATCAATTTATAGTGAAACGTGAGATTTCAGTCATCAGATAAGCCTCTTATATCAGAAAGGATTTAATCTGGAAATGTAAAGCAATAATCTAGTACCACCAGCAAAAGTTGATTTTGGAGTGTTAGCATGGTGTATGTGTGTGGGAATTGAACTTACATTTTTGGAGTAATCGTTGTTCTTGCTTTCAGTTCCCTGCCTCTTCCAAGTGTATGAAACCACTTTTCAAGTGTCTACTGTCCTTACCTGCATCACCATCCTGAGGGAGACAAAGCAAAGCATCGCTGCACTTTCTAGTCCTTCAACGAAAGCAAAAATCAAGCCACCTGCAGAACTGAAATCAACAGCAGGCTTCAGCAAAAAACGAGATGGTACTGAAAGCAAATATAAATATTGTGTTATAAAAGCAAATATATCATGTACGACAGATGCCAAATTCAGTCATCTCTGAATGTGAGTGGTAATACAACAGATGAACTGCTTTCAACATATAGTATATCAATGAAATGATCCAGACACAGTAAGGCTACATACAGCAAAACAGTTTATCAAAATAGTACTTCCACTTCAATTTGTGCAACCTCAAATTCAAACATCTGACAAATCACTTGCTTTCTAATGACCGCCTCAATCTACTCACCATTCACCCCACAGTTGCAAGGCCTGTTCAGCACTTCAGCTCCATTTTGTTCATTCAATAAGCGTAATACCTGTGATGAATATACCAGAAGTCCCCTTACTTCTGGTATATTGAAATTGGTGCACACCTCAATACAAGAAAATTGAAATTAGAGTTTGTAGTGGATCTATTTTCTTCTGAATTTGTTGTGGGGTGGTGTACAACAAGATCAGCTTTGGGGCATCTTTCAACATCTAAGTGTGAGTGTGATTTACCATCTTTACATGATGAACTTTCAACGGAAATACCAAAGAAATTAAGAGAGACCTGTGATGAAAACTGCCTTCAAACATCCAGTATTTTTCTTTGTTATTTGCTATTGCTGCATCGTACTACTTGCAAAAAAGATGGTACGGGAAGCAAAGAAGACGAGAGAATACCTGGATTGGAAACTAGCCATGGCGGAGCGCCCAACAACTTTCCTTGAACCCAACAGATGATGACTTCTACCATCACTGCCCTGTTAATGTATTTATTATAGTCATCATTATCTCAAGTGACGAGCATGCTGAGAATTTACTCTGATAAGCTTTCAGAAAACATCATCACAAAATATACAGCAGTCTTCACAGGCATAACGCTCAATGCTAATATGCATTTAAAGCTCAACTACAAACTAACGATATTTAGTTATTTATAAGGCGCTTTGTAAATGTTCAACTCAGTCCATGAACTTATCCATTTCACCGTTTTATATGTCGGACCTATAAGCACTGTCAGAATCACATTATTGAGTGCCAGGCAATACAGTTTTTAAGACCTTCGGCATCATCAGATGAAAAATAAAGTGAATGTGATAGATTCGAAGTAAAGTACTAATTCAAAAGATAAACAAAAACCACTAATGCACATCTTAAAGCAAGTCATGAGAGTGATAAAATGGTACCTCCGACTTCACAGCACTTGTGACCACAGGATGACCTGAAGGCGGAGAAGCCAGCATATGTTTTCCCAAGGGAGATGAACTTTTCACAAAAGGGTGATCCAAGAGTTGAGAAGCCGTAGCACAATGTAGGGGATTCAACTGCAAGCAACGCCTCAGGAAGTCCTTGCATGCATCTGAGAGGTGATCTGGAATTGTTGGAAGCTCATGTTGACATGAAACCTTGAACATGGCCATGACCTAATATCCAGGAGAAAGAAAGCCTCAAACTAAAGAAACTTTGTTTATCGGTTTCTATCATAGAAAGCACTTATTATCCTTTAAAGAGTTCAATATAGATATGTTCGATCCTGAAACAGTACACAAGCATACATCCAAAAACAAAAAAAAAGAAAAGGAAATTTTACAGCCCGAAGCACACACACTTTATACTGTCTTAGAGGTGGTTTTGATGTAGCCATCTCCAGAACAGTGCATCCAAGACTCCATATATCACTAGCTGATTTACGAACATTTGAGTTCATAATGACCTAAGAAAAAAACATTTAAGAAATAAATGCATCATGCCTTAGAGACCTTATATCACAGAAGACTAAGAAAGAAACAATCTATTAACTTCATCACGTCAGCTCTGGGAAGCACAAAGTTCCCAGCCCAATCCCTTGCACTAGTAGGAATCACGCCAATAGCCAGGAAAAAGTATGAAAGTAACACTCACATGAAACTTGATTTGGGTAGCGAGACTTTCTGATTGAGATTTTCTGGGAACCACCGATTGGAGAGAAATCACAGCCAAGTCGTCTTCGGATTGGCCGACCGGTAGCTCAGAGCCGTCGGTGACTGCTTGCGAGAGAGGAGTGGCGGTGGCTCCGGCAGGCAACAACGATGTTGCTGGGAATCTTCACATGATGTTGCTGGGATTTCGTGACGTTCTGTGGAGAGAGAGAAGATGAGAGAAGGAAAAAGACGCGCATACGTTTGCCCAAAATTAAGGGTTTTGGGTGTTAGTGAATTTTTAACAAAATTTCTTTTGTGCCTCTAAATTTTATATATTTGATTAATTGCCTCAAAATATATTTTGGAGGCAATTAATAACAATTGTCTCTAAATAAATGTCCCAATATCCAATTTTGTTGTAGTGCAAGATTTGAGGGTTAGAAAATGGATATAGTACTAATATTTGATGCTTTAAATAAAAATTTCGATAGTACGGAAATATATTTGTGATAAAGCGAATATAATTAAGGGTTTAAAATGATAATAAATTTCTTGTCATTATCTCATTGTTCAATTTTTGTTTTTCAATATAGGCGTAGAGATGAGAATGTATGGAAGGAGAGCATCGAGAGGCAACATCATCGAAATCGAAGAAGATATGCGACATTGACAAACCTAGTTCTTGAGGAACCCAGCGCCCCAACAAAATATCAAACAAACATTTTATGTATCGCAAAACATTCTACTATAGTGCCTACTTTGATGCGAAACTATTGATCTCCTTATATTCAAAGTACTCTTTGAGCCGATTGTACAAGTGTTTAGCATCCACATTGGAATCAATAACTCCATTTATGTAATATGTTTTTTAGGTAAACCATTTATGGGTGAGTAAAATATCCGAAAACCGAATAACCGAATCGAAACAATCGAAATATTAAATCTGGTTCAATTTTTTCTATCATTGGGTTCGATTCAATTTTTTTTTCAAGAAAAGATTAGTTAATTCGGTTTTGTTCGGTTTGATTTTTTAAAATAAAAATCAAAATTATAAATATAATATTTTAATTAAATAAATTAATATTAATTATATATTTATTTTAAATAATTTAGTTATAATTATACAAATGGAATGAAAGTTTATATTTTTAGTTAAAATAAAATCATAAATAATAATTTTTTTTTTGGGTTTTTTTTTTGTCCCGTTATGTTTTATTTATAAAATTTTGGATAATTCAGTTCGAGTAATTGAATAATTTTATTCGATTCATTTTTATTAATTAAAAATCAAATTTATGTTTAATATTGTTTTACCAAAAGAACGATTTAAATCCAAATATTCACCCTCAAACCTTTATGTAATAACCGAGTTGTAGAGACATTCCTAAATAATATACCGGGCTTAATCAACTATTGTGATTAATTATGGATAATAAAAGGGAAAAGATATAATTTTAATCTAATAAATTGACTTTGTAATAATTTTAGCCTAATCAATCAATAACACTTTAATCAAGCCTAATGAATTGATTTTGTGATAATTTAGCCCGTAAGCGATTTTTCGACATCGGAAAGCACAATTGGCATCGAAAATAAGAAATAGCTCGTAAATCATTTTCAACTACTTTTCTAACTTGTAATTTCTATATTGTTTGCATTTAGGCTCAGTGGATTATAATGATGTGAATCAACGAATGACAATGATGATATTTTTCAACAAGAAGCTATGAGAATGTAATATCTTGATTTTGTAGTAGTTTATGATTCTCATTTCGGGTTTTGCTAAGTCATGTGCCAAATTAGGTTGGTATACTATTCCCCTTACATTATTATATAAATTTAACTCCACCTGCCTTTCTCATCTTCTCCAATTTTCCTAATCTCACTAAATGAATTAATATACGCGATTATAAGATATATATGACTAGATCATATAAAAACTTCGTCTAATGTAAAAACTAGAAACAAATATGAACCATTAATTTTTGCTATATATTTCAGTTCACTTGTAAGAAACCCTCGAAATACAATTGAATGCTTTGAGCGGCAGAAAAATGAATCTTCCTGGCTACTGCTATTTATCATTTTCTTTCATTAATTTCGAAAATGTATTGCTTAAATATAACACCATATATAAGAAATACTTTAGAAGATTCAATATATTATAGAAGATAAATGGGTTGAAGCCAGGAAGGAAATTACGAAAATGAAACAAAATTCTTCAACTATATTCGCGTGCGTGCGTGCCTGTGTGTGTTTGTACGTATATGAATTATGAATAGTAAAACCATTTTTTGAAATCAAAATTAATCGAGAAAGAAATGTAATTTCACAAATTTGCATGATAATATATTTGACGTAATCAATTTGATTCTTTAGAGTTACAACTTCGGATTAGGCCAAGAAATCCCACAACACATTAATTACTTTTATTGAAGCCTCCTCACACCATCAACCACGACTTACATTTCAGACAAACACAAACAATAATAACACCACGCAAACATGCACTCAGACCAAGTGCAACAAGAAGCATAAATATTCAAACATGAAACAAACGAATTTGGCAGCTTAAGCGCAGACGAAGTCCCTAGGAACGTTCCTGCTGCACACATTCAGGAGCAAGGAGAGATAGATGGGAAGGTTAATGTTGATGCCCAAAATGTTAGCCCTAATCACAGTGCAAAGGCAGACGGCGGCCTCCAAGTCGGCCAGCCCTTCGATGAGGCTGCAGCATGGGGTTACGGGAGGATCTCCAATTGTCACGTTGACAAGGCTGCCGAGCACATCAAGGCAGACGCCCAATCTAAGGGCGTCTCTAGGGCATGAGTTGCCCGGTTTGGGCTCGGTGGTGTGCTTGGTTGCGGCCCCGGTGGAGTGCCCGGCTGCGGGCCCGGTGGAGTTCCTGGTTGCGGGCTCGGTGGAGTCATCGGTTGCGGGCTCCGTGGAGTCCAAGCACTGACCAAGGAGAAGAAGATGAGGTTGAGCGAAGGAATAGAGCAAGTGATGTGTTTCTCTTACTGGCCATGGCTTGTTGTAGCAAGTGGCGAATGAAGGGTTGTTTTGCATGATTTTTGATGATGGAATTGGGTTTTATAGAGAGGTTAATGGTGGCTTATTGATATTACTGCATGTTAAAAAAAAGGGTTGTGTTGTAACGGATTATGATTATTGAGCAATTAAGAAACAGAAACGTAAAGAAAACACAGATTTACGTGGTTCATCAACAATGAGTTGGCTACATCTACGGGAAGAAAATGAGAACATATTTTATTAGGAGGCTAGTGTTTCAGATTACACATTACAACTCTCAAAGATCATATATATAGTACTACGAGAATAAACCAATTGGGCTCAGCCCAATACGAGTATTAAGGCCTAATACTACCCCTGACTAACTCTACGAAGCTGAAGATAGATTTAAGGCATATCAATAGTTTGGAACAAGATCGGGATCCCATGTATTTAAGCTGGTTGGGAAAACATTAATGGAATTTTGGATGCATGCCAATTTGAGGATGACGTCTTATTATGTTATTAGGTAAGCACAAAACTTGCATGCATTTGAAAAGGAGGGATGAAAACGATGGAAGCTATTAAAGGAAACAAGACAGCAAGGTAACTTGTTCGTTTATTTCATTTCTTAGCGAAATTGGTTCATACAATTATTAACTTGAGTATTGAAACGTTTGAGAAGAGAAGATTGGTAATATTATTTCTGTATATTCAACCTTGTAAACAAGAGGTAAGAATATGTAGGATTTACAATGGTTTTGTAAATAAGGAAACAACTAATTTAGTGTGATATTGCAGGATTTCCGGAGCTATTCTTGGCGTGTATCGTGCTATAGGTGATTGTGGATTGCTAACACTCCCCCTCAAGTTGAGTAGTGGGATCCCCAATATTCAACTTGACTAGTATATCCATAAAACTTCTTGAGTTTACGCTTGGTCAATTTATCGCCATTTGATCTTGAGCGGACAAAGGGTAGCTCAATGACTCCAACTTCTATTTTTTCCTTGATAAAGTGTCGGTCAATCTCAACATGTTTCGTTCGATCATGTTGAACAGGATTCTCGGATATGCTGATGGCGGCTTTATTATCACAAAATAACTTAATGGTTTGATCAGGAGGGAAACCAATTTCTATCATTAGTTTCTTTAACCATAAAATCTCCATTAGTCCGCCTTTGATTCCTCTGAATTCTGCTTCGGCACTGGAAAGTGCTACGACCTTCTGTTTCTTGCTTCTCCAAGTTATCAAGCTATCTCCAATGAAGGTGAAATATCCCGAGGTCGATCTTACGTCATCCGGATTTCACCTTGTCTGCATCCGTATAGCCGTGTATTCTCAAATGTTTGTTCCTGCCAAAAAATATTCCATATCCGAAAGTTCCTTTGAGATATCTTACGATTCTGAGTGCAGCGTCCATGTGATCAATTTGTGGTTTGTGCATGAACTGGCTAACGACTCCAACAGCATAAGCAATATCCGGTCTTGTATGAGAAAGGTAGTTGAGTTTTCCTACCAGACGTTGATACCTCCCACGGTCGACTTCTTCGGCACCTTCAACTATCTGCAGTTTATGATTCATAGCAATAGGAGTGTCTGCTGGCTTACATTCCAGCATCCCTGCTTCGGTGAGAAGATCTAGGGTGTATTTCTTTTGACATATGAAAATTCCTCTGCTTGACCTAAGTACTTCGATACCAAGAAAGTACTTAAGGGCACCGAGATCTTTCATCTCGAATTCAAGAAATAGTTGCTTCCTCAAATTTTCCATTTCTTCTGTATCACTTCCTGTAATGATCATATCATCGACGTATATGATTAAGCGGTAATGAGCTCTCCACGTTTTTCAAGAACAGTGTGATCGAATTACTTTGCTTGAATCCATAGCTTCTCATAGCGTTGGTGAATCTTCCAAACCATGCCCTTGACGATTGCTTGAGGCCATACAAAGTTTTCTTTAGTTTGCATATTTTCCGTGACAATGTCAAAACCGGTGGTGCTTCCATATATACTTCTTCTTCTTCCTTAATTCTCCGTGTGGAAAGCATTGGTAACATCAAATTGATGAAGGGCCATTCTTGGTTTCTGCAATAGACATTAAGGCTCTTCTTGTGCTCATCTTGGCTCTTTGGAGAAAAAGTCTGCGAGTAGTCCACCCATAGGTCTTGGTATACCCTTTCGCAACAAGTCTAGCTTTGTATCTTCGATAGATCCATCCGGTTTCTCTTAATGGTGAAAACCCATCTGCATCCGACCGTTTCTTCCTCGTGGTCGATCACACACTTCCCATGTATTGTTTCAATCGTATTCAGTTCTTTTTCATTGCTTAGCCCATTTTCCGATTTGAGAGCTTCCTCGATTGTTTGGGCAAGTCTTCTTCTTAGTAAAGAGCAACCTGAAAAGCTCTTGCAAGACTGCTAAGATTATCGTTAGTGACTTTCCCAATCGGGATGATCTGGTGGCTCTCTCGGGAGAATATCTTCTTGGAGGGATCCCTCTGGTGCTCCTTGGAGGCAGAACATATGTGGATGAATCATGATTACTGTGAGGGTGGTCCATCAATTCAATGGAAGAAACTTCCTCCTGAGGAACATGAGGCTCGCCATTATCTTGAGGAGATCTTACTTCGGATACCGGACTGGGGAGGTGATTATCCGGTTCACTGAGGTCATTGGACTGTGAAGTCGTTTCAGGAACTGTCTCAGTGGCACCGTTAACTGGCTCTGTTGGAATTTCCTCTACTGGATGGCTCAAAATTGGCAACCAACTTAGTGGGTCGACTAATATCCTCCCCTCGATCGCTAAGGTGGTGATGGTAGAAAAATTCGGTTTCGAGGAAATTGCGGTTCATAGTGGTGAACATGCGGCGAGATTTAGGATCATAACAACGGTAGCCTTTTTGTTGATTCCATATCCGACAAAACGCATTTAACTCACAGGATCCAGTTTTGTGCGCTCATGTTTTGGTATATGGACAAAAGCAGCAACCAAGATACGTGGTTTTAAGGTAAGAGGACGGTGTTTGGGTAATATTGGAAAGAACTTGTATGGGAGTTTTGAGGTGAAGGCTTTTGTGGGAAGTCGGTTAATAAGATAGACGGCAGAGCTACGACTTCAGCTGTAATTTGGAGGTACCAGAGATTCAATAGTGATTGCTCGTGTAATTTCAAGAATGATACGGTTTTTTCTTTTGGCGACTCCGTTTTGTTCGGGTGTGTGGGAACAGTTGGTCTGATGGATTAAGCCGTTATCATGGAAGAATTTTGCCATAGATGAATTAACAAATTCTCCCATTATCGGATCGCAAAATTTGAATGTTGGTTTTGAACGGTGTTGAATCATTTTATAAAAAGGACAAATTTGGAATAAACCTCGATTTGTGTCGTGAGAAATAAACCCAAGTCATACGAGTGTGGTCGTCTATGAATAATAAAAAATATTTGAAATTTTGACCCCCAATGACAGGTGTGGGCCCCCAAATATCAGAATGAATTAAAGAAAACATAGAGTTCACACGAGTATTATTAGGTTTGAAGGTTTGTCTATGACTCTTGGCTAAAACACATGTTTCACAATGCAAATCAAGAAACTAATGTAGGAAATAAAAGTTTAAGGTAACCTATGGAAGGGTGTCCAAGTCGGCGATGCGAGCAAGCAAGGTTGGTATTTCCGGTGAAAGATCACGGTGCCTTGTTGAGCAATTTCGTCCACGTAATACTGATCCATTTCGTTCGATTGCACGTCCAATAATCTCCCGTCTGGATATCCTGTAAAATGCAGAAGGTAGGGTGCATCAAGATGGTACAATTAAGTTCCTTTGTGACATGATCGATAGATAGCAGTTTATGGGATAACGCGCATATAGAAAATTAGAAACTCTAAGGGTTGGAGAAATTTCAATCGTGCGGCCCCACTAACTGGAGTGATTTCCCGTTGGTCGTCTGACATGGGTTTTACGTGACTTTGTAAGCATCAAAATATCGACAAATCATATGTCATGGTGTCGTGGCACATGCAATCAAATATCCATTCAAGACTTTTCTTTTCCATATGATTTGTTTGTTTTAAAACATTTACTTGAGATATGGAATTAGGAGACAATTCGGAAATGAGTCAAATAAGATCCGAAATCTTTGGGTGACCGTGAGTAGAACCGGATGGGTCGGGTATAACACCCAACCCGCTACCTTCATAATTCGAGGCATGGGCGTCTTTTCTCTTTCTCCCCATTTACTCTCGCTGCAACCCTAGCCGCTCCACATTCCTTCTCTCCTTCAGCCGCGGCGCCGTCTTCCTCGGGGAGTTTGTTGCTTCGCGATCCGGTGGCGCCAGTTCCCGGCGCCGCCATTGCGACGGTGACCTTTCCCTGATTATTTCACGGCGGCTTGTGGTTGTCATCCCACCATTATGGATATCCCACCAATTGGAAACACATGTCCTTCAGATGTTTTGTCATCCGCGAAGTCGAGCACTGAGTTTGCTCTTATCCGGGATGATGAGCCGATGTTTTTGTCGGGCTGACCGGTTGAGTGGGCGGTTGAGCGAGCGAAACCCTTTCGCCGCCATACCTGTTGCTGCGTCGTTGCTCTGCATCACGAGACCGTTCCCGATTTCTCGATCCGTGGGATCCTCGGGAAGTTCAGATCCCCAAATTCCCCTTCGGGCTGCCCCTCGTCGTATCATAGCATACGCTGCCTCCACAGTTGGTAGCGGATCAATTTTAAGCACGTCCCGCCGCTCAGGTTCGTAGTTCTCGTTTATTCCGACGAGAAATTGGAATAGCCGTGTTTCGGATTGTATCTTCCGGTATGTTGCTATATCTTTATCGCATTCCATTGGATTCGGGTGGTGTTCATCTATTTCTGCTCATATTCGTTGTAAATAGCAGAGAAACTTTCTATGGTGCCTTGGCCTTGCTTGCTATTGTTGGCTTGTCTTGTGAGTTCGAATACTTGGGTGAGTCTTTTTGATCTTTGTATGTTACGGCTAAGCTTCTCCGAGGCTTTCCATGATCCTATATTGAGCGTAGTTGTTTGCGAATGTAGGTTCCATGTTACGAACGATGCAAGATATGACCGTGAGGTCATTCGATACCATTGTGGTGTCGGTATCATTCGGCTCGGGGAAGGAGGATGGCCGTGATGTGATTGAGGCAACCCTTCCTCCGATGGCTAAGTGCATCATTCGTGACCACGGGCATAGTTGAACTCGTTCAATTTGATGCTTATCGTGACCGACCGGCTTTGGTTGTTCTCGGGTGCACAATTTTCGTTGATTGGCGAGGCTTAGGTGTCGTGAAGCGTGGCTAATTCTTTGAGCCAGCCCACGCCTGGGCTGATGGGTCTCCGGCTTATTGTGTTCTTCGTTCTCCATACAAAAAAAGGTTTGTGGATTGGTAAATGATGATCGCTGAATAGCGATGATCCGTGAGGATCGTTATCGCGCTCGATACCATATTAACTTGAGTATTGAACGTTTGAGAGAGAAGATTGAAAACAACAATATCCTTATATGTACTAGTATGGGTGCACTCTTTCACAAGCAGCTTTGTCCTAATTCTATAAGCAAAACAAACTGCACGCAATGGGTCAAGGTTGCGGCACAAAGTGTAAAACCCTAATTTAATCAAGTGTTAAAATTTTAAAGTTATAGAAATTAATATCGGGTTATGGACGCTTAAATACATGAATTTTGGAGGTATTTTGATTTTGGACACGGAACTTTGAAAGTTAAGAATAGATACTTGAATTTTAAACATTGTTATAATTTTCCCACATTTCGATTTTTAACTTAAGTTCGTGTATTTATTCATAACTTTAAAGTCCGTATAGGAAACCAAAATACACTTAAAATTCTTGTATTTAAGCCTCGGTAACTTATTATTGATGTGGAAATATAATAATTTTATTTTTTCTTAAAATACTTTGTGAAAAGAGACCTATGACCGGGGGGACTTAGGAGGGGGCACTGGCCCTCCTGTAATTTTAGAAAATACTAGGGTTATATTAGTAATTTCATGTATATATAGAAAATATGAAAGTGATTATGAAATAGAACACTTGATTTCATTATAGATAATAATAAAGATGGTTAAATAAGTTCGTAAAAAAATAAACTATTTAACAAGATAGATTAAATATATTGTCAAAAATTAATAAATAATTTTGTGGTTGAGAAAACACGGAAGTTGAAATTGATTTTCGAAACATTTTTTTATATAGTTTTTTTCTATATAGCCTAAGGTCCCCAATTTTCTTAATCCGGTCTTGGCATCAGGAATACCGATTTTCTTAATCTAGTTCTGGCGTCAGGAATTAGAGAAGGCGGAGGCGGAGGCGGAGGCGGCGATTTTGATCCCGGTGCCGAAATTAAGGAGAGAGAGCGCAGAGATTTTGAGGGGTATAAAGTAGTGTGTTTGTGGATATCTAGTAGAAGAGCGGGAGAAAGAGCAAAGAGGTTAGACCCACTAGACAAAATGTTTGGGTCGCCATTGCTATAATGATGAAACTTGAACAATAATGGGAAGAACACAACACCTTCTAACTTAAAACATGAGAATAAAATCCATAGTAATTTCTTAAAATAATTTTAATGATAACAAATAAAAACTATAATTCTTAGGAAGTCGTAAAGGAACTTTTGACTAAGCGCGAAAATTAAAATTCTATAATAATTTAACTCGTCATTAGACTCTTCACGCTCAATTAGGGATGTCGATGGGCGGATTTTATCCGAATCGTAATCAATTAATAAGTATCGATTACGGTTCAGAATCGATCCATTAGATATTGGACCCGCACTAGACCCGACCATCAAATGTGGGTCTGAATCGATCCAGATCTGAGCGGGTCTGGAACCAAAACTGGACCAGAACCGAAATTGGGACTGAAACTGTTGCTTTAAAATTTAATGAGCTATGAGTGATTCCGGATCGGTATGGATAAAATCGATTCATTGACAAGCCTACTTAAGCTTAAGTTTATCAATAGACGGGTTTTATTCGGACGTAATCAATAAATAAATATCGATTACGGTTACGATTCTTGAACCGAATTGAACCCGGACTAGATCGGACCATCAAACTATGGGTCTAAACGATGCCGAGTCTAAATGGTGCGGGTCTAAAGCGGATCTCGAATGAAACCAAAACTGGAACCACTACTTTAAAATTTAATGGGCTATAAGCGATTTCGGATCGATTTAGATAAAATCCATCCATTGACATCCCAATGCTCAATCACTTGAAAAGTTTGGAATGAGTCTACGTGAATTTGTAGTGTGACTATTTATGCTTGTAGTGTGGATAGTTCTTTGAATTTGTAGTGTGGCTCGTTGTCTGAATTTTTGAACTTAATAAGATATAGCATGCACGCATGACTATTAAAGTCAATTTATCAAAGTTCTTGGGCAATTTTAATTTAACAATCCTACTCGTTATATTTAAATCAAACATACGGCACGTCACATGATACTAATGAAGACACAATTCAAAGTTAACTTATATAAAGTTAAATAAAATATCGACCTTGATTTTTCTTGGAAAGTGACTCGAATAATTAAAAGTAACTCTAATTTGTTAGTCGTCATGTGAAAGATATGGAATCGAATATAAATAATGAAGCCTCTAAATATATTCGTGAGTCACCGGAAACTCGAAATAATTTTTACACAAGTGAGAGCATTTAGTGAAACTCAAGTTAAGGAGATAAAAAGTAATTAATTTGTGAATTTGTTTAAAATTAACAAGTACTCCCTCAAATCGGCTAGCTTGAGGCACTTCTTTTGGGCACGGGAATTAAGGAGAGTGTTTAGTGTTTAAAGTGTATTGGTAATAAAGTGGTTTATATGTTAGGTATATATATTTTGTTTTTTATTTTATTTTACATTTAAATTTATTTATTTACATAATAAATTTATTTTAAATTATCCTTAATTTAATTAGCATATTAAAATTAATTTAATTTTTTTAGTTAATTTAATTTAATTTAATTTTTAAATTAGCATATTAAAATAAATTAATTTTTTAAATAAATTAATTTTTAATAAATAAATAAATTAAAATTTTTAGTTAAAATTAGCATATTAAAATAAATTATTTTTTAATTTAATTTAATTTTAAAATTAAATAAATAAATTAATTTTAAAATAAATAATAAATAAATTTTTTATTTAAAATTAGCATATTAAAATAAATTATTTTTTAATTTAATTTAATTTTTAAATTAAATAAATAAATTAAATTTTTAAATAAATAAATAAATAATTTTTTATTTAAAATTATCATATTAAAATAAATTAATTTAATTTAATTTGCCAATAATCAACCCAATTAGTTAACTGTTAATTGTAATTAAAATCCTTATTTTTCTTAACTATTTCCATTTATAGAAGCGACTCAAGCTAGTTGGGACGGAGGAGTAATTTACAAACTATTATTATCAAATAGTTACCCAAATTAATGAAGTAATTTTCTCCTCGCCAATACCAATTATCATTGCTCGTCGCATCACAAGACAGAGAAGTTATCATATGACACTCGATCTCTTTCGTTCATTTTGTTTATTCATGATTGAGATTTATTATGCGTTTTCTTTTAAAAAAATAAATGAAGTTTTAATTTTAAGTGTTGAATTTGTTTAATTCTAAATTAACTTCCTTGATTTGTGAAAAGTTGTTGTTTAGGGTTTTGTTTTTTATTCACATTATCGTTCTAACAGTCCTTCAAGCATGAGACATGTCAGTTGGAGACGCTGTTGTTCCAACACTCCTACAAATACGGGATTCGGATCTTGGAGATAAGGTTGGGGAAATACGAAATCTGGAGATAAGATAAGGAGATAAAGACATGAGGGAGTCAAACTTAATCTCCTAATTAACCATGAATACTCTCAATCCTAATGGATATACCTCATCTAAGATGTGTATATGAAGGCCTCTTCGTCCTCTATAAATAAGAGGCTGATCAGTTGAAGTAAGACACGGATTTACATGCACATACACGCATTCTTGAAGAGAAATACTGGAGATATGAATCTATTTCTGAATCTGTTTTTATAATATTTTTGATAACACTGGTTTTGTATCCTCTATTGTCATAGAAGTTTGTTAGTCTTTTTCACGAGTGGTGTGAGGAAATATTTTCATATTTGGTAGTTAGTTCTGATTCAGGAGTGTCCAACATTATTTTGGATAAAGTAGTGAGTTTTTGTAAACGTGCTCTGTATACATATAGTGAACAATTTTTACCATATTGGTATCTGCAGATTATACATTATAATCATGGAAAAATTATCTCGATATTCTTTATATTTATTTTGTTACTTTACTCAGATATCGATAATAGTTAGTACAACTAGTTCGGTCCATGAGAAGCAACCATTTGAATAAGAAAGGTATAAGCAAATTTTAACTTTTAATGATAAACACACACAAAAGCATTCATGGCATTAAATGAAATATGGTTATTGTTGACCATAAATATGCATACGCATGAAGATTCTTTTAAATTTTTTCGTTGATTTTGCTACAATGAAGGTAGAGTAGTAATTTTATTTGTTATGTGATACAAAAAAAATACATATTGATAAACATAGTCATGCATACGATTGAAAACAAACATGCATATGAGTTTTTATTTTAAAGTATACCCATGTGCGCGCTTGCGCATTCCACAGCGCTTTTTGGTCAACATACATTTTTATATTATTTTACATGCATGACTTAGTTAATTTAATATGTATGTTTGTGTTTTGTGGCACGCTAGCGCTCATCCCTTAGCACGCTAAGCGCATATCCCGCTCATCCAAAGGCCGCCGTACATATCCCTTAGGCACTTTCGTCAACCGACCGTTAATGACATGCGCTTTATTTTATATGCAAGATTCTATTATTTTATATGTATGTTTCGTGTTTGGTTGTGACACCATGTGCTTGGGGACACACCATTACCACGGACGCCTTCCCATTTTCCCCCGCGATAATTAAAAAATAAAAAAAATAGACGCCACGTATTAAATTTTGGTTTGTCCATATGTTCAAAATGTGTGGTTCAAATTGAGTACTACATACTACTTAAGGATATGTTACTACGAACTCATATATATACTTTCTTATTGTGAGAATCACATTAGATATTGCAATTACTTTATATGTTCGGTGTAGTGTTTTTACGCCTTAAGATAAGAAGTTCTTATTTGGGTAAATATCGCTTTATGTCATAATGTTTCACGATTTTTCACTTAATGTCCCAACATAAGCATATTGTTATTTTGGTCCCTAACGTTTCAGAAAATTTCTATTAATGTCCCGTAGATCAATTTTCGATGTCCAAATACATACGTGACTGTCGGAATTACATGTTGGACTCCAAATCAATATAAAAATAAAATAAAAATGTAAAAAAGCTTCTCCAAAATGACGTCGACGTTCCATTTCTTTTTCACGTCAATATGAGGGAATAAATGGAACGACGTCGTTTTTTAGGAACTTTTCTATGTTTTTATTTTTATATTAACTTGGAGCCAACATGAAATTCTGGCAGCCACTAAGCATTTGGATGTAGGAAATTGATCGATAAGACATTAATAAAAAAAATTCTAAAACGTTAATGACCAAAATAATAATATGCTTATATTAGGACATTGAGTAAAAAATCTTTAAACTTTGGGACATAATCTGATATTTACCTTTTTTTTAACCCTTTCATGTAATGATATGTAATAATATAACTGTACATATTGGGCCTTAATCCACAGCCCTTTCACACAAATTAAGGCTGTGGCCCATGCCAGGCCCAATCGAACACACTGTGGCCATTGGAAGACCTGGGGGCACTGGGCCCTCTGGGTCTTAAAAATTACTAGGTATATATATATATATATATATATATATATAATTGTTAAAATAGATTAATATTTTTGTTGTGGTAGAGTTGTATATTTTGTGTGATAGAGATATTAAGTTGATTTTCCTTTTGTCATTATTGGTGTTAAGTTTTTAGTATCTTAATGAAAATATATTTACATCTAATTTTGATTATGTGCAAGTTATGGACAATACGACTTTTACTTGTATACAATTATTGTATATTTTATTCTTTAATTGAAAACTTGATATCCTATACCATTAAACATTTTCTACTATTATACTATTCTATCATTTGATGCTTATTTATAATTGCGCATGTATCAATAATTAGAAATATATTTTGCTTTTACACTATACTATCAAGAACTGAAGTTTAAATTCAATAAAGCTTTGTTTGCAATTCCTTCTTCATAATTTAGAATATTGTAAATTTGAGTTCATTTCAAATATTATTATTGTTTAGGTAGATGAAAGCATATATGTTTCATTTTCATCAGTTAATTGACCTATCCATCCAAACTAAAAAATAAAAGAGAAATATTGTGAGATGATCATACTTAACCTTTTTTGATATAGTGATATAATTTAAATAGAGTTATACTGGTGTTAAAATTAGTATTTATTTCAAAGTTTAATTTTAAAATTCTTCTTATAGATTTATAAATTATATATTCCTCCATCCACAAAATTCATTTACTAATTTCCTCTTTGAACCATCAACGAGAAACGCTTACTTTCCTCATATGGATATGATCCCACATAACCCCTCATATGTTATGGGTCCCTCTCACTAACTTTACATTCAATACAATTTATTAAAACTTTTGCCACTAAAATTTGTAAGCAATTTGGTGAGCGAAATGAATAATTATTTGGACCCCTAAATAAAAGTGCAGGTCCGCTTGCGCATGGCATACTATCGCTATGTTTGCTGTTTAACTTAAGCAGTTAAAGAGTCCTTGGAGTTAACTATTTTGAATAAGGCCAAGAAATCCCTGCCATTATAATATTTAATGAACTAATAAAATATTCATTATCATATATATAAATAAAATTTAACTACTATTAATGTTTTACTTTCATTATTATATCAATTAACTTATTTTGTCTACAATTCAAGATTTGAGTTGAATTAATTATTGAATTAATTAGTCTTTTTTGTATTCCATGCAAGAATAAACTTGATTTTACTCTTTAATATATGTATAAAGTAATTCATGATTTGTCTTCCCCTAACTCCAGAATTTAGGCATAAAGGGGAAAATTTATGAGTTGCCTCTTCCAACTCGAATTTAGGTATGAAATTGACAATTCATGTGTAACAACTTTGAAATGGTTGCAAATTTTATGGATCCACAAAGATAAAAAGAAATACTTTAACACAAAATATGATTATGCTTGTTATCTTTTTTATTCCAATAGATATTTATTTATCTTTACAATATCACAATACATATTTTTATAGATTAATTCTTATAGCTAATTACCTTTATTGAACACCATCAACCACAGCTTACATTCCAAACTAGCACAACTATAGTAACACCACGCATACATCCGCAACAAGAGGCATAAATATTCAAACATGAAGCAGAGTAAATTAGCTGCCTAAGCGCAGACGAAACCGTTAGGCACTTGCTTGCCGCACACATTAAGGAGCAAGCGAGAGGGGAACATTAAGGTTAATGCCCAAAACGTTAGCCCTAATCGCAATGCAAAGGCAGACGGCGGCATCGAGGTCGGCCAGCCCTTCATGAGGCTGCAGCATGGGGTTATGGGAGGTTCTCCGATTGTCACGTTGAGAAGACTGCCGAGCAAGTTGGCGCGACGCCGAGTTTTAGGGCATCTATAGGGCATGATTTGTTGCTCGGTTCGGCATTGGTTTTGGGCTCGTCGGTCGAGCGCTTGTCGAGAGAGAGGATGAGGTTGAGCGGGAGGAATAGAGCAAGTGAGGAAGTGTTTCTCTTAGTGGCCATGGCTAGCTTTTTGTAGCAAAGTGGTGAATTAAGGGTTTGTTTTGCTTTATTTTGATGAAGCGGTTGAGTTTTATAGAGGTACATGGTGGCTTTTGATAACTTGAAGTTGACGTAATGTTAGAGAATTGTTTGTACTTGTATTTGGGTCCGGACGATATTCGATTATACCAAAAATTTTGTGTCACCATATTCCATTATTATATTTATTATTTTAATAATAATTTTCATAAAATAAAATTTATTATAATATTATGAATTATACTTAATTGAAGTTCAAAAATTATTTACCCCAATTTTATATTTATCAACAATAATAATGAATTATTAGCTTATAGAAATTAGATGATTAAAAAAATAATTACATATCTTATTTGGGTGGAATAAACCCTAGTTAATAGTTAAAAGTTAGACTACAATATACAAATATATATATGTATGTATGAAAGAAAATTGAAAAAAATGAAAATGGGACAACAAATTTGATGCATTGGATCTCAAGTGATCTTGGCCCCATGTATGAAGTTTCGGGTGCATGTTAATCGAGGATGGAGTGGAAACAAATCTACCTAATGAATTAGGGTTTATTAATTTATAATTAGCATTTATTAATTCACAATTAGGATTTATTAATTCAAAATTAGGGCTTATTATTCAAATTAGGATTTATTAATTCAAAAGTAGGGTTTATTATTCAAAATTAGGGTTTATTAATTAAAATTAAAATTTATTAATTCACGATTAGAGTTTATTAATTCATAATTAGGGTTTATTAATTCTAATTAAATTTTATTAATTAAAATTATTAATTCATGATTAGAATTTATTAATTCAAAATTATTATTTATTAATTTATAATTAAGATTTATTAAATTAATTAATTTTAATTAGAATTAATTTAATAATAATTAAATAAATAAATAAAATTATCTCCTCAAGCTAGCACGTCAAAACATAATGCTCCATCTGTTCACCAAAATCGTTTCTTGATTTTAGTGGTAATGGATTTTAATAAATTGTAATGAGTGTTAAGTAAGTGGGTGTAAGAAGATGGGTCGTAATGATAATAAATGAATATATTAATGGCTAATGGGTGTAAAATGGTGGGCAATGAGTGTTTTTTATAAATAAGTGGATAAGTTTAGGGTAAAAATATGAAGTTGATGTTTCCATAAAAGGAAATTGAATATTTTTTTTGGATGGACCAAAATGAAATTAAATGAATATATTTAATTGATGAAGGGAGTATTTGATTTCTCAGATAAAGGGCTCGAAAGACGGGAACTTAGAAGTTTTGGATCACTCAAATTTTTGAAGAGTTTTATTTTCCAAAAAATTAAAATGTCTCGCAACGTTTTAAAATTCAAACCAAAAAATTATATAGGGCCAAAGGTTTTGACAAAGGAAGCTGCATAATTGTACTTTTTTGCCGACTTTTTCTGTATTTATTTGATTGAGATGTTAGCTCTGACATTCAACTAGTTGCTATAAATTCTTTTGTAGTCCCTATACTAGGGATGAAAATGGATCGGATTTAGTTAGATTCAAATTTTTTTGTTTAGGTTCGGATCCGATCTAGATTTATTGGGTCTAAGTATAGACCCGGATCCATATATTTTCTCTTCTAAAATAAATCATAAATCAACTATAATTGACAGTAACACCGTAATTTTCTCTCTCTAACTCATGATTCTTTCTCTAACTTATATAAGCTCAATTATCAAAACACTTTGATGGCTTATGAGCTCTTCGAACATTGTATCTTATAAGCTCTTGAAACATCTTACAAGTTCTTGGAGTTTATAAGTTCTTTAAAATAAGCTTAGTCAAACTCCCTAGCTCTAAATATAGTGAGATGGTGCAGGATTGTAATTTTCATAAAAATGTATATAAAACAAAACAATGCCAGATTCGTAATGTTGAGCCAAATCAACACCATAATCAAACTTAAAACAGGATTTCTTCATCCCTTAGGTGAATCACATCCATCATGATTCATGATTAACAATTGCATTGCCCTCTAATATATGTTAAATCTGATCGCACTGAATGTTTTATTGCTGCAAACTCATTGCATAAAATATATTATTGTGTATATATAGCACGAATTAAGAAGACAGTGCAAATATGGTATGATGGTATACAAGGTTGTTATTCGTTTTCTATGAGCGGTTTTCTTGAAGTGAGGCATTAACTTTCAACAGAGAACGTCAAATACAAAAGTCCAGATTTTATAGGGAATTCAACGTCAGTAGCCACTCCCTGTTATTCTTTTAGATTCTTAAAGTAAATCATTGTCTGGTTATAATTATGATCAAAAGGGATAGAACGGCCTTAAAAATATACTAATTGGAATCAAACGGAATAATGCTACAGCATATGGAAGCTTAAGAAACGAAAAGATCAAATATGGTAGGCCGGCAAAAGACTTGTGATTTTTAAACAATTATACATATATAAGTAACATATTGACGTGGTTTATTAAGTGGATATATAAATGTGCCCTTAAACTAATTGTTGGATAAATAGACCTTAACCACTTGATGATTTTGTTAGATTTACTATAAAGTGAAAAGGCACAACGTAATTAAAGAGATTAGAAAACATAATATTTCTTTTCATAAATTTGAAATTGTATGTATGATATGTTTTCGTTATACACAAATAAAAACTTCAAAGTTGTAGATCACTACAAGAACTGCAAATGATCTATCGATTGCAAGTTGTGTATTAATAATAAGAAGTGTAAATTGTATATTAATGAGATGTCCCCCAAGGGACATTGGTGTTGATTATTACTATCACTAATAAATATTGTGAGTGTATTTTTTGTTATGTAATGGGCCTAATTAAATATAAAAACAAATGACATACATCTTTATATACACAAGAAAAACATATTTAGTACAATTCCAAGTCATATTTGTTCCGAAAATATATTCAACGGGGCATTTGATGTTTGTACTTTTTCCTTATTGCTAAAGAAAGTATTTTAAATTTCATAAAACGTGTAAATGTATTACATCAACTTCTCATATAATAATATACATCTACATGTTTTATAGAATCTTCTAATATTTAAAGTACGAAAAAAATTTGTGTGTATCTAAATATGCATCAATCAGATTAGAGTGCATCACTTCTCAGATAAAAAATATTAATGTAAAGTTAGAATTTATTAATTGTAATTAGGACATAATTATAGCGGCTGCATCGTGTATCCGCATGAACTGGAGTGTGCCTCAGTAAATAATCAGTGTTATGTGTAAAATCTAAAGTTACGCGCTCTAGTTTCTAGGTACCAGTTCCGCTTTCTCGGTCCATAATTAAATCTTTATTAATTCTCAATAATTCCCTATAAAGTCCAGATTTTATAGGGAATCCAAACTCTTGAACCAATCTTTACACCGCTCACAATGAAATCGAACATGCGCATCCGGATCGTGTCTTGTGGCACCCCATTCTGTTTGATGGTGTCACAAATATCGAAAAAGTCTCGAGATGCGTATTCGGTCTTCCGTGACTCTCCCAAACCGCTCTCCTTGGACCATCTTGATCGGGGCGGTTTAGCTCAAAATTGTTTGCATCTAAGTGTGGGCCCTAACCGCCTCCTTGGAACTGTTCGGTGGGATGTCGGTACATGTGATTCAGAGGTCTTTCCTCTGGAGCAGGGACAATGATTCCCATATTCGTCATCTGACGCTGCATCTCTGCAAAGTCAGCTAGCATGCATGCAACTTGCTCGGGAGGAATGCCCCCGTTCTGCGGATTGGCTGCCATTGCAGCCGTCTCTTCTCGTCCTCTTCTCCTTTGAGAGCTTTCGATCTCGGATTTAATAATACTTGAGAGGTCCACGAGATCTTATGCGCATAAACTACACGAGGAAAGAGAATTTAGCAACAAATATAAATAATAATATATATAACTTGAATTAATAAATCCAAATCGTCAAATTATTCCTATGCTATCTTAACAATCCCGACAGCGGCGCCAAAATTTGATCGCTCATTTTCTAACACGAAAGGGTGTAAGTATAGGGTGTTAAGTATCATATCCACGAGGATTGTATCACGAAAACATAAAGCTAGCTCAACGATGATTCATATTATTCAAGCACGGATAAAGGATGAGAGGTTTTGGGGCTTGAATTTAATCCAAAGCAAAGGTAACCAAGCGAAATATAAAATAAAGCACCAAACTCACGGATGATAAAACAGATAAGAAAGACTAACCCTAGGGATGCACCAATCATATCCACAACGATGTTTATCCTGCTTATTATTAACCGTTTTAATCCAGACAAGACGGAAGATCACATATATAACCAACAACTTGATTCACGACAATTGCGGCGATTGATTACTAATTTTCCCTATCACGATTCGTCTCTAGAGGAAAATAAGCAACTCCAAATGGATCACTAAGAATATGCTTCCTCGAATGTCTATCTCGATTCGACTCGAGGCTTATTAGTATCATGCATTCAAGATCGATTGACAATTAATCTGATTACATCATTAACCGCAACTAGATATGCATCAAGATTGATCGAAATCAACACATATAAATAAGCACCATGAATCATGAATCAATGCGGAAGGTAAATAACAATAGCGGGAATCACAACATATAGGATCGAATCATGCAAACCTAGGATTAGAGCGAAATCTGGCCGGACATAATAAGCGGAAAAGAAAACGATTTAACCATAAAACGGAAATTAAATATATAAAACCGTGATGAAGCGTTGGATGAACAATGGTTGGTCTTGAATCGATCCCAAGCGAAAGAGCGGAAAACAACGGAAAGCGATCGGACAAAACGTTCCGATCGATAACGAATGAAAAACTAAACTAGAACAACGCAAGAATTAAAGTTATAACTAAGCGGGCGAAAGAAAGACAAAACCGAGGAAAAACTGAATGAAAAGCACTGCAGGGGTCGTATGGGGTGCGATGGGGCGCAAGGGCTTTGCCTATTTATAGAAAATGGTGGAAACCCAATTTGCGCCTCGCCGCCACGACTCATGACCAGCCTTCGCGATCGCTAGGCGATCGCTAGGCATGTCTCATGGCGCTTCCTCGCTTGCGCTCGCATGGTACCTCGCGACCCGACTAGCGGTCGCTAGCAATTATGAACCGATCGCGAAATCGTCCAAGAGCTTTCTCGGCGCTGGGGCTCGCTCGCGTGCACGAGCTCTCGGTCGCTACTCTTACGGGCGTTATTGGTTTGCCTCGCGACCAGCTAGCGACCGCTAGTCTGGTCGCTAAAACTAGGCGATTGCTATTTTGGTTCGTGCTTCGTTCCTTGCTTGATTTTCAACACATAAACCTACAAAACACCAAAATAACACCCAAGAGTATCTTCTAAAATAGATAAAACATTGAGAAGCGATACGTAAACGCACATTAAATGATCTAAACTCATCTTTAAATATCAACAATAAGCGTGTAAAATGAGCGTTTATCAAACCCCCAAACTTAAAGCATTGTTTGTCCTCAAACAAAAGCGAATGAAAGACACAACGAAGATCAACGAGCGTAGCAAAACGATAACCATTATAAGCCTCGAAACATATTAACGCTCAAAAACATCGGTAGCACATGACGATGTTAACCAACTCAACACAAACAACCATCGAGGGCAAAACTCATTTTATTCAACCTCACAACGGCATGTGTGTAAAATATAGGATATACTCAACTCATAAAGAAATGTAGAGCGTGTATACACTCAACGATCAATGCAATGCAACATCTTACCATAGGCTTGCCGTTTTCTAATATCTCCACCGCATCAAATGTGTTCAAATAAGGATCAAAGAGGTCTTTTCGAGAGGTTATAATGCGGGCACATTGGTTAAGGTAGGATAATATATGGCTAAGTGACTCAAGTATACTCCAAGCACCACCATTTATACATTTCGACACATATGGACTTTGTCCATTTCCTCTTCTCTCCCAACGTGCTAAATCAACGTTTAAATGCCACGAAAGGTACCTATACTTTGATTAAAGACCCTTTATGCTCAACACTCATAGTGAACTTAACATTTTCTTTTCTTTTCTTTTCTAGAGCTTATAGGGTTTAACTTTCACAACAAAGGTACTATTCTTCACCACAAATGTATTTTTCTAAAAGAAACTTTTCTCGTCATAACTACATCAAAATTTCAACCCCTTTTGATTCCCATATCCATCCTCACCTCCTATCATCCGGTTAATCGAAAGAAAAAGTCTAATAAAGGCTCAAAGAAGGCGACAAATGGTATATATCATCGGGTTAGTGTTTGGGTGAATATGTGGTTAACAAAGATGGCCTTTTATCCTTTCCAAATTCGAAACACATATTGCAGTCTCGACACAGAAGAACGGCAAGTTCTAGAAGATAATCACATGCATGATATCACACAATTAAAAGAAACTGTATCAAGATGTTTATACAGTGAAGCTCAAGTCTCACGGGTTAAGCAAATGGTGAAAAACAACAAGTTTAAGCAATCTCAAGTCGTTCATGCGTCATTTTCTAACATATCATGTGCACTATCCTTGAAATTTCACAAAAATTTTCTATCATCATTGGCCACATGGATTAAAACACTTCGCTTAGACTCGTTGATCAACCGACACAACAACGAAAAGAAAAACAAAAGACGACAAAAAGCAAAACAAAACACAAAAACAAAACAAGAAACTGTTGGGTTACCTCCCAACAAGTGCTAATTTAACGTCTTTAGCTAGACCATCACTAACCTTGTCAATCTGGCATTTTGGTGGCAACAGAAATCCTTCTCAACTCGTGGATCCTCCTAAACTTAGCATTCACGGATCTCCACCACTGACTATGGAAGTGGCCCTCCCAACTTGAACGATACACTCGGGTTCCATGCAGAGTCCACTTCTTCCTTCTCGCAGCTTCCCGATCGGTCGAGTACCCTCTAAACGCGAGGCGTGTGCGGCGGCGGCAGTCGTGATCGGCGGCAATCTTCCGCTTTCCACCGTCGTGTTGCTTGATGGCGTCGTATATGAAAATCTTGAGCTCCTCATCGTTAACACGAAATGTGAGATTGCCTTCCTCACATCAATCAACGCCGCGACCGGTTGCTAGAAAAGGTCTACCTAGGATTAGCGATTGTTGTTTGAATTCGGAATATCTAAAATAACAAAGTCGGCGGGAAAAACAAAATCCGAATTCTTACCAACACGTCTTCGACGATACCTTTTGGATATGTGGTGACGGTCGGCCATCATCGATGAAATCTTAAATCGGCTTCATCTTTCCTAGGTGTAGCCGGTTGAATCGTTCAACGGCATCAGTTGATGCTCGCCCCAAGTCGCACAAAACATTTGGAAAAATCGCTCGGTGATCTCGCACTCTAACGTAAAAGCGCCGGGATCATACGCTTCGGAGGAGCTTCCTTTGCAAGACGGCATGCATTCTTCGGATAGGGTAATTTTCTCAAATTTCCCGGTTTCTTCTTGCTTGCAAGCGCGTCTTTAAAATTTCATGTATCCGGCATGTTTCGCAGACTTGAAAGAGAGGCAAATTTATCTCAACTTTTGAAAAATCTCTTTGAACGAGCAAACTCCTCGTCATATTTTGACTTGACAAGTCGACTCGGAAGCGGGACCGGAGGAGTGTATGTGCGACGATTTATACAGGGGTGCCTCATGATCGACCTTGCGACCATTGGGAAGGTCGCGAGGTATCTGCTGGGCTTGGACTCCTTCTTCGCGTGCGAGCTTGCGGGCGCGAGCTCGCGCGCTGATTTCTCGGCAGCCTGCTCTGCCTGATTGCTCGCGGTCGGGTGCGCGGACGCGTGCTCGGTCGCGGGCTTCTGTGGAAAAATTTCTGGACTCCTCGCGATCGGGCTCGCGGTCGCGAGCTCGATCGCGAATTTCTGCTTCAGAATGCTTTCTTGCTCTTCTTCCTCGGTAGGGCTCGGGTAAGCTTGTCCACTCCTTGTCTGGATGGCGAAGCACTGATTCTTCGGGTTCACCTCCGTATTACTCGGAAATTGGCCCGTCTTTTGTAGTGCATTCACTTGTACGGCTATTTGACCAATTTGATTTTCCAACATCTTCATATGCTTCCCCATAGCTGTCACAGTGGACTCCAAATGATTTATCTTCTGCCCGGTGTTGCTTATAAACGAATTCTGGTTCGTTGCCAATTGTTGGTTGCTTACAACCAACTGCTGCATCATGCCTTCGAGACTTGGCTTCTTCGTCTCTTGAATTACACCATTACGAGCGGCGAAACTGTTGGAGTTGTTGGAAGTCGGATGATTCCTCCGATTGATGTGGTGGACGTTCTGCGTCTCAACTGACTCTTCAAAAGTGAACTTCTTCATGAGATCGTCATATTTTGAATCACTCTCAACAGAACCGCTTTGAACAATGGCGTTCTCTCGTTGGCCATTGATAGCTGTTGGCGCCATCTCCTCTGTCTGACTTGCCTCGTCTACTTGTCGGTTCAATAAACAGCCCCACGACGCGTCCACCATGCTCCTCGCCCGTATGGTCCTTTGTAGAACTGTGTGATTTGTTGCTCCTTGGAGAACCCATGTTGTGGACATCGTCTCAATAGACCTCTGAATCTCTCCTATGCCTCGAACAAGGATTCGTCGTGGTTTTGGCAAAATGAGAGATTTCGGCGATGATCTTCTGCGCTTTCGCGTGAAAGTATTTCAAAGAAACTTCTCATAAAGTTTCCCTAAGTGTCGATGCCATTCGGTCCAAACTCTTGAACCAATCTTTTCGCTGGTATGCAATGAGAAACCGAACATGCGCATCCGGATCGTGTCTTGTGGCACCCCATTCTGTTTGATGGTGTCACAAATATCGAGAAAAGTCTCGAGATGCGCATTGGTCTTCGTGACTCCTCCCCAAACCGCTCTCCTTGGACCATCTTGATCGGGGCGGTTTTAGCTCAAAATTGTTTGCATCTACGTGCGGGCCCTAACCGCCTCCTTGAACTGACCGGTGGGATGTCGGTACATGTGATTCAGAGGTCTTTCCTCTGGAGCAGGGACAATGATTCCCATATTCGCCATCTGACGCTGCATCTCTGCAAAGTCAGCTAGCATGCATGCAACTTGCTCGGGAGGAATGCCCCCGTTCTGCGGATTGGCTGCCATTGCAGCCCGTCTCTTCTCTCGTCCTCTTCTCCTTTGAGAGCTTTCTATCTCGGGATCTAATAATACTTCAGGAGGTCCCTGAGATCTTGTACGCATAAACTACCTGAGGAAAGAGAGAATTTAGCACTGACAAATATAAATAATAATATATATAACTTGAATTAATAAATCCAAATCGTCAAATTATTCCTATGCAATCTTAACAATCCCCGGCAACGGCGCCAAAATTTGATCGCTCACTTTTCTAACACGAAAAGGGTGTAAGTATAGGGTAAGCGAAGTATCGTATCCACATGGATTGTATCACGAAAACATAGAAGCTAGCTCAACGATGATTCAATATTATTCAAGCACAGATAAAGGATGAGAGGTTTTGGGGCTTCGAAATTTAATCCAAAGCAAAGGTAACCAGCGAAATATAAAATAAAGCACCAAACTCACGGATGATAAAGCAGATAAGAAAGACTAACCCTAGGATGCACCAATCCTATCCACAACGATGTTTATCCCGCTTATTATTAACCGTTTTAATCCGATACAAGACGGAAGATCACATATATAACCAACAACTTGATTCGACAATTGCGGCGATTGATTACTAATTTTCCTATCACGATTCGTCTACAGGAAAATAAGCAACTCCAAATGGATCACTAAGAATATGCTTCCTCGAATGTCCTATCTCGATTCGACTCAAAACTTATTCAGATCATGCATTCAAGATCGATTGACAATTAATACGCTTATGTCATTAACCGCAACTAGATATGCATCAAGATTGATCGAAATCAACACATATAAATAAGCACCATGAATCATGAATCAATGCCTGGAAGGTAAATAACAATAGCGGGAATCACAACATATAGGATCGAATCATGCAAACCACAGGATTAGAGCGGAAATCTAGCGAGACATAATAAGCGGAAAAGAAAACGATTTAACCATAAAAATGGAAATTAAATATATAAAACCCGTGATGAAGCGTTGGATGAACAATGGTTGGTCTTGAATCTAATCCCAAGCGAAAGAACGGAAAACAACGAAAGCGATCGGACAAACGTTCCGATCGATAGCAATGAAAACTAAACTAGAACAAAGCAAGAATTAAAGTTATAACTAAGCAAGCGAAAGAAAGACAAAACCGAGGAAAACTGAATGAAAAGCACTGGGGGTCGTATGGGGTCCGATGGGCGCAAGGGCTTTGCCTTATTTATAGAAAAGGGTGGAAACCTAATTTGCGCCTTTGCACCACGACTCATGACCAGCCTTCGCGATCGCTAGAGGCGATCGCTAGGCATGTCTCGCTCGCGCTCGCCTCCTTGCGCTCGCATGGTACCTCGCGACCCAGCTAGCGGTCGCTAGCAATTATGAACCGATCGCGAGAAATCGTCCAGTAGCTTTCTCGGCGCTAGGGCTCGCTCGCGTGCACGAGCTCTCGGTCGCTACTCTTACGGGCATTTGCTTGGTTTACCTCACGACCAGCCTAGCGGTTTGCCTCACGACCAGCCTAGCGACCGCTAGGCTGGTCGCTAGAAACTGGGCAGATTGCTATTTTGGTTCGTGCTTCGTTCCTTGCTTCGATTTTCAACACATAAACCTACAAAACACCAAAATAAAACCCAAGAGCAGTATCTTCTAAAATAGATAAAACATTGAGAAACGATACGTAAACGCACATTAAATGATCTAAACTCATCTTTAAATATCAACAATAAACGTGTAAAATGCGCGTTTATCAGTTGTTGAAAATAAAAAAGAGAAATAATGATGGACTATGGTGGTAAAATGTATAAATAAAATATATTATTAAGGGTAAAATTGGAAGATAATTACCATAAATAGATAGGAAAGAAGTTGTGGGACGTCCCAAAATAAAACTAAGATGAAAATTAGAGGACGGAGCGAGTAATTTTCTAATAAACTTCTGCATTATCTTCATTATTTATAGTTTAGTATTATGTTAACTAGCTTTTGCACGTAACTTGTGGCTACTTAGAGGTGTTTGGTGAGAGCTTATAAGCTCAAAAAGCGACTTATAAGCTGTTTTCAAGCTTAAAAACAGCTTATAATATGTTTTGGAAGCTTATAAGCTCAGCCAAACACCCTCTTAATTATCGTCGCAACTTCCCATACTTATCCAACGACCTATTTGCGCGATTATGGACAGTTGATAGACTTCAACGCTTGGGAATTTCTCGTTTCTTTGAATCGAGATCAAGGATTACTTAACATATGTATATAGGTAAGATACCAACTAGAGATGCATGACAAATTGCGATCACAATTGAGTTTATTAAAATTTAAAACTTCGAAAAAAGACAAAAATATTTGACTAAACTTTTATTGTCTAGTAATGTTTCCTCATTGATGTCAAGAAAACAATAATCCATTTGTTTACGGATCTCGTTCAATCTCCCACTGATTTTGCAATGAAGATGGAATTTATAGTGCACGAGATATGAATTGTAGTGAAGTTGATGACACATCTATGGGCATTCGAGGCTTCTATGGTTGCAAGGATATGATGTTAACCCAGTATAAATTACAAATTACAAACTCCATCGTCCTCTTTAATAATTTCTTGATGGGATATGGCCCAACCGCTTAGGCCTTGGCGCAGCCCAAACAGTGGGCACGACATTATGGACAACCGACCAAAGGCCCGACCTCTAAACCATAATCAAGACTTTGTCAAAGCGCCACCTGCATGGGGCGAGGATCCCTACATGCGAGGCGAAGAGTCCCTACATGGAAGGGATCGGATCCATGCCAATCGGGGATTGGGCACGTCTTTAGTGATCCTCGATATGTATAAATAGGGGTTAGATCGGCGGTGAAAGGGTTAGCAACTATTAGAATACTAGAGAGCTTTTCAATACATTTCATTGTAATCCTACATAGTGAAAGTATTGAGGAATCACTCCTCCGTAGCGTAGATCTTACTCGATCGAACCACGTAAAAGCCTTGGTGTTCTTTCTTGCTTTACACAAATCTAGTATATTAACATACACTAGATTTATCATTGGCGCCGTCTGTGGGAAACTTTTGAACAAAAGCTTCGTTTTCTACAATTTAATGGCAAGAACACGTCTGCAACGTTAGCACCGCCGGCGATGCGGCAACAACCAATGTTGAAGACGACCAAGTGGTCACTCGGCGCCCAGAAGGGGTTACAGACGCGCCTGGCGGTCCTGCGCTGAGGGCTACATGGAGAACATTCCCATACACCTCGGGATCGCCTCCCAACGAAGAGGAAGGTGCCGACCTCAACACGGTGAGCAGGCGGTTCACCGATCTCAAGAGGTCTAGGCGGCATGTGCGAATTCCTCAACGCCAATCTCGGCCAATTCGGTGTTCCTCCACCAAGGACAAGCGGGCGGGCACCTCTCGAATGCCAGGCGGGTGATTACAGGCGCCCGAGGTCGTTCGCCCATCAAGAGGACAACGCCACCTCGGTACAATAGCCGAGAACGCGTGCACATCGACCCGCCGCCGTAAGTCAATCACCTCGCCGAGATGGACGCAACCATTCACCACCACATCGCCCGCGAAGTCGCTCGCCACCTCGGAATGCCACCCAGAGAGCCGAACAAGATAGAAGAGAGGAGAGGCGGAGCCGAACTCCCTCTCGGAGAGACGACATATGCCGTCATCGATCTCCCACCCCTCCAGAGAGAGATGGCAACGATCTCCCGGGATTCGATCGGTACGGGAGAATCATCTCTCCTTTCTCCAGAGAAATTCTTGACACACCCTTGCCCCAGCGATACCGGGCACCAAACATCGTTGCCTACGATGGTCTTGGGGACCCCTCCGACTTCCTTTTCGCCTACACCACCAACATGGAGAATCAAGGAATGGAAGATTTTCACATGTGTAAAATCTTCCCCGAGGTGCTGATCTCTAATGCCTGACGTTGGTTCACCTCACTCCGCCAGAACAGTATACACTGCTTCCAGGACCTCATGGATCAGTTTAAGTGGCGCTTCTACCAGAAGATGCCACCTCAGCAGCCCTCGTCTGACCTGCTCACTATCCGCCAAGGGCGGGACGAGACGATGTCGAACTTCGTCTCGAGGTTCATCAAGGAGTCTCTCATAATTGATGAGAGTAACGATTTCTACATCATCAATGCGTTTAAGAACGGGATTCGACCCGACGCACTGAATAAAGAGATCACTCGGGAAAAGCCGAAGACGGCTAGTCGTCTCTGGACCCTGGTTGACAACCGTCGAAGGAGACGAGTCGGATCGGAAGAAGAGAGATCCGACGAGCAGAGGGCTGAAAGAAAAGCTAGATGACCGAGGTCGGTGATCGATCGTCAAGTGCCTTGAGAGAATTAAGAAGGGCCCGATGGAATCTAGGCTCGGACCTCGGCCAAACCACAGGCGACAACGCCTCATCCGCTCAAATCGAGGGCGAGAGATCACGAGCTCCACGCCGAGCTCTTCCAAAGCCCTCCTATGAAAGGAGGATCTAAGAAGAGATCAACGGAGAAGTATTGTGACTATCACCAAGGGTATGGTCACAATACCGAAGATTGCAGAAACTTGGGCTCGCATAGATTGACGAGCTCGTCAAAGGAGGAGCCCTCAAGAAATACCTCGGCCGAGTGGGCGGGGGAGCAAGCGCGAGAGGAAAGAATGGAGGTGGCAACAGCTGGGGCGATCTCGGCGACGACCCGGCTGAAGGCGACGAGGACAAAGGTCCCAATGCTATGGAGCAGGTCTATGCCATTACGGATGCGCTTATAGGAGCAGCGAGGTCGTCGTTAAAGAATGAAGCTCGGAGGGCGGCCTCCGAGGAGCCAAAAATAAGCGACTCGGGATGGTGAGAACACCGTGTTCTCCAAAGATGACCCGTGCCCAAAATCATGCCCCACCAAGATGCCATCACGATACAAGCCGTCTTTGGTGATAACTCTTGTAAAGAGTTATTATAGGCCTTTTAATGATAAAAGTCTCGGTTGTTGTATGTTACGCTTTCCGCTGTTTGTCCTTGTCTTGCATGTGTTTGTCTTGTTTTCGTGTGGAGTGCGTGTATGATTGAGTCGGTTGGGGATAAGAGGTATTTTGTGCGTTTTATGCTTTATTTTATCAATTTGCGGTATGTAGCGGGAAGAGGAAATAACAAAGAGGCAAGGTTAGGTTCCTTGGGTCTGCGAGCTCGTAAGCAAAGCGCGAGCTCAGAAGTAAACCATCTGTGACTCGTAAACAAAATGCAGCGAGCTCGTGGCAATCTGTGAGCTCGGAAGCTAAGTGTTCGAACTCCTCGGCAAGGTTGAAAGTGGGCGAGCTCGTGGCGATGTCGAGCTCATGGCGGAAGTTCAGCTCGTAAGTATGAATGAGCTCAATTCATAAAGCAAGGTCGGACTCGTTAGCAATGTCGAGCCCGTAAGCAAAGCCGAGCTCGGGGTGGCGAAATCACGGCCGTGCTTACGGAAGCTAGCGGTAGCATGGAAAGTGCAGGTTAACAACGAAGAAGAAATCAGCGGGACCACGGCCACGTGGCGGCGGCTCTGACGGTGAAAAGAGACACGCGTTACGCCTCCGTCGAGCTAAGCGAAAAGAGAAAGGATCAGGAAGCGAAGGCGGGCGGTGCAGTGGTGCACCTCTCAAAAAAGCGCCGAGGTTGTTGTTAAAGGGTGTTGGCAACAATCGAGAGGAATCGACAATTGAGAGTTGGAGAGGATAGAGAGAAAAAAAAAACATCTGGAGAAAAGGAAGAAGGTGCGAATTCTTTGAGAGGAAGTCACCGGAAGAGACGACGATCCAAGAGCTAGCACACGATTCCGACAACTAAATTCTTTATCATTTCTTTAAACCTTGTTAATTTGTTATGGTATTACTTGTTTCATATTGTTGAACAGCTCGCTATGAGCTAAATCGTTATGACTTGATTTCTTGAAAACCCATGCTCGTGTGACGAGCTCGGTTCAACGCTTGTCTTGCTAAATCACTATTGCTTTGTTGGGATTGTTTTTATCTTACTTGTGATTGATCACCATTAGTCGATCTTAGTTTTATAATTCTTTGGAAAGTTATTATAGAATGGAAAACAATAGGCGGCGTAAGAACATGATTTTAATGTTATGTGTGAATAGCATAGGAATATGCATTTACCTTGCGTGGCAAATATGAATGAATTAGTAATGATATTCTAAGAGCATTCGATATATGAATATATGGATTTGGATCTATAGAATATAATCTTAGATTTGGAAAATACTAAGAATCGAAGGAGTTCATGTCATAGTGATGATGCAAAGATAATGTTGTAGCACTATTAGAAGAGGGCATGGGTGGAATCGGGAGATCAAGTCATTTCTCTACCTTGATAATGATAATCTCCTCGTTTTACGTATCATTGTTCACTTTTGTGTCGAAGTCGCTCTAATTTCAGTTCACGGTGGTGTTTATTCTAATTGTGCCGGTTCGCACATCTCATTATTTTGCAAAATTACAATCTCGTGATTTAAAAGTGCATTCCACAATGGATTCGATCTCGGAATACTTCCGTGCATTACTTGTTGACTACGTGCACTTGCGTATACATTATATCATTGAACCGATTAGGATCAACAAGTTTTTAGTGCCGTTGCTTGGGGTGCTAATTATAAATTACGTGGATATTCTGATTTGTGTTTCTTTGTGATCGTGACTCACTCTGGTTATTGCCTTTTGTGTGAACAGGGGTTCTGGGATTGTGGTTTATGCGCAAGGCAAAAGCGCAAGTGACCCACCAGTTAGATCCAGAGGTTGAACGCACCTTTCGTAGAGGAAGGCGCCAGCAACGAGTTCGCAGAGCGCAAGCGAAGATGGCGACACCGGAGAGAGGCACATCATGGCGGAAATGCCATTGTTATTGCTGACGACCGAGAGAGGGGCATCCGTGATTATGCCAACCCCAGATTTAATGAGTTAAACCCGGGAATTACAAGACCCGAGGTGCAAGCGAACCAGTTCGAACTGAAGCCGGTCATGTTTCAGATGCTCCAAACAGTGGGGCAATTTAGTGGTCAAGCCACGGAGGATCCACATCTCCACCTTCGGTCGTTCCTGGAGGTCAGCGACTCATTTAAGTTACCGTGTTCCAGCCGAATGAGCGAGACTTGATTATTCCCTTTTTCGCTACGAGATCGTGCAAAATCATGGCTGAACGGTCTTCCATCAAATTCTATCACCTTATGGAACGAGCTCGGCGAAATTTTTTTGATGAAGTACTTCCCGCCCACCAAGAACGCAAGATTACGGAATGACATCATGTCATTTCAGCAGAATAACGAAGAGTCGGTGTCGCGAGCTTGGGGCGATATAAGAAATGCTACGAAATGCCCTCATCACGGCATTCCATGCGCATTCAATCGAGACCTTCTAATGGTCTAAATGCATCAACACGTTTGGTGCTTGATGCCTCTGCAAACGGGGCTATTCTCTCTAAATCCTACAATGAAGCATACGAGATTTTGGAAAGAATTGCAGATAACAATTGCCAATGGTCAAATTCTCGTGCACCAATAGGAAAGAAATCGGTCGCTGGTGTTTTGGAGGTTGATGCCCTGACGGCATTAACAGCCCGGGTAGCATCCATGAGTAACATGCTAAAGGATTACAAGTACCTAATCCAACAGTGCGGTACGCGAGTGCTCAATGGTCGCACCCACGATGCAAGTAAGCGAGGTGTCATGTGTATCTTGTGGGGAAGGACACACATTTGAGAGTTGTCCATCAAACCCGACTTGGGTATGTTACATAGGAAACCGAGCGGCGAAGGAATAATCTTACTCACAATCATATAATCCGGGGTGGAGACAACACCTAATTTCTCTTGAGGGGACAAGGATGCGGAACAAGTGGTGGTGGAAATTTTGAGAAACCACATATCCACAAAATTTCCAACCAAAGCGACAACAAGCCGCCCACGACCCAAGACTATTGAAACCTTGATGAAGGTACATGGCGAAGACGGATCACGATAATCGAGGCAATCCACTCATTGTGGAATTTGGAAGTCCAGATCGGACAATTAGCCAATGAGATTAAAACCGACCTCTTGAAATCGCGAGTGACACGGAGAATCCACGAAAAGATAAAGAACAGTCGAGGCTGTCACTTTACAGTGGGAAGCGGATCACGAGGAACCGTGAGTGCGAACCGAGAAGAGAAGGCCGAGTCCTCAACAAGTGACAACCGGTCTACCACGGAAACTCCGAAGCAGCCTCGCAATGCCGAGGTGCCTGCAGCAGCAAATCCTTTACCGAACCTTACGGACGAAGTGGTGTATCGTCCACCACCTCCTTTTCCAGAAAGGTTGAAGAAGAAGCAGCAGGATACCCAGTTTCGAAGATTCCTCGATGTTCTGAAGCAATTACATATCAACATCCCTTTGGTAGAGGCGTTGGAACAAATGCCGAACTACGTGAAGTTCTTGAAGGACATCCTGACCAAGAAGAGACGGTTGGGCGAGTTCGAAACTGTGGCACTGACTGAAAGTAGTAGTACGATGCTAAAGAGCAAGCTCCCTCCGAAGTTGAAAGATCCAGGGAGCTTTACAATTCCATGCTCGATTGGAGGACGCGACGTCGGTCGTGCGTTATGTGATCTCGGAGCAAGCATAAATTTGATGCCGCTCTCAATATTTAAAAAGCTCGGGATAGGAGAAGCGAGGCCCACAACGGTGACCTTGCAATTGGCGGACCGATCTATGGCTCATCCCGAGGGAAAAATCGAGGATGTATTAGTAAAAGTGGACACATTCATTTTTCCTGCGGACTTCATTATCTTGGATTATGAAGCAGATCACGAGGTGCCAATCATTTTGGGACGTCCTTTTCTGGCAACTGGAAGAACTCTAATTGATGTTCAGAAGGGTGAGCTCACCATGAGGGTGAATGATCAGAAGGTTACCTTCAATGTTTTCAATGCTATGAAGTACCCGGATGAAGTGGAGGAATGCTCGGTAATCCGAGTCACGAGTAGGTCATCGCGGACATGTCTGAGGATCGCACTCGCATGATTCGGAGTTAATGATGAAGCTATGCCGAACTCGTAGAGTTGGAGAAAGCGAGGAGTTGTGTCGGCATCTCTCGAAAGAAAATGTCGATTTCACTTGGCCCGGCGAACTCCGAGTCGCTGGGCTCGTGATCGGTAATTGGGCACCCAAACCATCAATCGGCGAACCTCCGGTGTTAATCCTAAAGACTTTGCGAACCATCTCAAATATGCATATCTGGGCGAGGAGGAAACCCTCCCAGTAATTATCTCTGCTATTCTCAAGCCCGACCAGGAAGAAGCTTTGCTACAGGTATTGCGAAAATACAAGCAAGCTATTGGATGGTCAATTGCTGATATACAAGGATCAGCCCGTCCCTGTGCATGCATAAAATATTGCTTTGGAAGATTGCCACAAGACTTCCATAGAGCATCGTGACGTCTCAATCCGGCGATGAAAGAGGTCTTGAAGAAAGAAGTTATCAAATGGTTGGATGTCGAATCATATATCCACTCGGATAGCTCTTGGGTGAGCCCAGTTCAATGTGTCCCTAAAAGGCGGAGTCGCGGTGGTTTCAAGCGATCGGCGAATTGATCCCAGCGGGTGATAACGGGATGGCGTGTACGTGTTGACTACGTAAAGCTAAACACGACAACCGGAAGGATCATTTCCTCACCATTCATGGATCGATCTTTGGATAAACTAGCGGTGAGGAGTTCTTACGCTTCCTCGATGGTTATTCGGTTATCACTAAATTGCCATTGCACCCAATGATCAACACAAAACCACCTTCACTTGTCCTTATGACACTTTCGCATTTAGAAGAATGCCATTTGGGCTCTATGCGCCCGCAACATTCCGTTGCATGATGGCCATATTCTCGGATATGGTGGAGCGTCGGTGAAATCTTCATGGATGACTTCTCGTCTTCGGAGACACCTATGGGATATGCCTAAGTAATTTGGGAAAGTCACGGAGGCGTTGCGAAGCAACCAGGTATTAAATCGGGAAAAGTGCCACTTCATGGTGCGAGGGCATCGTTTTAGGTCACCACATATCCAAAGAAGGGATCGAAGTGGACAAAGCAAAGATCGAGTGATAGACAAACTTCCACCTCCCTCTTGTAAAAGGTGTGCGAAGCTTCTTGGGACATCTGAGGCTTCTGTAAGGTTTATAAAGGATTTCTCAAAGATCGCTAAGCCACTATGTGCCTTCTTTGAGCAAAATCGCCATTCGACTTCACTCTGAGTGTTCTAAGGCATTCAAGTCTTGAAGCGAGCTCTTATACAGCCCCAGAATTGTTGGGCCGAATTGGACATCGCCTTTCGGTGATGTGTGATGCAAGTGATTTTCTTTGTAGGGGCCGTCTTTGGCGGTAGCAGGAGAAAGATATTCCACTCAATCTACTATGCAAGTAAGACCACGGTGGAAGCCGGATAAATTATACCACGACGGAAAATGAGTCTTGGTCGTGGTATTTGCACGTGAAAGTTGAGCCTACCTCGTGGGAGCAAAAGTGACAATCTACAGGATCATGCATTCTATCGGTATCTTGTCGCGAAGAAGATGCGAAGCCACGATTAATTCGGTGGATCTTGCTCTTGCAAGAATTTGATCTGAAATAAGAGGCAGAAAGGAGCAAAATCAAGTAGCGGATCATTTGTCTCGATTACCGGCATCTGAAGGAGATACAACTCAAGCCAGTTAGGGACACGTTCCGGATGAGCAACTAATGAGCATGCATCATAGTAGTATGCATACATGGTATGCGATTTTGTTAATTTTCTGGTATGTGGAATGCTACACCCTGAGTTCTCATCCCATCAAAAGAAAAGATTCTTTGCCGAAGTCAAACATTACTTCTGGGACGAGCCCTTCTTATATAAGCGATGTGCTGATGGATTAATGAGTACGTGTTCGCATGAAGAAGTGGAATCAATGCGGAAGGGTGCCATGCCACTCCATATGGTGGTCATTTTTGAGGCAAAGAACGGCGACTAAGGTGCTTGATCGAGTTATTTTGGTCGACCTTGTTTAAGGATGCACATGCTTTTGTGCAAAGATGTGATCGATGTCGTGAGTTGGAAACATATCCTCTCGGAATGAGATGCTAATGAATTTCATTTTGGAAATTGAACTCTTCAATGTGTGGGGCCTCGACTTCATGGGTCCTTTTCCACCCTCATTCGGAAACCTCTACATATTGGTGGCGGTTGATTACGTGTCCAAATGGGTGGAAGCCGTAGCAAGTACCACGAATGATGCAAAGTGGTGATCAAGTTCTTGCAAAGAACATTTTCACACGGTTTGGTACTTCTCGTGCGATCATTAGTGGCGAGGGCACACACTTTGTCAACAAGGCGATGGGTTACGTACTAGCGAAATACAATGTTAGCCATAAGATCGCCACAAAGATACCATCCACGGACAAATGGTCGGCGAGCTCTCCAACGAGAGATAAAGGGTATATTAGAAAGGTGGTGAATCGGGCGTAAGGATTGGTCCACGAGACTAGATGATGCGGTATGGGCTTACGAGCGCTTTCAAAACACCATTAGGGATGTCGCCCCATCGCTTGGTATGTGAAAAGCTGTCATCTCCCACGGAGCCGGAGCACCGAGCCTATTGGGCAATTAAAAACTAAACTTTGATCACCCAAATTATTGGAGAAGCTCATTGTTGCTGACTAAATGAGATGGATGAGTTCCGTTGGTTCGCCTATGAGAATGCTAAGTTGTACGAAGAGAGAACTAAAAGATGGCATGATAACAACATCTTGCGCGGGAGTTCTTGCGGTCGTGAGTGTTCTTGCTCAACTCGTGTTGAGGTTATTCCACAGGAAACTAAAATCAAGATGGTCGGGCCTTTACAATTCTTCATGTAGCACCCCATGGTGCTATAACACTTCAAGAAGGAAAGTCGGGTCGTGAGTTCCGGTCGATGGGCGCGTCGAGCATTCTTGTGGGGGCGAGTCGTTCGCAAGAAGACCTCGACCACTTGAAAGACGCGACCTCGGGTACCATGGGTCGCCATGGCGATCGTGTGCTGGCGACCTGATTGTACATATTGTTTATTCCACATTATCTTGTTTGTTTTGGGTTTTAAATAAATTGCTATAACTTGATTAAAAGGAACTAGGTTGTTTTGGTAAATTGATATCTTTGGAGTGTGGATTGCGGGTGGTGCGGAGAAATTCGAGCACCGTGCTAATATGTGCCCGTAAGAGGATTTGCAGCAGTAGATAAATGGGAAAATTTTAGCGGGAATAGTGGTAAAAAAGTGCGGAATTAATTCTTCACTATTTGGGTTAAAAAGTCGTTCCATATTCTTCACTTATATCCCACAACTACCCAACTTCCCTTTTCTCTTCCTTTGTCACCGCGTTGCTTTTACTACCCACGTCATGCCTTCCAAAATCCTCATAGCGATCTCACCTCTATCAATTCTCTCTCCGAAAATTTTCTTACAACCATGGTCAATCTCCGAAGCAGAGTCAGGAAGTCCGTGAAGGTTCCAAATAATGATCCAATCACACCATTCATCATATCGAATCGAAGAATTATCACCGCACCTCCCCGAATCGCCACCGGTTATTTCGCGTCCCTAAATCTTAGTGGACACGCACCGCCTCGTCAAAAGGAAGGTTAGCCCGGGGAGAAGGGAAAACTAAGGTTGCAGAAGAGATCAACACGAGGTCGCTACGCCCAAGAAAGCAAGGGTAGATAAACCTCAAAATCTAAGGCCGACCAATCTATTCGTAACATTCCTAAGTTCCGTCAAGCCAGCGATTTTGAGCGATTTCAGTCTCAAATCAAGAGCATTAATGGATGGAGAAGGGTTTCAGCGAGAATAAGGAAACTCCTATGTTCGCCGTGGAGTGACTTCTCTAAATGGATGGGCGAGTTCACGGCGATTCGCGCCACCGATTACGCCCGGTGAAAGAATTTTATGCTAATATCACTCCTCTAGCGGACAAGGAGGATTATCGGCCGTGGTCGAGTAAGCGGTAATCCTATCTCCGAAACAATCGATGAGGTGTATAATCTGGATAACGCCGTGGATGATGAGTATTCGGCAATGTTAAGAGTGCC
This sequence comes from Salvia rosmarinus, assembly GCA_036937905.1. Classification (NCBI taxonomy): domain Eukaryota; kingdom Viridiplantae; phylum Streptophyta; class Magnoliopsida; order Lamiales; family Lamiaceae; genus Salvia; species Salvia rosmarinus. The sequence goes on from CM072821.1 coordinate 59,270,298, forward strand.
CTCGGGTGATGATCTCGATGACGCAGTAAGGCTACTGACGGTAGAAGGAACACAATGGGCTGTATCTCCGCAAGGACGTCGATCCATGAAGGCGTCGGCGTTAAAATTGAAGCCCATGTGTGGCTCCATTTCATTAAGAGCCGCATCCTGCCCACTACCCATGACTCTTCAGTATCTGAGGAACGGATGCTGCTCCTGCTGTGCATCTTCACGGGGAGATCGGTTAATGTAGGCGCGCTAATTTGGCGTGAGGTGGGCGTGCGGAAGAAGAAGAATGGAAGGTTATTTTCCTTCCCGATATCCTGGCTATGCATAAGGGCCGAGTCCCTATGATGATAATGAAGACCGCTCAACGGAGAAAGCTTTCATAGACATCAAGGCCACGACTCATCGTCATGGTCGTGGCCCCGACGACTTCACCGCCCACCGCAATCGCCGCTCTGCCGGACCATCTCGCTCCAGTGTAGAACCGGTTATCCAACAATGACGGACATCTTTGAAATGTCTATTGGTGCGATTCAAAATCCTTATGCTTGCGTTCACCGCTTGCGAAGACGACATCAAGCGATTACGGGTGTCTTGCCGCAACGAGGACCGTGCGATAAGGGATTTCTTGGGATCGTCTTCTTACAGACAGATGCCCGCCTTTCCGACTTCCCAAAAGGTTGTTCACTCCATGGCCAAATCCTGCGAGACCTTGATGAGGATTTCAAAGCGTACTAAGAGAAGCGCACGAGTTCGGCTCAAACCCAAGCCGCAGAAGGCGGCCCTAGTGGAGCTCGGTCGAATAAACCCGCATCTGCTGCCGCCACCGATGAGAAGTCCTCACTGCGACAACTCCACTGCTCTCCTTTCCCTCTCGCCTCGGGTCATCCGTCGTGGCTAGGCGTATCTCGACTCGATCCTTGGTTTTGTTTTAGTTTTCGTTGGTTTTGTCTTTTTGTTTGTTTGTTGTTTGTGTTGTGAGTCCTTGTTATGCATGTTGTGATGTTTATGATGACAGCTAAGAGTGATGCCTGGTTGGCAAAGGAATTACTTAATGATGATTATTTCTTATTTTGTTATAAAAAATGGAAATCGTTCTTCTGACTCGTTGTTTATCTAAGTTTGATCCTTATTTTTGTAAGGGAGTACCTCGATGGTTTGGGTATTTGCATATTAGCTTTTATAAGAGTTAACCATTACATAGGTAATCCTCAGTTGACCTACATTCTTGTATGAGTGTCTATCTTCCATTTTTGGTTGGAAGTTTCCCTTGAACAATTTACATGAGTATGTTAATATGGATAGGGCGTAGGCCATTTTTGAATCGTTTGTGCCTTTCTTAGCCTACCTGTATATCATGATTTTCCTAGAGTCCCCTTTTGAGCCTACAGCCTTTTCTTTTGAACACCCATTTAAAATTCCCTGCACCCTCACATATATGTATCTATGATTCCCTCGACCTCGAGCGGAATTACTTAGAGTTCGACATCACCGTATCTTACAAAGTAGTCCATCTCCCAATTTTTGTCATAATGTTCCAACATTGGGGACAATGTTGAGTTTTAAGTTTGGGGTGGAGGTAACCTCTTAAGGATAAGGGACAATAATAGCGTTTCTTGTGGAAAAAAAGGAATAACCAAGTCTTGTGGGGAAAGAGTCTTGAGGTTATTGTATATGAAGCAAAAAGGAATTAACCAAGAAAAGGGCAGTCTCCTATAGGAAAGAAGAAGGGTAGTTATAAAGCATGTTGAAAAGAGAATGAGTAAGGATGCTAGGGTGTTTGCGAGCTACATTATCTAAATAATCCTACCGTCACCCAAGCCCAGCTATAAGCTTTATAAAGACCTCTTGATTCATTATTGATATTACTCATGTTAAGCGAGAGAGGATGACTAAATTGAATTTGTGGAGACACATGTTCACTTGATAATCAAAATATGGTCATATTCGGAGAAGCAAGAAGCATGGGAAGATTCATGTAAAGGCTAATGTGCTTTGGACCTGTTAATAATTGTAGCGTGATATCCTTGCAATATGAGGTGATTAATTAGATTTACAACGAGAAGGAATGAATGATTCTTGTGCTTTGAATTTTTTTTGGTTGAAAGCAGTATTCTTAGTTGATTAAGCCATCACCTCAACTGTTGTTATGAGCATCTGTCTGTGTTCTGTTTGTTTTTGTGTGTCTTGTAGCAGAGCATCACTCGAGGACGAGTAATGAACTAAGTTTGGGGGTGTGATAACTCTTGTAAAAGAGTTATTATAGGGCCTTTTTAATGATAAAAGACTCGGTTGTTGTATGTTCTGCTCGCTGATCGAGCTAAAAACACACTCAAATTACTCGCAATCGTACGAGGTAATCGTAGCGTGGTAAGTTAACACGAGTCGTCTCTCAAGGAAAACTTAACAGGGCGATTGTTCATGTCATACACAGAAAGCGATTAAAACCTAAACATTCTAATCTCAAAAGGGGGGTTGAACATGCAAGAATTGAAATACGGAGAATTAAACAGCATCCTAAGCTAGGGGTTGTCAATCCCGAGCTATACTAATAAAGCGATAAATCTAAACCAGGGGTTGTCAATCCCTAGTTGAACTATGAAAGCAATAAATCAAAAGCGATAAATAAAAGCAATAGCAATTCTATAATTCATAGGGTTTGTCAAGCCCTAATCTAAATCTAATTGCAGATAAATCATAATCATCAATCCATCACAAAGAACATGAGTAAATCGAAAGCGATATAAATTAAAGCAACATGAAAACAATCCATCATCACTATGGAATTGAATCGATATAAATCATCAAACAATAATACTAACAAAATTATTCGGAGAAAAGCGATAAATCAAAGATAATTTGACCAAAGATAAAACGATAAACTAAATAATTCGAACAATGAAATTAAGAACATGAAATAATCTCAATTTCTATCTCGTTGTTGTCGAAGAACTCGGAAGAAATCACGAGGAAAGCGATCCATGGTCACTCTTAAAAACCAAAAAATAAGAACTGAGGACTGAATTGCGGACCTTTCACTCAACCCTAAGCGCGTATATTTATATTAAATGAAAGTGAGCCGGCGTTCAAAATGAGCATGCGCTTTCGAATACATTCTGCTTGAATATGAGCCCGCTCGTTGAACGCTGGCCGAGAAGTTTACCTCTCAAATGAGCGCCGGCTCATTGTGAGCGAGGAGTTTAATGAATCGCGTTGTGTTGAGCGCGGATCGAGGTGAAAAAAAGAGCGAAGCGTTGACCAGCCTAAGTGAGAGGTATCTTGTGGCAGAGAAGATGGTGAGTGCAGGTTCGTTCCAGCGCGGATGGGCCTTAGCTGAGAGAGGCGTCTTGTGACGCGCGAAGCGGTACGCGGCGTGGTGCGGCGGCGCGGGCATCGGGCGTGCGTGCGTGAGCTGGCGCTGGATCAGCCGGGAGGGAATAGTGACGCGCTCGAAGCCGAGCGGCAGCGGCGCAGGTGCGCGTGGGCGCTGGCGAAGGCTGGGCGAAGCGGGCGGGCGAAGGCTGGGCGAAGCTGGCGGCGAAGCGCTGGCGCGCGGCGGGCGCTGGCGTGGGCGTGGCGCCGGCGGCGCGGCGGCGCCGAAGCGCTAGGGCGCCGGGCGGGGTGGCGCGGCACGCGGGCGGGCGCAGGCGTGGGCGTCTGGCGCTGTGTCGCCGGGCGAGGCGCGCGGGGCACTCGTGCACGTGCGTCTGCGACTTGACGTTTAGCTCCGTTTTCGCGTCCGAACTCCGATTCTGAACCGTTTGTGCCTAAAACTCTGTCAAATGCTCTTCAATAATATATGATCCTTGGAAGATCAATTCATCCTATTTTATGCCGTTTTCCTACAAAACATCGAGACGAGCGAAGTAAGTCCGAATCGATAAATATTAATCGAACCAAAGGCATAAATAGGACAAACCATAGAAAATGACATGTAAAACAATACCAAGAATCATCACAAAATCATACCAAACAACTCCCCACATTATCCATTTGCTTGTCCTCAAGCAAAGTCTATACTAATAAGAGTCGAAAGATAACTCATGCAACTTAACCCTTATTCTAATGAATCAAACCTTATTGCATTTCCACACTTGGTGTTTACGAATTCAAAGATAATGCGAAATAAATCAAGAAACGACAATTGACTTCCAAAAATAAAAAGGTAATCTACGCTCGACTCCCAACTCTCCAGTTAGGGGTGAACTAACTAAATGTGGTCACCTTTAGCAACAAGTTTCTTTTATAAAGCACAAAAGAATGTTTTAACAGTTTTGGAATAATATTCGAAGGTGCACTCTCGATGAACTCGAGTCTCCTAACGTGGTTTCCATGTCCATTTCTCAAATTACGAGAAAGAGGACATAATTCCATCCTCCATTTCAACAATCTCAACAAGATATTGGAGCTTTCATTCTCCTCATTTTCTTCTTCTTTTCACATTTTTTATATATAAAATGAAACAAGTATATAGGCAACCACAATGTAAACACTCCCCTAACATTAGCGGACAAATCACATCAATTTCCCTATTCAATTTCTATCAATTCTGCCTCTCGTCGATTCACATTATACTCAAATCATATATCACCAAAAGTTTCAAAATTCAAAATCAATTTGATCAATACCACAGAGTTCAGTTGCACAAATCAAGATCCTAACTTACTCGCATAGACAAAGCTTACGTCCAAACAATCAAAATAAGCACAAGGGCACGTCATTAGGCATACGAAAACAAGATATCACGCACACAAAACTGAGCAAACATCCCCCACACTTAAATCGAGCACTGTCCCCAGTGCTCAAAACATTAAAAGCTCAAAATAACCATAGAGGATAATACTTCCCTGATAATCGACGAATGTGCGATGTAGAGTTGGAGCATCACGGCTTCATCTCACTGCTGACAACTTTTCAGATCTGAGCAAAACAAACTCAACAACAACAGATAGATCAACAAGAACAACAAAACAAGACAAAGAAAAGAAAGAAAGAAAAAGCAAAATAAAAACACCGTGGGTAACTCCCACGAAGTACTCAGTTTAACGTCGTGAGCACGACGTAAACCAGACAACAACGGACTATCCATAGTCCTTCACCTGCAGGAATACCATCTCGACGAGAGCATGAATAGTAACCATATATGCACAAAGAGCGATGAAAGAAAGAAAATAACAAATCATTTAAGCTCAAGTCGAACATCCTATTCTCCAAAGTGAAATAGATAATTTCAATTCCCAAAGCACAATACTTTGGAGAATTAGGAAGTTGACAAATCATGGATGTTACCTCAATCTTTGTTATCACTGTGTCCTCCTCGTGGTCCCAGTACTCAATTGTTGAGGCAAGGCAATCAACTTCCAGTGGGTTTTGGCATTCTGGTATCTTCAAGTGTCCACTCTTTCTCCATCCTCTCTTCATCCTCCTCCAAGCGTTGGGATTGTTCTATCACCTCCAGAGTGGGTTTTGGCGTGTCATCAATTTCATGTACCCACTCCTCCTCGTCAACCATCCTGGTAACCACTTCCTCGTGGCTCTGATTATGCTCCTCATCCTCACGTGCCCACTCGTTCTCACTTTCCACCCCTTTGGCTGCGGTGACTCTTGATGGCTCTCCCACCACATCTTCAATAATTAGGTCACTTTCAAGAGTAGTGACCGTCGGAGCTTGATCGGGTTGGTGTGGGAAAATCGGCTCATCTGATGTCTCTTCCACCCAATTCTCAATACTTGGGTCACTTTCTAGAATTGTGACCGCCTGGATCTGCTCGGATTGGTTTGGAGGTTCCCTCCATTGCTGCAACAGCTCTTTAAGCAGGCTATTAACATGCCCCGCTTGCGTCTCCAAACGCTGAGATGAGGTGTTTGCAGCATCCATTTTGTTAAGTAACATATCCATTCGTGGGGTGAACGAATTCTCAAATGATGACCTCTGCGGTGGTGATGCGTGTGGTGGTGAATAATACTCCTGCTGCGGGTCGTACCACTGTTGCTGTGGAGGCTGTGGCTGCTGTGGATCACACCATTCATAACCAGGTTGTGGGTTCCAATATTTCGGGTCGGGTTGTGGTTCCCACCATTCTGAACTGGACTGAGGAGATGGCTGCTGCTGCTGCGGTGATGAATATTGAGGTGGAGGTGGTTGCTCGGGTATGAATATTGCGGTGGAGTGGTTGCTCCCAATAAGGATCATAGGCATCTTGCTCATAGCTCAACGGATATTCCTCGAAAAAATCAAATTGGGCTCCTTCTTCGGGAAGAAGAATTCGCCCAAAACATCGATCTTCCTCCCCACCGCTTGACCACATTAAATCTCGTTGGTAACCACGCGTTATGAGACACCAACAACAAAAACAAGATTACACGCACTGGGAGAAAATAACCAAGCAAAACAAACAACACAGACAATACGCTAAAGTTTTCCCGACAGCGCCAAAATTGATCGAGCTAAAACACACTCAAATTACTCGCAATCGTGCGAGGTAATCGTGGCGTGGTAAGTTAACACAGTCGTCTCTCAAGGAAAACTTAGCAGGCGATTGTTCATATAAATACAAAGCGATTAAAACTAAACATTCTAATCTCAAAAGGGGTTGAACATGCGAGGGTGAAATCGGAGAATTAAACACATCTAAGCTAGGGTTGTCAATCCCGAGCTATACTAATAAAGCGATAAATCTAAACCGGGGTTGTCAATCCCTAGTTGAACTATGAAAGCAATAAATCAGCGATAAATAAAAGCGATAGTAATTCTATAATTCATAGGGTTTGTCGAGCCTAATCTAAATCTAATTGCGATAAATCATAATCATCAATCCATCACAAAGAACATGAGTAAATCGAAAGCGATATAAATTAAAGCAACATGAAAACAATCCATCATCACTATGGAATTGAATCGATATAAATCATCAAACAATAATACTAACAAAATTATTCGGAGAAAACTGATAAATCAAGCATAATTTGACCGACATAAAGCGATAAACTAAATAATTCGAACAATGAAATTAAGAACATGAAATAATCTTGAATTTCTATCATTGTTATCTCAAGAACTCCGGAAGAAATCACGAGGAAGCGATCCAGCAAGCGCTACCGAAAACCAAAAAATAGGCGAGGATGAATTGCGGACCTTTCACTCAACCCTAAGCGCGTATATTTATATTAAATGAAAGTGAGCGGCGTTCAAATGAGCGCACGCGAAATACATCGCCTTGAATATGAACAGGCTTAGGTTGAGCAACGAGCGGGAGAAGTTTACGCCTCACAATAATGGCCGCTCATTGTGCGCGAGGAGTTTAGTGAACCGGCGTTCGAGTTGGCGCGGATCGAGTGAAAAGGCAGAGCGGCCAGCGTTGACCAGCCGGTTGAGAGGTATCTGTGGAGAAGATGGTGGCCGGTTTGTTCCAGCGCGGATGGGCCTTGTTGAGAGGCGTCTTGGCGTGGGCGGCGGCAGCGTGGCGCGAAGCGGCGGGGCGGGCGCTGGGCAGGCGCTGCTGTGCGAGGGGCGATGCGCCAGGCGCCCGGGAGAAATCGTGAGCAGGCTCGGCGCGGCGGCGGGCGCTGGCGAAGGCGGGCGAGGCGGCGGGGCGGCGGGGCGGGGCAAGGCTGGGCGGGCGCGGCGGGCGGGCGCGGCGGGCGCTGGGCGAGCAGGCGCTGGTGGCGCAGGCGAGGCGGCGCGCGGCGAAGCTGGCGGGGAGGGCGACGGGCGTGGGCGTCTTGCCGTGGTCGCACGGGCGAAGGCGCTTCGTCGCTGCCTGCGTCGCGCGACTTGACGTTGGCTCCGTTCTCTCGCGTCGAACTCCGATTCTGAACCGTTTGTGCCTACAAACTCCTGTCGAAATGCTCTTCAATAATATATGATCCTTGCAGATCAATTCATCCTATTTTATGCTGTTTTCCTACAAAACATCGAGACGAGCAAGTAAGTCCGAATCGATAAATATTAATCGAACCAAAGGCATAAATAGGACAAACCATAGAAAATGACATGTAAAAAATACCAAGAATCATCACAAAATCATACCAAACACTACTTTGTTTGTCCTTGTCTTGCATGTGTTTGTCTTGTTTTCGTGTGGAGTGCGTGTAGGATTGAGTCGGTTGGGGATAAGAGGTATTTTGTGCGTTTATGCTTTATTTTATAAATTTGCAGTATGTAGCGGGAAGAGGAAATAACGAGTAGGCAAGGTTAAGTTCCTTGGAGTCATGTGAGCTCAGTAAGCAAAGACAGCGAGCTCGTAAACAAAATCTGTGAGCTCGTAAGCAAAGTGCGCGAGCTCGGAAGCTAAGTGTTCGAACTCCTCGGCCAAGGTTGAAAATGGGCGAGCTCGTAAATGAAGTCGAGCTCATGGCGGAAGTTCACCTCATAAGTATGAATGAGCTCGCATTCATAAAGCAAGTCGGACTCGTTAGCAATGTCGAGCCCGTAGGCGAGCCGAGCTCGGGGTGGCGAAATCACGAGCCGTGCTTACGGAAGCTAGCAAGTAGCATGGAAAGTGCGGGTTAACAACGAAGAAGAAATCGGCGGGACCACGGCCACGTGGCGGCGGCTCTGACGGTGAAAAGAGACACGCGTTACGCCTCTGTCAAAGCTAACGAAAAGAGAAAGGATCGAGGGACGAAGGCGGTGGCGGTGCAGTCTGCCTCCAAAAACGCCTGAGGTTGTTATTAAAGGGAGTTGGCAACAATCGAGAGAGGAATCGACAATTGGGGTTGGAGAGATCTGAGAAAAAAAAACATCCGGAGAAAAGGAAGAAGGTGCGAATTCTTGGAGAGAAGTCGTGGAAGAGCGGCGATCCAAGAGCTAGACACGATTCCATAACTAAATTCTTTATCATTTCTTTAAACCTTGTTAATTTGTTATGGGCATTACTTGTTTCAATATTGTTGAATGATTCGCTATGAGCTAAATCGTTATGACTTGATTTCTTGAGGAACCCATGCTCGTGTGGCGAGCTCGGTTCTCACGCTTGTCTTGCTAAATCACTATTGCTTTATTGGGATTGTTTTTATCTTACTTGTGATTGATCACCATTAGTCGGATCTTAGTTTTATAATTCTTTGGAAAGTTATTTTAGAATGGAAAACAATAGGCGGCGTAAGAACATGATTTTAATGTTATGTGTGTGAATAGCATAGAATATGCATTTACCTTGCGTGGCAAATATGAATGAATTAGTAATGATATTCTAAGAGCGATTCGATATAGGAATATATGGATGGATCTATAGAATATAATCATAGATTTGGAAAATACTAAGAATCGAAGGAGTTCATGTCATAGTGATGATGCAAAGATAATGTTGTAGCACTATTAGAAGAGAGCATGGGTGGAATCGGGAGATCAAGTCGCTTTCTACCTTGATAACAACAATCTCCTCGTTATGCGTATCATTGTTCACTTGACGTGTCGAAGTCGCTCTAATTCGGTTCACCGGTGTTTTATTCTAATTGTACCAGTTCAAGCACATCTCCTCTTATTTTGCAAAATTACAATCTCGTGATTTAAAAGTGCATTCCACATGGATTCGATCTCGGAATACTTAGTGTATTACTTGTTGACTACGTGCACTTGCGTATACATTATATCATTGAACCGATTAGGATCAACAGTGGGCAACAAGAACGTCCACCGGGTCTACATCGACATCGGTGCCTCCGTCTGCATTATCTTCCAGAACTGTCTGGATAAACTTGAGGTCGGAGGAATTCAAATACATCCCGCACCATCCCAGTTGCGGTGCTTCACTCAGGAGGCGGGTCAACCCGAAGGTGTAATTACCCTTCCGGTTACCGTAGGACGTGCTCCCAGGTCGGTCACAACGGCCATTTAATTTTTCCTGGTCCGAGCTCCCTCTCCGTATAACATCATCCTGGGCAGGGTTGGTCAGATCGCCACCAAGGCCGTCGCTCGATGTACCACCTCAATCAAGATACCCGCGGGGTGGGGTACTAAGCATCGAGGTGACAAGCGGCGGCGAAAGAATGCCTACGAGTCTCGACCCGTGATGTGGCCTCGCCGAGCCTAGCAATTACAGAACCCCGAGCCGCCACCTCGGGACGACCGAAAGCTTTCACTATACGACGACGAATTCTCCAAAGTTGTCAAGGTCGGCGTCCGAGGCCCAATTGATATTCGGCATGTCATGCGACACGAGGAATCTTGGGGCGTGTTCGCATGGTCCCCACTGACATGACCGGAGTGTCACCCGAGCTCATAACTCATCGCCTCAACATTGACTCGGCTACTAAACCGCCGGCAAAAGAAAAGAGGGTTTGCGGCGAGCGTAGCGGTCATAAGAGGCGAGGCGACCCAACTCGTAAGGCGAAATCACATTCGAGGTTAAGTACCCAACCCGGATGGCTAATCGATCGTGGTTTGAAAGCCGGGAGGGTGGTGCATGTGTCGATTACACCGACCTCAACAAACACTGCCCGAAAGATTGTTACCCCCTCCCCGACATTGACAAGAAGGTGGAGGCACTGGTAGGCCATGAGATCTTGATTTCCTAGATCCGTACAAAGGGTACCACCAAACTCGATGAGCAGGGGATGCCCCAAAGACAGCGTTCATCACCGACTTGGTGTCTTTGCGTCTTGGAAGATGCCTTCGGCACGAAAAACAGGAGCTAGTTATCGTAGGATGGTGGGCGCAATATTCGGGGACCACATAGGGAAGATTTTCGAGGTCTACATCGGCGATATCGTAGTCAAAAGTCAAAACTGGAGTGCGCCAACAACCTCGAACTATCCTCCAGCCTCCTGGGTCGGCCAACCTCAGCTCAACCCCAGTGCACATTCATGGTGAAGGCAGGTAAATTCACGGGATCTTTGGGTTTCTCAAGAAGGCACAAGGCAAATCCCACTAAGGTGAAAATAGTTGCTTGATATGCAAGTGCCCAAGACCATCCGTGAGATCCACAAACTCACCGGGTGTCTAGCCGCCCTCAATGATTCTTATCTCGGCCGAGAAGCGGCTTCCTCCTCAAGATCTTGAGGAGAGCTCGGACTTCGCTTTGACGGAAGAACGCCATGTCGCCTTCAAGACACCGAAAGAGTATCTCGCCGACCGCCGACTGTCTCGTCCCGAAGAAGGCGAGCTCCTTTCTTTATATCCGCCGCCTCGGACGAGGCATCAAGGCTTGTATTGGTGCGAGATGAGGTGGGACGATAACTCCCGTCTACTTTATTAGCGGGATCTCAAAGGACCGGAGATTTAGGTACACCACCTCGAAAGGTAGCAGCCTAGTGAGCATGGCGGCGCCTCAGACCTTACTTCCACGCCCGTTCCGTCCGGTCTTGATGACTTACCCTTGAGACAAGTCTTGTCAAAGCCGAGTCATCCGGACGTATATGCCAAGTGGGCACCTGAGCTCGGCGAGCACGACATTTCATACTCCCCAGGCCGGCCATAAAGGGCAAGCTCACCAATTCTGGTAGAGGCCAAATTTATCGAGGTCGATCCTACCAATGAGGTCACTCCAACTCCCTTGCTGCGGAGGAATTTGTCCTTAACCCACCGATGGTTCTTTGGCGGATGTCGTGGGCGGAGCTTCATGCAAAGCGGAGGAGGGCGGGCATCCTCCTCCCGGCCCGGACAAACAAGAAGGACCTATGCACTCGGTTTACCTTCCGACCACAAACAACGAGGTGGAGTACGAAGCATCGGTCTCGGGACTCCACCCGCAAAGGAGTTGAAAGTGGAAAGATCCGGATCTTTGGAGATTCCCGTCGTGGTAAACCGGTCTTAGTGCAATCTGAGGCCAAGGATGATCGAATGAAGCGATTACTTGAGAAGGCGAAGGAGATCTTGACCTCATTCAGTACTTCAAGATTCATCGTATCCCACGAGGGAAAACATGAGCCGATATCCTCAGTAAGTTAGCTTCGTCATCAATAAATCCACCAGTGGAGGAAGTTCATTCCAGAAGCATCGCGAAATCCCACATCGGTATCATCACCGAGATAGAGCCGAACTGGATGTTACCCATAAAAGCTACACGGAAGAAGGCGCTACCTCGAGATCGGCTCGAAGCTAAAAGATGGCGGTGAAATCCCAAAGTACCTCACACGAGGGCACTCTCTGAAGTCGTGCCTGAACCACTCCCGAGGTGCCTCGGACGAAAGAAGCCGACTACGTGCTTAATGAGATTCACGTAGGTCTTGTGGAAGTCACATCGGTCGCGACCTCTCTCAAAGAAGACGCCGAGGTCGGGATATTGGCCCACCCTCATCCAAGATTCGCCGAGCTCGTCAAAAGTGTCAGGAAGTGCGCCTTCACTCCACAACAAGAAGCTACCCCAAACCGATCTAAGTAGCCTCAGAGTCCGTGGCCTTTCATGCGGTGGGGATAGACATCGTTGGTCCGTTTGAGCGAGCACCGGTCAAACCGATACTTAGTCGTGGCTGTGGACTACTTCACAAAATGGGTCGAGCGGAGCCACTTTCGAGCCTCTCAGCGGGGAGGATTCGGACCTTCGTGGAAAAACATAGTTTGCCGCTTGACATACCGCATATTTTGATCTCGGACAACGGCACCCGTTAAATCGACAAAATTTCAAGGAATGGTGTGAAGAGCTCCGGATCAAACAGCGTTTCACCTCGATCGCACACCCGCAGCGAATGGTCGACCGAAAGACGAACCGCACGATCGTCTAAGGATCGAAAAGAGGTTAGACCGAGCTAAGGGTGATTGGGTGAAAATCTCCTCAAGTCCTCTGGTCCCACAGACAACACCTCGGACTTCGCACGGAGAAACCCCTTGACTGGGTCTACGGACCGAGGTCGTCATCTCGCGAGATCGGCGCACGAGCCCGCGTGCACTTCACTTCAACAGAACGGGAGCGAGGAAGACCTCGCGATCAACCTTGATACTCTCGAGGAAAACGCGAGCTCGCCTTCATAAACGAAGCCAAATACAAGTGCCGGTCGCACGGTACTACAACAAAAGGGTAAAGCCTCCACACTCCAAGTAGGCGACCTCGTCCTCACGAAATAATGAAGCCGAGAGCCGAGCGTCTTAACAAGCTAGATCCGACATGGGAAGGTCCATACCGCGCTCACGAGGACCTCGAAGAAAGGGCCTATAAGCTTGCTCACCTATCCTGCACTTATCCCCGAACACAGCATATCACTCATTTGAGGAGGTACTTTACATAGCTTTGATTTGGATCAAGATCATGTTAGTCCTCTTATTGCTTTGTCAAGTGCGATGTTATTTACTTCTCAATAAAACATTTGTTTTCTAAGTAAGTATTTCACTGTCTCATCTTGCATTTATGTGAACATCCATTCGGATTAAACACAATTAACCTTCGCAGGGGCGCCTTACGAAGATATGACAAACCCACTAAGTAGAATACTCGACTAAGCGGCACCGCACTCATGATTACTCATTAAATTGAACGCCTAGGTGCAAGACATACGAGACTACTCATTAAATTGAGCGTCTATATGCACGCATACGATTACTCATTAAGTTGAAACATCTACATGCAAGCAGCGCCCACATCGGATCTCGTCAAATTACACCCCTTTATTTGGGAAGATATACACTTCTGTATACAGTCTAAATACATTTACGACTAAAAACCAAGTCCTAAGCTATATTTGTACCTCTCGGGGAAAATATACACTTGATGACAAAGTCTAAATACATTTACGACTAAATACAAAGTCTAAGCTATATCAACTCATTCGGGCTTCCGAGCTCCACTTACAAGACTCACTGAAGCTGCACGATTAGAACAAAATCTCGGTCGGCGATGTACGCTGGACGAACTCGGTGCCTTCAACCCGGTCGATGAGGCTGGAATCCCGTGGCCTACTCCAAGCACTTTCGGGCTCTCGGAGGCACCTGACACGAAGTGGAACTCCAGATCCCCGCTGCCCACCTCGGGGCACTCGGCGTAGCCTCTGAGACACCCCGACCGAAGAAGATGAACTCCTACCCCGAGTTTGTGCCCGCCAGAATAAGACCTCACCCCGACCGCCTCTTCCCGCCCGACCAAGATTTTGCTCGGCCGGGTCTCGGCGTTGAAGTCCGCCCGAGGCCCTCGCTCTGGTCGGTGGCGGGCCAAGCAAGCGGAGCACTTCGTGGTCGGCATAACCGCCCGCGACCAGGCTCTCAGGCTCTTACGCCACGGTGGGTCGGCTGCGATCCGCTACAAGGGTGGGGAGACGGCGACGGTGAGCGATCTCGTAAATCTCGAGGTGTTTGGCGAGGAGTCGAGGCCATCTTTGAAATTTTGCTATTCGGCCCTCCTCCGTCCCTCAACACCATCCTCGCCGGCGGGCTCGGACTCGTTCATCGACCTCGGATATGGTGACACCGCCGTTGGCGGATCACCGATTCATATTCGGCGTGTTCCTCCGAGATCCGATCTGACCTCTCCTCGCGCCACCGAGCTACTCCTCACCGCAAAGATGGCGGCCATGAACCGCATCGGCGAGATAAGTCCGCCTCAGGGACTCCGAGATATACGATCCTCGACTTTAAAGCCTCGTTCTCGGACGGGCGGGCCACCTCACGTTCGCCTCTTGCGCCGTTTCTTGACCCGGCGGCGATGCCGACCGCCGACCCAATGACTTGGACATCCATGCCGACCAAAACACAGGTCACTTCGGCAGATCGGCTCTCCAAAACAGACCTCTTCGTCGCTTCCGCCAAGGCACCTCGGCTTCTTTAACTTGGTCAACAAATCATGATCGAGCCCGAGGTATTGGGAAGCGAAGTGCTAAAAACAAATGGCAAACACATTCATTTCAAAAAGCGTGTTTATTATTCACAAAGTAGAAGTTTAACAAAGCTCGGGATCCTAATGACCCCGACGAATGAACCTATTACAACTATTTGGTGACACGAGCCTCTCGCCGGCTCACTAGAATCTCTTTCTTTGCTTTCCTGCGGGTGCAGATCCCCTTCAGAGGGAGGACTTGAGCTCGGCCTCGCCTTCTCAGCCTCAGCCCGCACCTCGGCTAGGAGTTCCTGAAGCTCCGGGTCTTCGTCCTCCTTGCACCCAGTCACGACCTCAGCCGTCAGAAAAGAAGTGGAGGCCGCCAAGGCCTCCAGAAGGGGGAAAGACCCAGCCCCGGCAATCACTCGGGCATAGTTCTTATTCGTAAATGCGGGAGCGACCTCGACCCGACCATGCTCGACTTTGTCAAAATCAGGCATCTGGGCCGCCAACCCTCCAGTGGTCCGACACCACCCGTCCGAGTCTGGCGCCGGGTTGGAGATAAGGAGGAAGGTCTCCGATTCGATAAGTCTGTTGGTGAAGGCCCTTAACATCGGCCCTTGACCTTCCGCAGGGCACTCCTCTCCTCGGTGAACTTCCTCTTCACCTCAGTCGCCTCCTCTCGCGACTCCTCGAGCTCGGCCCGAGCTATCTCCAAGGCCCGCGCCTTCTTCTTGAGGGCGGTCTCGGCGGCCTCGACAGTGATCTTTGCGGCCTCGGCTGCGACCCTCTCGGCTTCGACATCCGCCCTCGCAACAGCAAGCGCGGCCTCAGCAGTGACCCTTGCGGCCTCAGCAGCAGCCCGCTCCCTCTCCGATGCCTCGTACCGAGAGACGCCCTCGGCAATATACCCTGCAATGTGGTGCAGCTCCCCCATCACTGAAGTGACATCCTGAAATTCAACACAGTCAGGAATGTATCACAAAGGAAACATGAATGAATATAGAAGAGACCTATACCTTGGGGAAGGATATGGGGGAGCTGGAAGTCGGCACCTCGTACGACATTCGGGTACGAGTGTCCTTCGCCGAGGCCGGGCTTAACCTCGGCTGAGGTGCCATCACCAACAGGCTCAGGTCGTCCACCACCTCGGGCACCTTGCCCGGCTCAGCCCGCCTCGCCTTCTTTTTTGGCCGCGGCTCGGCGACTTTGCAGGGGACGCCTCGGCCGTATCCACCGCCTTCCTCTGGGAGTCGAGCTTCACTGCACAACGAGATAAGGAGTTGATCAGCATAAGAATACAGAAGTATAAAGAAGTAATGATAGTGGGCGCCTCACCCCGAGCCGACCAGGCCGAAGCCTCCGACACATGGCGCTGTTGACATCAAACAAATCTTTCTCGGTGTACTTACAGGACATCTCACCTATCATATTGAGCTCGTCCTCTACAACACCAAGGGCTTTGCACTTCGGATCCCTCATCTTACCCAAACCCCACTCATAACTCAAGTGCCCATCAACCAACAGAAAGAAAACTTGGATTGCCGGTGAGACACCTTGAGGCGCTATTACACTGAAGGCTCGACGAGGTGAAAGTAGTACACACCTCCTATACTCTTGATGCTAAAAACGATCAAGATTTCAAAAGAAAGGTTTTCGACAAGTGCATAACAAGAGAGCCCCAGCCCCACCACCGACCTAATGGAGTTTGGGGAAAATTGGCAGATGGGGATCTGAAAATATTCTTTAATGCTTCTAAAAATGGGAGCTAGGGGATATCTAAGGCCCGCCCTTAAAGCATCAACGTAAACAGTGATAAACCCCTCCGGGGGCACCATCGCCCTATCTCCGGCCTGCGGCAAACACTACCATGCCTCCGATGGAATATGGAATTCTAAGGCTATTCTCCTCAAATCCTCGGCGGTCAACAGCGATTTGAATTTCCCAACCTTATACTCATCCCATGCAGACGATATGGCTGGGATCCTAGCACTAATGTTCCTGGACTTACCCGATAATGTGTAGAAGACATAATCCTTAATCTCGATTTCACTATCGGGGAGGGAGACGATCGGGTTGACCCGGAAACTCCCGTGGGAGATGATCGGGTGGATCCAGAAACTGATGTGGGGGAATACTCAGAAGTAGAGGAAGAAGACATACTTACTTTTCGGTGAGATGTTTGGCTCCTTCAACAAGTTCGGAAAAAGTTGGAAAATTTCTGAAAGTATTATCTCTGATACAAGCGAGAAAGAAGAAAGTGAACAGTTTCCTCAAATGGGACTATTTATGGGACAAATGGCGCCTAAAACTGCCGTTTCAACTACACACGTGCCTATCCACGATTTGATGTGGAGTTGACGCGCGCGCACGATTTTAGCGCCCACCAACCGTCTGGCGCGTATGACGTACTCTAGGGTAAGATAGACCGCCAGTCTAGCCGTGCAATGATTACATTGACCTTAGACAGGACTATCCAGATCGGACCTCGGACCTCATCTCCTTCCACACGGACGAGACAACTCAGATCGTACCCAGTGAGTAGACCGCCCGATCTAATCGCAATCATCGATCGACCTCGGACCTCGATGCGCCACCTAACGTCGGGCGTCTCGAAGTTGGACCTCGGTATCATCCGAAGGATATCTCTATCCAGATCGGACCTCGGTATTACCTTTGCGGGTATCGCTATCTAGGTCGAACTCGACATCCTTCGCGGACATCTTTGTCCAACCGACGACTCATTCGGTCTTCGACAAGCGGTGCATGCCCGAGCGGCGGATCGCCCAACCCGATTCGAACAGGGTCGTCGATCAAACCCCGACATCAAAGAGATCGAAAAACCTTCTACAACCTCGGTAGAGCAACATCCCACCTCGGCAAGCGCATTCTTCACTTCTCGGCATGGTTGTTACTCGACTATTCGGGGGATATGATGGGATATGGCCCAACCGCTTAGGCCCACTAGCGAGCCCATACTGTGGGCGACATTA
The DNA here is from genome assembly GCA_036937905.1 of Salvia rosmarinus. Lineage (NCBI taxonomy): Eukaryota > Viridiplantae > Streptophyta > Magnoliopsida > Lamiales > Lamiaceae > Salvia > Salvia rosmarinus. The sequence continues at coordinate 59,287,957 of CM072821.1, forward strand.
TGGACAACCGACCAAGGCCCACCTCTAAACCCTAATCAAGACTTTGTCAAAGCGCCACCATGCATGGAAGGCGAGGATCCCTACGTGCGGTGAAGAGTCCCTCCATGGAAGGATCAAATCCCAATCGTGGGATTGGGCACGTCTTTAGGGTCCTCGATATGTATAAATAGGGGTTAGATCGGCGGTGAAAGGGTTGTAACTGTTAGAATACTAGAGAGCTTTTCATACATTTCATTGTAATCCTACATAGTGAAAGTATTGAGGAATCACTCCTCCGTGGGCGTAGATCTTACTCTCGATCGAACCACGTAAAGTCTTGGTGTTCTTTCTCGCTTACACAAATCTCATATATTAACATACACTAGATTTATCAGTTGCCTAAAACAGTTAATTAATTTAATGGCGCAGAGATATCTTGAGGAAATTGAAAGAGGTGACAAATTTTGTTGCCATGGAGGTGAAGTGACTCAATCTACCACCTTGATGTACAATCTATCTGAGGCTTCCCAAATCCGATTTGCAGGAGAAGAGATTCTTGAAGAAGCCTACGACTTCTCTTGCAAGTTCTTACAAGATTGGTTAGCGGTGATGAACTCCTCGATAAATGGATTATATCTAAGGACTTGCTTAATGAGGTAACTAAAACTTATATCTACTGGTTTCTCCGTCTTTGTCTCAACAATGATGCAATTATAGCTATATAGAGTGGTCTCCTTTATGGGTGTTTAATTTTCGATTAATCTAAAACCGACTTGATTCGACTATTCTGTTAACCTAAAAATTCAATTAAAATTAATTAATAATAAAAATAAATAAAATAATAATTAAAAAAATTGAAACTTATTAAAATTAAATAAAACATTTAACAAGTAATTAAAATAATTTAAAACTAATTTTTAGAATTTTTAATTAATTAATTAATTAATAAGTAAAATAATAATTTCAAAATAAAAAATAGTTTTCGGTTCCGAACCGTTCGAATTTCAATTAACTAATAATAACCGAATTTTTTCAACTCTGGGACCGAAACCGAACTGATAACCGAATTTGTCGGTTTTGATTAACAAAATTGGTCGATTTTTGGTTCAGTTCCGGTTCTAACCGAAAACTGTTTGACACCTCTAGTCTTGTTTAACGTCCGCATATACGGACAATGATACTTTTCTTCAATACAAATAATACTTTTCTTCAATATAAATGATACTCTCGAATTACAAAGGTATAAAGTAAATGATATATACTTTTCTTAAGAATAGCGATGCTTTATCCGTCCGTCACTGCAAATGGACGTACATGAATTTTGTGATCTATATTTAGTTTTGGTTAATATAACTTTTAAACCAAAGTTTATCCATTTTTAAAGAAATACACCACACTTTTAGTGCTTGACGAATAATATCCACTATTTTGGTTTTTATTTTCAAATCTATTTATCCCAATTTTCCAATAGTCACGTTTGCAACGGAAAGTATATTGAATTAAGCTAGATGACAATATTGTTTCTAATTGACATGAAACTAAAAATTTCACATCATTATTTGCATTCCATCATTAACTCCATTCAGATTTCCGGTTAATGCGGCTATTCTATAGAATAAAAGTGGGTCTAATCGATTTGAAAGTGGAATCAATTTGCTAGGTTCTATTTTATCATTATCTAAAGTATAGTCTATTTCTAAAATGATAAACTTTAACCGAGAAACGATATTAAACCTTGATTCTTTTATTATTATAAAAATATAGATAAAGGTCGGATTGGATGTGCCATGGTATGCCACCCTACCACGAGTAGAGGCGTGTATTTTACGCAACATTACGGTGGTTTCTCCACCGTGTGGATCGCCAAGATTTTATATGTGTAAATGCTCTTTTTTTAAGCAAGAACATATATACAACTGCCTAAATAGATCCTTAAAAAAGATTAGGCCCTTTTAGATTTGAAGTTCATTTATATATTTAGATGGGATCAAAGAACCTTTCCCTTTAGTAACCTATAGAAATCATGCTTTTATATAGAACATACAATAGTGCTTCATATACAATCATGTTTTATTATGATTATAATTTCTTTTGTATACTATGATAATCATCCTTTTAATAGTAAAATGTTAATGATCCAAATTGATTCTTGTCGACCTTTCTTAACAATATCGATCTACTCATCAAGTTTTCTTTGGTAGGGACATTTTTAATTCAAAACAAAATATCATCTTAATTTGTTCATGAACTTTAATTTGCTATCTATCGGTTAATGAACATAAAGACTCTTAAGTGGTCCGTCTCACCGCGCGCTGGATCCTAGTACTTGACTCGGTATCGTGATCCACGATCAACCACATATTATAAGTGAAATGAAGTGATGATTCTTATAAATAAAAGTGACAATTCTTATGATTTAAAATTACATTGTTCAAGAAAGCTACAATTTTTCCAATAAAAGTGAATGTTGTTATGATTAAAAGTAACAATTGTTTTATAAAAAGTGATAGTTTTTATGAATAAAGCTGATGATAGTTTAAAAATTAATAAATGTTCTTACCAATTATCTAATATATATTTCTTTGTATTTTTTCCTCCAAAAACATGATTCCAATAAAAGTGACAATAGTTACGAATAAAAGTAAATGGATTGAAAAGAAATCGGACTGACTCACACTGCAGTACAATGTAGCGTGGAGGGCAGAGAGGAGTATGCCTCATTAATAGATTTGTCCATGTATATGTGGTTTGTTATTTATAACTCCTTTCGAGATTATCTCTTGCAATATGATTTTTACAATTTTTTTCCAAAAGACTAATTTGTCACAAGGAGCATGAAAGAATAGTACTACATCCGTCCTATTATTGTTGACTGCTCTTCTTTTCGGGTTGTCCTATTATTGTTGGCCTCGCTCCAAAAAGAAAATAATTTTACACTAAAAAGCACTTGAATTTCGTGTAACACACTACTTTACACACAAAACACAACTCTCTTTAATCTATGTGTAACAAGAAAGGAACCAATAATAGGAACGGAGGGAGTATATTTGGGGCCTAAATTTGACTAATTTTATAGGATGCCGATATTGATAACGATGACTATTTGGGTCGCAAGATTGGATTTCGGAGATGCCAATCCCAACATCGATTGAATGGAATTATATGAAAGGGTATTTGTGCATGCATACATAATTGGAGTTCAAATTTTTAATGTGTTAATTGTGCTAACTCATAGTTCGATTTTATTATTACTCGAGCAGATGATATAAAAATCACAATATTCAAGAATTTGGCATAAGCAGAAAAGAAATGCTGGTAGCTTACTTTTGGGCACCGCAACTACATTCGAACCAGAAAGAGCAAGAGAGAGAATTGTGTGGGCAAAATCTCAATTGATTTCTAGGATGATCAAGACATTTTTGACAAAGAACCCTCCATGGATCAACAATCTATTCTGTTAAAAGAACTCGTAAACAACACCAATGGCTCGGACAAGTTGAATAGGTATTCTCATCTCTTTATTTTATTAAAATAGAATGATACTTTAATTGCTTTGAATATACAAACACAAGTTAATTAGAAAAAGTCGACAAATAAAGTGAGCAAAAATGTTATGTATAGTCGACATCATCGCACGTTGGTCATACAGGTTGGGGCGAGTTTTTAATTTTAAAATGATCGGGATCACATTCAATTAGGATTAAAAAATTGAAGATTAATAATTTTAATTGAAATTAATAAACTCTAATTAAATGTGATCCCAACACGCCTCATGTGAGGGCGTCCTTATAGAAAATTGTGTCTAATTTTATTATTTTGCTTTGTAATATTGGTGTACTATAACTTTATTTTTTCTTTAAAAACAATATGGGATGTTGGTTACGAGGATTACGAGGTAAATTTACTTTTAGAAAATATCTTTAGTTTTATTAGTTTTCAAAATTTCTAACATATTTCCGTAATTTTTTTATTATTGTAAACAATTTTTCTATGTACTTTACATGTCTTATGCTTTAGTCTTATTTATTCTTAAGTGGCTCGCTTTGGCACTCTACTTTATATGTTGATTACCTTTTTACTTTTTATTTTTAGTGTCTAACTTATTTGATGGTAATATTTTTAGATTTCAATAAAGTTGTAAATAGGCGAAAACATACCAATTTGAAAGTATCCGCCATACTCTTCATAAAAAATGTTCGGTAAATCAAAATTGACTGATAGCTACCTCTTGTAAATTTTACTTAATTTTACTTCTTACGACTCTATCATTTGTCGTATGAATCGGCGTTGAGGCAGGGCATCGTGTTGTCAATATTCTACTAGAAGCCATCTACGAGCTATCGGAAGGTTTTGATGCACTGTGAGTTTCTCCATTTTCTTCAATTGTCTTTTCTTTTCGTTAATTAATGCACTTATTGTTTGCCATATACTGGTATTTGTGGTGGCGAAGTTTGATAAAAGAGAAGAGGAAAATTTATGGGAAGACGCAGAGCTCCTTGTCACCACGTTAAACATTTGCTCTGCTCATTTTTCTACCAAACGACGATAGTTTGTACCATCGTCGGGGCCTTGACAAATAATGGGTTACGGAAGAAACAACAAAAATGGACCATTTTTCACTATAGAGATACAATTGAATATATCTAAAAAGATGCACAATATATCATTTATAAAAGAATTATTTTTTACAAAATTTGGGCCCCAAAAGTTTATAACAAAATTTTGGGACATTGAATATTTTATTTTTTGAAAGAATATTTTTATTAATATAATAGGATATATAAAATATTGGACCCTTAAAATGATGGGTACCGAGCGATCGCTCATGCTCGCCCAGCCCTCGAGACGACCACGACCATCGTGAATACATAACTCGTCCAAGCTCATAAACAAAATCATCACCACCTTTCTCATATTCCAAATAAAAGGTAAAATAAATGACTTATATGCTATGTGGTGTCCGACGAGATACGTCAACACTACAACAAAAATAGTTTTAGGACATCGAATGTGCCTCAATATATACCATTTTGGGGCACTTGTGATTTTGGGGCATTTATCATATGTGTTGCCAAGATCGTGTCCCAATAGTGTTAGGGGCACATTTTAAGTGTCTCTAAGCCAATAGCTTTCCAATCATTTCATATGTCCCAAGATTGATTTCTTAAGCATATATAAATGCCCTTAACAGATTTAGAGGCACGTTTATGTCCCGATATTTATAAAAAGACACAAATAAGTGTTTATATTGTATTTCAAGGCATTTACATATACCTTGAAATGTAATATCGAGACACTTATTTGTGTCTTTATATAAATATCGGACATAAAATATGTAGCATCAAAATTCATTTTATGTTTTCAGATTAATTTCTTGGGGCACTTGCTTGTGCCCTTAAATTCAATTTGAGGCATATAATGTGTAGCAATAAACTTTTATATATGTCCACAAATTAATATTATGGGGCACTTACTTGAGTCTTCACATAAAACTAGAAACACTTTCATGTGTAGAATTAGAAATCTTGTGCCCCAAAACACATTACTAAATATAATTTATTTAAAATCTACAACCGTCAACTTTTAATACTAAACAATCTAAATGACAATTATGCATAAAGCTCATGTCCATATTTGCTAGAAAAAATAAATGGAGTCATAAAATTGTTTCTACATAATACAAATTAAAAGATCACACCATCTAAAATATGAAAGGTCCTTTGAGATTAAATACTCTTGCTTTTTTTCCAATTATTTTCTTTTCAATTATTTTTCTAAAATTAGAAAATATACAGAATGTTGCTTTTAGAAGAAAGGAAGCAAAGCTGCCTCAATTTGACCCTGAAGGAATCTAATGTAGCCAATGACTTGATAAGACGAAGCAGTGTCAGTCTGCAAAAGAGCAACATGCCACAACTATTCTTTAAATGTCAAAAACACAAGCTCAGATCATATTATAAAGTAAACAAAAGAAGCATCTCTCTTGTTTTTACATGATGTTTCACTGATTAATGATGATATAAAATTATTTTACTTTTATGGGCTTTATGCTTATAAATGTATATAGTTTATATCTCAAAGGATCAAGCCCAGAACATATATCATATGGAATCGTAAGTCAATTAAACGAAACACATGTTAAATATAGCATTGAATAAAAGGTTTGAACTGACTATCATATATGATATTTTACACAAATTCTTTTAATTACCTTCCCAAATGGAGAAACAAGTTGGTGAAGAGCTGTTACTCTATCCCAAAATTCTTTTAATTTTGGGGAAAGAGAAATTCAAGTACACAAAATAAAATTCTAAAACTAGTTGAGAACATATAAATGGGAACATAATAGATACTCACTTCCTTAGACATTCATTATAAAATCCATAGACTTGTGTGATCTGCAGGATAACAAATGAAAACTACCATCAGTAACAAAGATTAGTGCCTCAATAAAACAAGGCGGCTAGAAATGCAAACTTTATTTCAGTTTCTACAGTATTATCACAAAATTGATGAATTTTCTCTACCACTACTAGATATGCAAACCATATTTATAGCCACAATTTTTTAACTGGGAAAAAACACGGTAAAATCTTTTGAACAAAAATCAAATTTTGAAACATAATAAAATCAGGATTTATTCCAGAAAAAATTTACAAAAACCGTGCTTCTAAGCATTTTCTCAAAGTAAGAAAAAGAGTTAAATTACCATATATAACTAGAAAACCAGCTCATTAAATATGTACATGTAACTTTTTCTTACTTTGATACATGTACATATTTTCCAGTACATGTATAAACTTAGCACTAAACGGATGGATAATCTTCTCTCTCATAGAGTTGCAACTTCTCTCGCTTAGATGAAAGGAAATAATGCATATTCCGCATAAAACAGATTCCATATGAATCGGTAAAGATCGCTTCCTGCAAGATTCAACCATTTGCATTTTGACATATTTGGTCAAATATGTAAAGGTTATGCTTCTTAAAAGATGCTACATTTCTCTAATTAACTTAATCAAAACATATAAATCATTCATAAGCCTTTTCAGAAACTTCCATCCATGTACATCAGAATCTGCTAGTTACTTCATTAGGAGGCGAAACCAACCTTGGTTTGCTTTAAAATATGATTCTTCACATGATGCCATACCATTAACAGTATATTAACAGAAAACAACAAATGAGTTAGAATTACCTTCCTATAGTTTGCCTTTTCCAGTATCCAAGCCTGCAACATACAAAAATTTCAAATATCTAAAATTATGATTTACACTTGACATCTCATGGTTTTGGAATTTTTGCCTTGCAATGTTACAGAATAATTTACTGAATTAAAATTAGTTGCCTCTACATGCCAAAGAGTGGAGAAGATCTAAAGAGCAATCTATTTCAGGTTCTTTATTGTTCATAAGAGATACTTCAAACATACCTGGAAAAGTAAACATATGGCCAAGGTAACATGTGAAGGTATCATCAAGCTTCTCTTAAAGGCCTGCAATACGTTACCATCGAGTGTTATAATTTGAATAGTCGCCCATTGCGTGTATGATAAAAAGTGGAGCTACCTGAGGCAAGTAAATTGCTGCTGCGACAGAACCAATGTAATTTATCAACAGGAGCCCAGATCCAAGCAATGCAATATTTCTCACACCGAGCTTTGTTGCCAAAGTATCTATCTGAAACCTATCAATTTATAGTGAAGCGTGAGATTTCAGTCATCAGATAAGCCTCTTATATCAGAAAGGATTTAATCTGGAAATGTAAAGCAATAATCTAGTACCACCAGCAAAAGTTGATTTTGGAGTGTTAGCATGGTGTATGTGTGTGGGAATTGAACTTACATTTTGGAGTAATCGTTGTTCTTGCTTTCAGTTCCTGCCTCTTCTGTTAATCCAATCGCGAGCAGAGATCAAGATTCAAAGAACACAGCCCAATTGTAAAAACACAAAACACAATTGACACCAGATTTTACGTGGTTCGATTCGAAATGAATCTACGTCCACGGGAGGTTAACCGAGAATTTTACTAAGCTCAAAGAGAAGAAAAATAACAACAGATTTCTGGGCAAGAACACTCCAGTTCTCTCTCTCCCCTGTCTGCTAATATCTCTCTCTATCTATCTTCTCATACGCAAATGAATGAAAACAGAAGAATAATAAAAATAACAACAGCAAAACAGCAACTTAAAATCCAGCTGCAAAACTAATCCTCACGGTTGAATCTAAAGGCTGAGATTAAATCCCATTTAATCCTTATTTGCATTAAGGTCCTTCAACTCTGCAAATATTCATTCCAAACCCTTTAGCAAGCAAGTATTCATGCAGTTCACATACTCACAATTCTCCACCTTGAACAAATGAACATCTTGAAACCAACTTCCCTCCAAACAGCCCCACTACAGGGCTTCTATTCTTCTACTGATGCTCCAACAGATTAATCAACCTCAAACAATGCCTAAATTTAGACGTTGGCAGTGCTTTGGTTAACATGTCTGCTGCATTCTCCTCAGTAGCTACCTTCTCAACTTTGATAACACCCTTGTTGACAATATCTCTTACAAAATGAAGTCTAACATCTATATGCTTACTTCTTTCGTGAAAAACTTGATGTTTCACCAAATGAATGGCACTTTGGCTGTCACACTTAATTGTAACAGAACTCTGCTTCACATCAAATTCTGCCAAAATTCCCTTTAGCCACATTGATTCTTTCACTGCTTCTGTAAGTGCCATGTACTCGGCCTCCGTTGTAGATAATGCTACAACAGACTGTAGTACTGATTTCCAACTCACAGCTGCTCCATAAAGCGTGAAGACATATCCTGATTGAGATTTTCTTGAATCTACGTTTGCAGCATAATCCGAATCAACATAGCCAAGCAAAGCATCTCCACCTCCATCTTCAACTCTCTCAAACAATATCCCACAGCCAGCAGTAGATTTTAAATATCTCAAAATCCACTTCAATCCTGACCAATGTTCTCTTCCGGGTCAGCCATGAATCTGCTCGTTACGCTTATAGCATGAGCTATGTCCGGCCTTGTACATATCATAGTGTACATGATACTACCAACAATGTTGGCATAAGGAATCTTAGACATAAATCTCTTATCATCTTCAGTTTCAGGTTTCTGAGAAACTGATAACTTGAACTGCTGCCCGAGAGGTATCTTTACCCCTTTAGACTCACTCATATTGAATTTATTTATTATCTTCTGTATGTAATCATGTTGTACCAACCAGAGCTGACCATTCTCTCTGATCCTTATAAGATCCATTCCGAGAATTCTTCTTGCGCAGCCAAGATCCTTCATCTCAAACTTAGCCCTCAAATCTGCCTTTAATCTGTTTATCTCATCCATGCTCTTGCTGGCCACAAGCATATCATCCACATACAGGAGTAGATAAGTAACTTCACCATATTTGTTTTTCTTCAAATATACGCAGCTATCGTATTTCGACCTGGTGAATCCGATACTAAGCATATACTCATCAAATTTTAAGTACCATTGCCTAGAGCTTTGCTTCAAACCATAAAGAGACTTCTTCAAGAGACAAACCTTCCCTTCATCTCCTGGTAATACAAAACCTTCCGGTTGAACCATATATATGCTTTCCCGCAAATCTCCATGTAAGAATGCAGTCTTGACGTCTAACTGTTGTAACTCCATATCTTGTTGTACCACCAGTGCCAAAAGAATCCTTATAGAGCTATGTTTTACCACGGGGGAAAAAACCTCGTTGAAGTCTATCCCTTCTCTTTGTGTAAACCCTCTAGCGACAAGCCTGGCCTTGTATCTTACACTCCCATCCACCTCAAGTTTCTTCTTGAATATCCACTTACAACTCACACACTTTTGATTTCGTGGTTTCTTTACCAAAATCCAAGTGCAATTTTTCTCCAATGAATCCAGCTCTTCTCTCATGGCTAGCATCCATTTATCCTTTTCCTTGCTGTTGATTGCTTCAGCGTAGTTTCTCGGCTCGCTGTAATCTATCTCCTCAGCCACTGACAAAGCATATGATATTAAGTCTGCGTGGCCATATCTATCGGGTGGTCGAATAGACCTTCGAGTTCTATCTCTGGCAAGCAAGTAGTCGGCCAGCTCATCTTCTTCATTATGTTCTGATGTATCCACATCGTCATCATTTGTATCAGTAGTATCCTGTCTTTTATCAGAGGCGCTTTCCAGCTCCACCTGGATTTGAGGTGTATCAACAGTCTTTTCATTTGAGCTTTTATGGTTTAGATATGGCATCTTATCTTCAGCAAAAACCACATCCCTGCTCACGATTACCTTTTGCGATCCAGGCTCGATACACCATAATTTGTACCCTTTTACTCCATTTGGATACCCTAAGAAAACACACCTCAATGCCCTGGGTTTCAGCTTATCTTGTCTTATATGAGCATAAGCTAAACATCCGAACACCTTGAGATAACTGTAGTCTGATACTCTACCCTTCCACATCTCGTCAGGAGTCTTGAACCCAATCGCAGAGGATGGACACTTGTTGATCAAATGACACGCTGTATTTGCTGCCTCACCCCAGAACTTTGGCGACAAACCACTTCCAGCTAGCATGGCTCTAACTCTTTCAAGAATGGTACGATTCATTCTCTCAATCACCCCATTTTGTTGTGGGTTTGCTGGAACCGTTCTATGTCTTTTAATACCCTTCTCTCTACAGAATTTCTGAAAATCATCAGACAAGAACTCCAACCCATTGTCTGTTCTCAAACACTTCAACTTGAGCTCCTTTTCAGTCAATACTTCATTATACCAATCAATGAATTTCTGAAAAACATCTGACTTACTTTTCAATATGTAAATCCACAATTTTCTTGAGTAGTTATCTACCAAAGATAGGAAAAATCTGCCTCCATTCATCGTCTCATGTCTAGCAGGTCCCCAGAGATCACTGTGTACATAGTCTAGTGGTGAATCTGAAATTATCTTACTTCTCCCATATGGCAATTTTGTGCTCTTTCCCAGAATGCACTCTTCACAGGAATCAATCTTGAAGCTCCTTATTTGCTTCAAAATACCTTGTTTAAGTAATTCATTCAGGCCCTTTTCCCCAACATGGCCTAACCTTGCATGCCATAGATGTGATTCATCCACTATATTCACTCCTGATTCTCCCAGAACAACCTTAGCATCAAGATAATATAGGCTATTCTTCCTAACACCTTCCATGACAGTAACAGAGTTCTTGACAACAGATAACTTTCCATTTGCAGAATGGAAAGAATAACCTTTTGATTCCAACATACCTAATGATATAAGATTTCTTTTAAGGTCAGGAATATATCTCACATCCTGCAGAATCCTGATGGCTCCATCATGCATCCTCAGCTTGATGCTTCCAGTCCCCTTGACTTGGCAAATTTGATCATTCCCAAGCAACACTGATCCATCTTCTGCAAGTTGTAATTCAAGAAACCAACTCCTGTGTGGGCACATATGGAATGTACACCCTGAATCTAGAATCCAGTCTTCACCAACGTGATAGTTTACCACATTAAGCATCTCAGCAAGTTCAAGATGCTCGGCAACCTCCGCAGTATCTTGTTGTTGACCCTTTTGTGCCTGCTTCCTTTTCCAAGAATAACAGTCCTTCTTCAAATGGCCCGGTTTCTTGCAATGGTGGCATTTCCTTGTCTCCTTTTCATCATTTTCTTTTCCCTTATTCTGAGAAAACTTCTTTGATTCCGCATTCGGTTTCTTGAACTTCTTCTTGAATTTGCCCTTCACGTTCAGACCCTCTGCAGCAGAATCATGCTTACTTTCTGATGCCTTTTGGAGCTCTTTTGCCTTCAATGCCGATTGAACCTCGTCCACTGTTATAGTGGCTTCTCTTCCATAGAGCATAGCATCCTTAAGATGCTCGAAAGATCTCGGCAAGGCATTGAGAAGAATGATCGCTCGGTCTTCATCCTCAATCTCCACCTCAATGTTTTCCAAATCATCTAGGATTTTATTGAAATCATCTAGTTGGTCTGAGATCTCCTTCTCCTCTATAATCTTGAAAGAGTATAATCTCTGTTTGATGTACAGACGACTTGCGAGAGATTTCTGCATATAGAGATCTTCTAATCTTTTCCAGACATCCGCAGCTGTTTTCTCCTTTGCAACTTCCCTCAATACTCTATCGCCCAAACAGAGAATTATGGTGCTATGCGCCTTCTCCAACATCTCGGCCCTTTTCTCCTTGTCCTCGCCTGCTTTCGCTAGCTTTTCTGGATTAAGAGCATCAGATAAACCTTGTTGCGTCAGAATCGCCTTCATCTTTATCCGCCACAGACCGAAATCATTTTTTCCGGTGAATTTCTCAGTTTCGTATTTTGTCGTCGCCATCACGTTCTGATCTTATTCACTCCGCCGCGATACTCTTCGATTCCCACAGACGGCGCCAAATGTTAATCCAATCGCGAGCAGAGATCAAGATTCAAAGAACACAGCCCAATTGTAAAAACACAAAACACAATTGACACCAGATTTTACGTGGTTCGATTCGAAATGAATCTACGTCCACGGGAGGTTAACCGAGAATTTTACTAAGCTCAAAGAGAAGAAAAATAACAACAGATTTCTGGGCAAGAACACTCCAGTTCTCTCTCTCCCCTATCTGCTAATATCTCTCTCTATCTATCTTCTCATACGCAAATGAATGAAAACAGAAGAATAAAAAAAACAACAGCAAAACAGCAACTTAAAATCCAGCTGCAAAACTAATCCTCACGGTTGAATCTAAAGGCTGAGATTAAATCCCATTTAATCCTTATTTGCATTAAGGTCCTTCAACTCTGCAAATATTCATTCCAAACCCTTTAGCAAGCAAGTATTCATGCAGTTCACATACTCACATCTTCCAAGTGTATGAAACCACTTTTCAAGTGTCTACTGTCCTTACCTGCATCACCATCCTGAGGGAGACAAAGCAAAGCATCGCTGCACTTTCTAGTCCTTCAACGAAAGCAAAATCAAGCCACCTGCAGAACTGAAATCAACAGCAGGCTTCAGCAAAAAAAGCGAGATGGTAATGAAAGCAAATATAAATATTGTGTTATAAAAGCAAATATATCATGTACGACAGATGCCAAATTCAGTCATCTTTGAATGTGAGTGGTAATACAACAAATGAACTGCTTTCAACATATAGTATATCAATGAAATGATCCAGACACAGTAAGGCTACATACAGCAAAAACAGTTTATCAAAATAGTACTTCCACTTAAATTTGTGCAACCTCAAATTCAACCATCTGACAAATCACTTGCTTTCTAATGACCGCCTCAATCTACTCACCATTCATCCCACAGTTGCAAGGCCCGTTCAGCACTTCAGCTCCATTTTGTTCATTCAATAAGCGTAATACCTGTGATGAATATACCAGAAGTCCCCTTACTTCTGGTATATTGAAATTGGTGCACACCTCCAATACAAGAAAATTGAAATTAGAGTTTGTAGTGGATCTATTTTCTTCTGAATTTGTTGTGGGGTGGTGTACAACAAGATCAGCTTTGGGGCATCTTTCAACATCTAAGTGTGAGTGTGATTTACCATCTTTACATGATGAACTTTCAACGGAAATACCAAAGAAATTAAGAGAGACAGAGAGAGGTTAAGGCCTGTGATGAAAACTGCCTTCAAACATCCAGTATTTTCTTTGTTATTTGCTATTGCTGCATCGTACTACTTGCAAAAAGATGGTGCGGGAAGCAAAGAAGACGAGAGAATACCTGGATTGAAACTAGCCATGGCGGGCGCCCAACAACTTTCCTTGAACCCAACAGATGATGACTTCTACCATCAATGCCCTGTTAATGTATTTATTATAGTCATCATTATCTCAAGTGACGAGCATGCTGAGAATTTACTCTGATAAGCTTTCAGAAAACATCATCACAAAATATACAGCAGTCTTCACAGGCATAACGCTCAATGCTAATATGCATTTAAAGCTCAACTACAAACTAACGATATTTAGTTATTTATAAGGCACTTTGTAAATGTTCAACTCAGTCCATGAACTTATCCATTTCACCGTTTTATATGTCGGACCTATAAGCACTGTGAACTAGTAATGAGATACATCTTATCAGAATCACATTATTGAGTGCCAGGCAATACAGTTTTTAAGACCTTCGGCATCATCAGATGAAAAATAAAGTGAATGTGATAGATTCGAAGTAAAGTACTAATTCAAAAGATAAACAAAAACCACTAATGCACATCTTAAAGCAAGTCATGAGAGTGATAAAATGGTACCTCCGACTTCACAGCACTTGTGACCACAGGATGACCTGAAGGCGGAGAAGCCAGCATATGTTTTCCCAAGGGAGATGAACTTTTCACAAAAGGGTGATCCAAGAGTTGAGAAGCCGTAGCACAATGTAGGGGATTCAACTGCAAGCAACGCCTCAGGAAGTCCTTGCATGCATCTGAGAGGTGATCTGGAATTGTTGGAAGCTCATGTTGACATGAAACCATGAACATGGCCATGACCTAATATCCAGGAGAAAGAAAGCCTCAAACTAAAGAAACTTTGTTTATCGGTTTCTATCATAGAAAACACTTATTATCCTTTAAAGAGTTCAATATAGATATGTTCGATCCTGAAACAGTACACAAGCATACATCCAAAAAACAAAAAAGAAAAGAAAATGAAATTTTACAGCCCGAAGCACACACCACTTTATACTGTCTTAGAGGTGGTTTTGATGTAGCCATCTCCAGAACAGTGCATCCAAGACTCCATATATCAGTAGATGATTTACGAACATTTGAGTTCATAATGACCTAAGAAAAAAACATTTAAGAAATAAATGCATCATGCCTTAGAGACCTTATATCACAGAAGACTAAGAAAGAAACAATCTATTAACTTCATCACGTCAGCTCTGAGAAGCACAAAGTTCCCAGCCCAATCCCTTGCACTAGTAGGAATCACGCCAATAGCCAGGAAAAAGTATGAAAGTAACACTCACATGAAACTTGATTTGGGTAGCGAGACTTTCTGATTGAGATTTTCCGGGAACCACCGATTGGAGAGAAATCACAGCCAAGTCGTCTTCGGATTGGCCGACCGGTAGCTCAGAGCCGTCGGTGACTGCTTCTGAGAGAGGAGTGGCGGTGGCTCCGGCAGGCAACAACGATGTTGCTGGGAATCTTCACATGATGTTGCTGGGATTTCGTGACGTTCTGTGAAGAGAGAGAGATGAGAGAAGGAAAAAGACGCGCATACGTTTGCCCAAAATTAAGGGTTTTGGTGTTAGTGAATTTTAACAAAATTTCTTTTGTGCCTCTAAATTTTATATATTTGATTAATTGCCTCAAAATATATTTTGGAGGCAATTAATAACAATTGTCTCTAAATAAATGTCCCAATATCCAATTTTGTTGTAGTGCAAGATTTCGAGGTTAGAAAATGGATATAGTACTAATATTTGATGCTTTAAATAAAATTTCGATAGTGCGGAAATATATTTGTGATAAAGCGAATATAATTAAGGGTTTAAAATGATAATAAATTTCTTGTATCATTATCATTGTTCAATTTTGTTTTTTCATATAGGCGATAGAGATGAGAATGTATGGAAGGAGAGCATCGAGTGGCAACATCATTGAAATCGAAGAAGATATGCAGACATTGACAAACCTAGTTCTTGAGGAACCCAGTAGCCTTAACAAAATATCAAACAAACATTTTTATGTGTCATAAAAACATTCTACTATAGTGCATACTTTGATGCGAAACTATTGATCTCCATATATTCAAAGTACTCTTTGAGCCGATTGTATTAGTGTTTAGCATCCACGTTGGAATCAATAACTCCATTTATGTAATATCTTTTTTTAGGTGAACCATTTATGGGTGAGTAAAATATCCAAAACGAATAAGCGAATCGAAACAATCGAAATATTAAATCTGGTTCAATTTTTTCTATCATTGGGTTCGGTTAATTTTTTCCAAGAAAAGATTAGTTAATTCGGTTTTGTTCGTTTATTTTTTAAAATAAAATAAAATAAAAATTATAAATATAATATTTTAATTCAATAAATTAATATTAATTATAAATTTATTTTAAATAATTTAGTTATAATTATACAAATGGAATGAAAGTTTATATTTTTAGTTAAAATAAAATCATAAATAATAATTTCATTTTTGGGTTTTTTTTTTTTACATTACATTTTATTTATAAAATTTTGGATAATTCGATTCGAGTAATTGAATAATTTGATTCGATTCATTTTTATTAATTAAAAATCAAATTTATGTTTAATATTGTTTTACCAAAAGAACCGATTTAAATCCAAATATTCACCCACGAAACCTTTATGTAATAAGCGAGTTGTAGAGACATTCCTAAATAATATCTTGGGGCTTAATCAACTATGGTGATTAATTATGGATAATAAAAGGGAAAAGATATAATTTTAATCTAATAAATTGACTTTGTAATAATTTTAGCCTAATCAATCAATAACACTTTAATTAAGCCTAATGAATTGATTTTGTGATAATTTAGCCGTAGCGATTTTTCGACATCGGAAAGCACAATTGGCATCGAAAATAAGAAATAGCTCGTAAATCATTTTCAACTACTTTTCTAACTTGTAATTTCTATATTGTTTGCATTTAGGCTCAGTGGATTATAATGATGTGAATCAACGAATGACAATGATGATATTTTTCAACAAGAAGCTATGAGAATGTAATATCTTGATTTTGTAGTAGTTTTATGATTCTCATTTCGGGTTTTTGCTAAGTCATGTGCCAAATTGGTTGGTATACTATTCCCCCTTACATTATTATATAAATTTAACTCCACCTGCCTTTCTCATCTTCTCCAATTTTCCTAATCTCACTAAATGAATTAATATACGCGATTATAAGATAAACAAAATTTCCATTTATCTCGATCAAATGCAACTCACACAATCACAAACACATGCAGTTTCATTTCAACAAATTTGTTGAAATAACAAAAAATGCGATCATATAAAAACTTCGTCTAATGTAAAAACTAGAAACTAATATGAACCATTAATTTTTGCTATATATTTCAGTTCACTTGAAAGAAACCCTCGAAATACAATTGAATGCTTTGAGCGGCAGAAAAATGAATCTTCCTGGCTACTGCTATTTATCATTTTCTTTCATTAATTTCGAAAATGTATTGCTTAAATATAACACCATATATAAGAAATACTTTAGAAGATTCAATATATTAAGCCAGGAAGGAAATTACGAAAATGAAACAAAATTCTTCAACTATATTCGCGTGCGTGCGTGCCTGTGTGTGTTTGTACGTATATGAATTATGAATAGTAAAACCAATTTTTGAAATCAAAATTAATCGAGAAAGAAATATAATTTCACAAATTTGCATGATAATATATTTGACGTAATCAATTTGATTCTTTAGAGTTACAACTTCGGATTAGGCCAAGAAATCCCACAACACATTAATTACTTTTATTGAAGCCTCCTCACACCATCAACCACGACTTACATTTCAGACAAACACAAACAATAATAACACCACGCAAACATGCACTCAGACCAAGTGCAACAAGAAGCATAAATATTCAAACATGAAACAAACGAACTTGGCAGCTTAAGCGCAGACGAAGTCCCTAGGAACGTTCCTGCTGCACACATTCAGGAGCAAGGAGAGATAGATGGGAAGGTTAATGTTGATGCCCAAAATGTTAGCCCTAATCATAGTGCAAAGGCAGACGGCGGCCTCCAAGTCGGCCAGCCCGTCGATGAGGCTGCAGCATGGGGTTACTGGAGGATCTCCAATTGTCACATTGAGAAGGCTGCCGAGCACATCAAGGCAGACGCCCAATCTAAGGGCATCTCTAGGGCATGAGTTGCCCGGTTGTGGGCTCGGTGGTGTGCTTGGTTGCGGCCCGGTGGAGTGCCCGGCTGCGGGCCGGTGGAGTTCCTGGTTGCGGGCTCGGTGGGGTCATCGGTTGCGGGCTCCGTGGAGTCAAGCACTGACCAAGGAGAAGAAGATGAGGTTGAGCGAAAGGAATAGAGCAAGCGATGTGTTTCTCTTAGTGGCCATGGATTGTTGTAGCAAGTGGCGAATGAAGGGTTGTTTTGCATGATTTTTGATGATGGGGATTGGGTTTTATAGAGGTTAATGGTGGTTTATTGATATTACTGCATGTTAAAAAGAGTTGTGTTGTAACGGATTATGATTATTGAACAATTAAGAAACGAAGCGTATATAATACACGATTTACGTGGTTCATTAACGATGAGTTGGCTACGTCCATGGACGAAAATGAGAACATATTTTATTAGGAGGCTAGGGTTTGATTACTGATTCTGACTCTCGAAGCCATATATATAGTCTTACGAGAATACACCAATGGCCAAATTGATTTAGTATTAATGCCCAATCTACGCACTAACTTCTACGGCGGAAGATAGATTTAAGGCATATCAATAGGTTGGAACAAGATCGGGGTCCCATGTATTTAAGCTGGCTGGAAAAACATTAATGGAATTTTGGATGCATGCCAATTTGTGGATGACGTCTTATTATGTTATTAGGTAAGCACAAAACTTGCATGCATTGAAAAAGGAGGGATGAAAACGATGGGAGCTATTAAAGGAAACAAGACAGCAAGGTAACTTGTTCGTTCTATTTCATTTCTTAGCGAAATTGGTTCATACAATATCCTTATATGTACTAGTGTGGGTGCACTCTTTCACAAGCAGCTTTGTCCTAATTCTATAAGCAAAACACACTGCACGCAGCGGGTCAAGGTTGTGGCACAAAGTGTAAAACCCTAATTTAACTGAAGTGTTAAAATTTTAAAGTTATAGTAATTAATATCAGGTTATGGGCGCTTAAATACATAAATTTTGGAGTATGGACGCTTAAATACATGAATTTTGGAGGTATTTTGATTTTGGACACGGAACTTTGAAAGTTAAGAATAGATACTTGAATTTTAAACATTGTTATAATTTTTCCACATTTCGATTTTTTTACTTAAGTTCGTGTATTTATTCACAATTTTAAAGTCCGTATAGGAAACCAAAATACGCTTAAAGTTAGTGTATTTAAGCATCAATAACTAATTATTGATGTGGAAATATAAAATTATTTTATTTTTTTCTTAAAATACTTTGTGAAAAGAGACCTATGACCAGGGGCGGATCTAGAGGGGGGGGCACTGGGCCCTCCTGTAATTTTAGAAAATACTAGGGTTATATTAGTAATTTCATGTATATATAGAAAATATGAAAGTGATTATGAAATAGAACACTTGATTTCATTATAGATAATAATAATAAAGATGGTTAAATAAGTTCGTAAAAATAAACTATTTAACAAGATAGATTAAATATATTGTCAAAATTAATAAATAATTTTGTGGTTGAGAAAAGGCGGAAGTTGAAATTGATTTTGAAACATTTTTTATATAGTTTTTTCTATATAGCTAAGGCCCCAATTTTCTTAATCCGGTCTTGGCATCGGAATCCCGATTTTCTTAATCTAGTTACGGCGTCGGGGAATTAGAGGAGGCGAGACGGCGATTTTGATCTGGCGCGAGAAATTAAAGGAGAGAAGCGGAGATTTTGAGGAGTATAAAGTAGTGTGTTTGCGGATATCTAGTAGAAAGACATGAGAAAGAGCGAAGAGGTTGGACCCAGACAAAATGTTTGGGTCAAAATCCGCTTATGACAATGAAACTTGAACAATAATGGGAAGAACACAACACCTTCTAACTTAAAACATGAGAATAAAATCCATAGTAATTTCTTAAAATAATTTTATTGATAACAAATATAAACTATAATTCTTAGGAAGTCGTAAAGGAACTTTTGACTAAGCGGAAAATTAAAATTCTATAATAATTTAACACGTCATTAGACTCTTCACGCTCAATTAGGGATGTCGATGGGCGGATTTTATCCGGATCGAATCAATTAATAAGTATCGATTACGGTTACATGAATCGACCCATTAGATATTGGACCCGCACTAGACCGACCATCAAATATGGGTGCAGAATCGATCCAGATCGGCGGGTTTGGAACCAAAACGGACGAGAACCGAAATTGGAATGGCTGTTGCTTTAGAATTTAATGAGCTATGAGTGATTTCGGATCGGTATGGATAAAATCGATTTACTAACAAGCATACTTAAGCTTAGGTTTATCACTAGACGGGTTTTATTCGACCAAAACCAATAAATAAATATCGATTCGCTCGATTCTTGAACCGAGCGAACCCGAGACTAGATCGGACCATCAAACTATGGGTCTAAACGGTCTGAGTCTAAATGGTCTGGGTCTAAAGCGGATCTCGAACTGAAACCAAAATTGGAACCATTACTTTAAAATTTAATGGGTTATAAGCGATTTCGGATTGATTTGGATAAAATCCATCCATTGACATCCCAGTGCTCAATCACTTGAAAAAGTTTGGAATGAGTCTACGTGAATTTGTAGTGTGACTATTTATGCTTGTAGTGTGGATAGTTGCTGAATTTGTAGTGTGGCTAGTTATGCTTGTAGTGTGGCTCGTTATGCTGAATTTTTTGAACTTAATAAGATATAGCATGCACGCATGAATATTAAAGTCAATATATCAAAGTTACTGGGCAATTTTAATTTAACAATCCTACTCGTTATATTTCGTCAAACATACGGCACGTCACATGATACTAATGAAGACACAATTCAAAGTTAACTTATATAAAGTTAAATAAAATATCAGACCTTGATTTTTCTTGAAAAGTGACTCGAATAATTGAAAGTAACTCTAATTTGTTAGTCGTCGAGCGCAGCATATGGAATCGAATATAAATAATGAAGCCTCTAAATACAGCTTCAACTTTAGATCAAATTCAAAGTGAAAAGATTGTAGTGAGGACAATATATTAAGTGAGTCACCGGAAACTCGAAATAATTTTACACAAGTGAGAGCATTTAGTGAAACTCAAGTTAAGGGAGATAAAAAGTAATTTGTGAATTTGTTTAAAATTAACAAGTAATTTACTAACTATTATTATTAAATAGTTACCCAAATTAATGAAGTAATTTTCTCCCGCCAATACCAATTATCATTGCTCGTCGCATCACAAGACAAAGAAGTTATCATATGACACTCGATCTCTTTCGTTGATTTTGTTTATTCAATGATTGAGATTTATTATGTTTTCTTTTAAAAAATAAATGAAGTTTTAATTTTAAGTGTTGAATTTGTTTAACTCTAAATTAACTTCCTTGATTTGTGAAAAGTTGTTGTTTAGGGTTTTGTTTTTCTTCATTGTTGTTCTAACGATCCTTCAAACATGAGACACGTCGGTTGGAACAACATTGTTGTTCCAACACTTCTAAAAATACGGATTCGGATCTTGGAGATAAGGTTGGGAAATCGAAATATGGAGATAAGATAAGGAGATAAAGACATGAGGAGTCAAACTTAATCTCTAATCAACCATGAATACTCTCAATCCTAATGGATATACCTCGTCCAAGATGTGTATATGAAGGCCTCTTCATCCTCTATAAATAAGAGGCGATCGGTTGAAGTAAGACACGGTTTACATGCACATACACGCATTCTTGAAGAAAATCTTGGAGATTTGAATCTATTTACGAATCTGTTTTCATAATATTTTCGATAACACTGGTTTTGTATCTTCTATTGTCATAGAAGTTTGTTAGTGTTTTCACAGTGGTGTGAGGAAATATTTTCATATTTGGTAGTTAGTTACGATTCAGGAGTGTCCAACATTATTTTGGATAAAGTAGTGAGTTTTGTAAACGTGCTTTGTAGACATATAGTGAACAATTTTTACCATATTGGTATCTGCAGATTATACATTATAATCATGGAAAAGTTATCTCGATATTCTTTATATTTATTACGCTACTTTACTCATGCGTTGATATGATTAGTACAACTAGTTCGGTCCATGAGAAGCAACCATTTGAATAAGAAAGTTATAAGCAAATTTTAACTTTTAATGATAAACACACACAAAAGCATTCATGGCATTAAACAAAATATGGTTATTGTTGACCATAAATATGCATACGCATGGATTCTTTTGAATTTTTTCGATGATTTTGCTACAAGAAAGATAGAGTAGTAATTTTATTTGTTATGTGAGACAAAAAAATACATATTGATAAACATAGTCATGCATACGATTGAAAACAAACATGCGTATGAGTTTTTATTTTAAAGTATACCCACAATAATGCTTACATTCCACAGCTTTTTGGTCAACATACATTTTTATATTATTTTACATGCATGACTTAGTTAATTTAATATGTATGTTTGTGTTTTGTGGCACGCTAGCGCTTATCCCTTAGGCACGCTAGCGCATATCCCTCTCATCCAGTGACGCTCGCGCATATCCCTTAGGCACTCGTGCAACCGATGCCCGTTGGCCAACATGCAGTTTTATATGCAAGATTCTATTATTTTATATGTATGTTTCGTGTTTGGTTGTGACACCACGTGCTTGGGGACACACCATTACCACGGACGCCCTTCCTTTTTTTCCCCTGCGCATAATTAAAAAAATAAAAAAAACAGACTGCCACGTATTAAATTTTGGTGTGTCCACATATTCAAAATGTGTGGTTCAAATTGAGTACTACATACTATTTAAGGATATGTTACTACCAGAACTCATATATATACACTTTCTTATCGTGAGAATCACATTAGATATTGCAATTACTTTATATGTTCAGTGTAGTGTTTTTACAGTTCTTAAGATAAGAAGTTCTTATTTGGGTAAATATCAGTTTATGTCCTAATATTTCACGATTTTTAACTTAATGTCCCAACATAAGCATATTGTTATTTTGGTCCCTAACGTTTCAGAAAATTTCTATTAATGTCTCGTAGATCAATTTTCGATGTCCAAATACATACGTGACTGTCGGAATTTCCAAATCAATATAAATATAAAATAAAAAAGTAAAAAAAGCTTCTCCAAAATGACGTCGACGTTCCATTTCTTTTTCACGTCAATATGAGGGAATAAATGGAGCAGCGTAGTTTTAGGAACTTTTCTATGTTT
This sequence comes from Salvia rosmarinus, assembly GCA_036937905.1. Lineage (NCBI taxonomy): Eukaryota > Viridiplantae > Streptophyta > Magnoliopsida > Lamiales > Lamiaceae > Salvia > Salvia rosmarinus. The sequence goes on from CM072821.1 coordinate 59,311,029, forward strand.
TTATTTTATATTAACTTGAGCTAACATGAAATTCGCGCCACTAAGCATTTGGATGTAGGAAATTGATCGATAAGACATTAATAAAAATTCTAAAACGTTAATGACCAAAATAATAATATGCTTACATTAGACATTGAGTAAAAAATCTTGAAACGTTGCCTTTTTTTTAACCCTTTCATGTATATACTCATACATATATACGTATATTCTTAACCTCTAAATCATGAACTGTGGAAACACGATAGATTCGATGTGAAATGATGAATTCAGAAAAATGGAATTTCATCACTCGAAATTTGAATCCACGACAAAGAATTCATTCAGTAAAGGGATGAATCCACCCACTACAAGAAACTTGACTTTTTGGGACATATGAAACGTGTCGCGCACTAAAATTTGTTTTAATGTCGCAAAAGCAAATTTGCGAGTTTTTGCTTGACTTTAGATTGTGTAGCAATTTTTTCATTTGTATCCTAACATATATGACATTTTGTGCATCACTAAATTATTTGTCGTATAAATTTCACGACACTTCCTGCCATTCATCGTAGTGACACATGTTAGTTTGTGTCACATCACACGACGCCTATTAATTTGCGATAGTAGCGTGCGAAATTACAATCAATATAACATAATATTTTTACAACAGTTTTGTTTGTGTAGCTAACATATACTAATATTGAATAATGTTGACATTGCTTCACTCTAGCTATAAAATGCTGTATAAGATAACATAATTTAGAATCCTACAACTTTTGATTTGTTGAATTTAATATATTAAGAAAATTTTCTTTAGCGTGTAGCAATCCAGCAATTATTTTCCTTTTGTATCTTATACTTAGATTGAACATTGTGAATACTGCAGTGACGTTTTGAAAGCTTTTTGCCTAAAATGAGAGAGATGTTTGCAACAATTATCGCATCTTGGAAGTATATTTTCTATCTTCATTCCTAAATAATAATTGAGGATCTATTAATACTCCACAATATATATATTATATTGAGGACTCTTGAACTTACAATATATAATACTAACACCTATTTTACTTCTTTAGCTAATTATTATATTTGTGACTCTTGAACTTACAATATATAGTCCTCACACCTATTTTAACTATTTTCTTTTATGTAATGATATGTAATAATATTGCCAGAAATATTAGGCCTTAATCCAATAGGCCATTTCACACCAATTAAGGCTGTGGCCCATGCCGTGGCCCAATCAGAACACATGTGGCATACTATACTATCGCTATGTTTGCTGTTTAAGAGTCCTTGGTGTTAACTATTTTGAATTAGGCCAAGAAATCCCACTGCGCATTATAATATTTAATGAACTAATAAAATATTCATTATCATATATATAAATAAAATTTAACTACTATTAATGTTTTATTTTCATTATTATATCAATTAACTTATTTTGTATTTGAGTTGAATTAATTAGTCTTTTTTGTATTACATGCAAGAATAAACTTGATTTTACTTTTTAATATATGTATAAAGTAATTCATGAATTGTCTTCCCCTAACTCTAGAATTTAGGCATAAAGGGGAAAATTTATGAGTTGTCTCTCCCAACTCGAATTTAGGTATAAAATTGACAATTCATGTGTAACAACTTTGAAATGGTTGTAAATTTTATGGATCCACAAAGATAAAAGAAATATTTTAACACAAAATATGAATATGCTTGTTATCTTTTTTATTCCAATAGATATTTATTTATCTTTACAATATCAAAATGCATATTTTAATAGATTAATTCTTATAGCTAATTACCTTTATTGAACACCATCAACCACCAACCTACATTCCAAACTAGCACAACTATAGTAACACCACGCATGCATCCGCAACAAGAGGCATAAATATTCAAACATGAAGCAGTAAATTATTTGTAAGCGCAGCCAAACCGTTAGGCACTTGCTTGCACACATTAAGGAGCAAGGCGAGAGAGAGGAACATTAAGATTAATGCCCAAAACGTTAGCCCTAATCGCAATGCAAAGCGAGCCAGCGGCCTCGAGGTCGACCAGCCCTTCGATGAGGCTGCAGCATGGGGTTCTGGGAGGTTGTCCGATTGTCAAGTTGAGAAGGCTGCCGAGCACGTCGGCAGCAGCAGCCGAGTTTTAGGGCATCTCTAGGGCATGATTTGTTGCTCGGTTCACGCATCGGTTTTGGGCTCGTCGGGTCAGCGCTTGTCGAGAGAAGATGATGAGGTTGAGCATGAGGAATAGAGGAAGTGAGAAGTGTTTCTCTTAGTGGCCATGGCTAGCTTTTTGTAGCAAAGTGGTGAATTAAGGGTATGTTTTGCTTTATTTTGATGAAGCGGTTGAGTTTTTATAGAGAGGTACATGGTGGCTTCTTGATAACTTGAAGTTGACGTAATGTTAAAGAATTGTTTGGACTTGTATTCGGTCAAGGCGATATTCATATACCAAAAAATTTGTGTGTTACCATATTCCATTATTATATTTATTATTTTAATAATAATTTTCATAAAATAAAATTTATTATAATATTATGAATTATACTTAATTGAAGTTCAAAAGTTATTTACCCCAACTTTAGATTTATCAACCCTAATAATGAATTATTAGCTTATACAAATTAGATGATTAAAAAATAATTACATATCTTATTTGGGTGGAATAAACCCTAGTTAATAGTTAAAAGTTAGACTACAATATACAAATATATATATATATATATATATATATATATATATATATATATATATATGTATTTATGTATGTATGTATGAAAGAAAATAAAAAAATGAAAATGGGACAACAAATTTGATGCATTGGATCTCAAGTGATCTTGGCCCCATGTATGAAGTTTCAGGTGCATGTTAATCTGAGGATGGAGTGAAACAAATCTACCTAATGAATTATTAAGGAATCATTGATATATCATGGCGGAAAATAGATGTTAATCGATCTCGTGAAGTTATAGATGGCCATCATTGATTAGTCTAAAGAGACAAAATAAATTATCCATCATTTATTAATTATTTAGCATATTTATGTATTGTGTTTATATGTGATAAATCTTGTGTGTAGAGATTTATGAAAGCGATAAAAGAACACGAGAGGCTTTTACGTGGTTCGATCGAGGAAAAGATCTCGTCAACGGAGGAGTGATTCCTCAATACTTTCACTATATCGATTACAATGAGTGTATCTAAAAGCTCGAGTATTCAAATAGTTGCTCTCCCCTCTACCTCCAACCTAACCTCTATTTATACATATTATCAAGTTGAGTTCGACTCTGACTCTGATACCAAGTTGAGTTTGACTCTGACTCTGATACCAAGTCTTCTCTCATAAGGATTCTTTTAGATATGCATCCGAATCTTCTACATCTTCAATTGCGATTAGAGTTCTAGTTGGTCGAGGTCTTCTTGGGCCGAACTCACATGGGCGAGCTTAATGTCGGGCCCGTTTTATTGGGCGATGCTTGGGCCCGATGGTTGGGCCGTATCTATCATATCCCCAAAAAAAGGCGTAGAAGTGAGGTCGTGATGGAGGGAACGGTGGTTGGCGATCGCCTCGCCGAAATCGTGAGTCGGGCGGGTGGAGCACGTCTGATCTGTCGAGGTTGAATGCCGCTTGGCCGTCTGCTGAAACGTTCGGCAAGTCGTATGTCGCAGCTCGCTGCTGAGGCGTTCTGCGGTAGTATGTCGCCGTGTTGGCGAAGGCTCGGGATCGGCGGCGGGGGCGGGGCTCGGCGGCGGCGAGGTCGGCCGTTGGAGGCCGGCGGGCGGCCCATGTCGGGAGGCGAGATGGCGAGGCCGAGATGGAGAAGGCCGAGGCGAGGCGTGGCCGAGTGGCGAGCGCCGAGGCGGCGGCAGTGTCGACTGCGGAAGGCCGAGGCAGTGGCCGGTGTCGGGAGGCACCGAGGGCGGCGAGGCGGCGAAGACCGAGTCGGCCATGAGGCGAAGCATCGGCTGCGGAAGGCCGAGGCGGAGACGGCGAAGGCAGGCGAGGTCGACCTGCGGAGGCCGAGGTCGTCTCCCAATACAAGGATGATGAAGATGCCGATCTTGAGAAAACTCCTTGCCGTCTTGGATGAAGGCCGGCGATGTTGGGGTGAGCTCGAGGCTTCATCTGAAGGCGGTGGCGGTGCCGGCGAGCCTTGGGAGTAGGTCGTGACAACGCCGATCTCGCCGATCGGGTGGAAGGCACGAGTTCATTCAGGGTATTCACCGTCGATCAGGAGATTTTGTTTCGACCGGTGTAGCTTTAGCGAGTCTTGGCGAGTCTTTGCTTGAAACCCATATAACTTGGTTTTAGTCATAAATATATTTAGGCGTGTAGTCGTAAATGTATTTAGGCGTGTCTTGAAGTGTATATCTTATGTATATAACTTGGTTTTAGTCGTAAATGTATTTAGGCGTGTAGTAAGTAAATGTATTTAGACTATGTGCAAGTGTATATCTTACATATATAACTTGATTTTTAGTGATAAATGTATTTAGGCGTGTGCAAGTGTATATCTTACGTATATAACTTAGTTTTTAGTCATAAATGTATTTAGGCGTGTAGTCGTAAATGTATTTAGGCGTATGCCAAGTGTATATCTTACGTATATAACTTGGTTTTAGTCATAAATGTATTTAGGCGTGTAGTCGTAAATATATTTAGACTATGTACCAAGTGTATATCTTCTGTATATAACTTTGTTTTTAGTCATAAATGTATTTAGACTGTGTAGTCGTAAATGTATTTACACTGTGTACCGAAGTGTATAGCTTCCCAATGAAGAGGTATAAATTGCACGAGATCCGATTTGGACGTCGTTTGCATGTAGATGTTCAAATTAATGAGTAATCTGTATGACTTGCACGTAGATGTTCAAATTAATGAGTAATCTGTGTGCTTGCCTTGTTTGTCGAGAAATATCAAGAGGGGTGGTCCCCTGGCGCGCGCTTAGTTGAGTACCCACTTTGTAGGTGTGTCATCTTCGCAAGGGCGTCCCCTTTTGAAGGTAAGTTGTGTTTCACCCGAGGTAGGCAATTTTCACATAGGTATAAGATATGACGAAGTAAATGACATCGTGCCTCTTAAGAAATGGAAGAGGGCTAACATAATGCCGGCGTGAAATAAAAACTATGAAATACCTCCTCGGATGAGTAATATGCCGGTTAAGTGGGATAAGTGCACGGATAGGTAGGCGAGCTTATAGGCCCCTTGCCGAGGTTCCGTGGATGCGGTATGGGCGCTTCCCATGTTGGCTCCAACTTGTTAAGCGGCGTCTATCGTCTCTTTGATGAGGATCGACTCGCCTTTCTTCTCTTCGGTCCCGTTCGGCCTCGCGGGCGTGTCTTGGCGAATGACTTCGGTAGTTGTACCGAGGTGACCGACTCCGGGGATATCGCCGGGGTGAATGATTATGTGCGGCCCGCTGAGGTGATCGACCTTGGACATCGTGTCGAGGTGATCGTTCTCGGCTCTCGCACTGAGGTGAATGTCCTCTGTTATTTCGGAGAGGTGAGCGATCCCGGGCGCCCGTGATTGCCAGTCCGGGCGTTCTTGAGGTTCCTGCCCCGTTCATCCTTTGGCTCAGAAAGCTTTGAAATTGGCCGATGTTGGCATTGAGGAATTCGGACACGGCTCTGCCAAGGACCTCATGAGATTGGTGAACCGCTTGTTCACCGGTGTTGAGGTCGGCTTCTCCTTCTCCGATAGGGCAACGGTCCTGAGGGTTTATAGGTATGTCCTCTATGTAACCCTCGGTGTTGTTGCTATCGGCGGCGATTTCTTTTCCCGACCTTTGCGTGTGACCGGTTGAGATCTTGATCCGTCCGTTGCCAAGACCTCTGGCGGCGCTAACGGTTGCACGAGTCCTTGCCATTGATTTTGTGTAAAATGAAACTTTTGTTCGGTTTCCACGAGGCGGCGCCAATGATAAATCTTGTGTGCGGATTTATAAGCGATAAAAGACATGAGAGGCTTTTCGTGGTTCGATCAAGGAAAAGATCTCGTCCACGGAGGTGATTCCTCAATACTTTCACTATGTCACGATTACAATGAGTGTATCTAAAAGCTCGAGTATTCAAATAGTTGCTCTCCTCTACCTCCAACCTAACCCTTATTTATACATATTGTCGAGTTGAGTTCGACTCGACTACGATACCAAGTTGAGTTTGACTCGACTTTGATACCAAGTCTTCTCATAAGGATTTTTTAGATATGCATCCAAATCTTCTACGTCTTCAATTGCGATTAGAGTTCTAGTTGGTGAGGGTCTTCTTGGGCGAACTCACGTGGCGAAACAATGTCGGGGCATTTTATTAGGCGCGATCTTGGACCCAATAGTTGGGTCGTATCCTATCAATATGCATGGACAATACGAATGTATTAATTTATATATGGATGTACATTGGTATTATCTTATCTTTTTCCACTTATTGATAAAATGTTAAACAAAAGTGCTGACGATATATACACATACAATAAGCATTTGTTTTTATCTTAATTACCTTTATCCACCTATTGATAAAACGTCAAAAACACAATTCTTGACTATATATGTACATAAATGCATTCGTATCATCTTCGTCTTTTTCCACTTAGTGATAAATCTTAAACACCATACTATGTACATTCTATTGTAGCCCACACGGTATAATAAATTCCATGGTGATGACTTTCGAGGTCCAATCTAACAACTGTTGTAAACTGCTAAAATCAAATTCTTTGCCATCATTTAGTACATACCTACATGCAAAAATATACTATCTCCTCAAGCTAGCACGTCAAAACATTATACTCCTCCGTCCACTAAAATCGTTCGCGATTTTGGTGGCGCGATTTAATAAATTGTAATGAGTATTAAGTAAGTGAGTGTAAGAAGGTGGACCATAAGGATAATAAATTAATATATTAATGGATAGTGGGTTTAAACGATGGTATGAATGATTTTTATAAATAAGTGTTAGGGTAAAAATATGAAGTTGGTGTTTACGTAAAAAAAAATTGTATATTTTTTATGGATCGAAATAAAATTAAATGAATGTATTTGATTGATGGAGTGAGTATTTGATTTCTAAGATAAAAGGCTCGAAAGACGGGAACTTAGAGTTTTGGATCACTGAAATTTTTGAAGAGTTTTATTTTCCACAAATTAAAAGTCAGATACTTCTTCACAACGTTTTAAAATTCAAACCAAGAAATTATGTAGGGCCAAAGGTTTTGACAAAGGAAGCTGCAAATAATTGTACTTTTTTACCTACTTTTTCTGTATTTATTTGATTGAGATGTAAGCTTTGACATTCAACTAGTTGCTATAAATTCTTTTGTATAGTCCTTATAACTAGCCATGGTAATAGATCAATTTGGATCGAATCTAATTAGATTTATATTCAGATTCGAAATTTTTTGTTTAGGTTCGGATCCGATCCAGATTTATTAGGTCCAAAAAAATTAGATCCAGACCCATATCCATAGGTTCCAAAGTATAGACCCGGATCCATATATTTTCTCTTATAAAATGAATCATAAATCAACTATAATTCATAGTAACACCATACTAGTAATCTAAATATACAATAACACTATAATAACTATTTAAAATTTCTATAATCATCATTATAAAAGAAAATGTTAGTTAGAAATTTACTTTTATTTTCGTGACAACAAATAATATTACAATATGAATAGAAATAGCACATATATCTTAGCAAATAGACCACTTATATCTAATACATATATTTTTTTCAAATTTAAGATACAATTTTCTAATATTATTGACCTATCATCCAATTCTATAACCTAGTTTATCCAACTTCGACTAGAAAGAAAAATAATATAATATACCTATAAATAAAATAAAAATTACATATATATGGATCCATGGGCTGGTCTGGATCTCAGAAATCAAGATCCAGATCCGAATTTTAAAGGAATGGTCCGGATCCGATCTAAATCCATTGGATCTTATTTTTTGAAGATCCAAATCCTAAAAAATGGATCGGAACCTGTGAATCTGGATCGGATCCAAGATTTACTACCATCTCTACCTATAACAAAGGACCAAGTGATTGTCTTCTCTCATCCAACTCCGGATTTGTAGTTTACAGCTTCCAAACAGGAGGCTGGGACGACACATAGCCCATGGGTTTGTGAGACATGTAATTATCTGACAACATGAAATGTAATTAAAGTTGTGCAAGTGGGAACTAATTAAGCCCTTAATTGATTAAATAAATTAAGAAATATAATTATTGCATAGTTGGAGTTTTCCAGTTTACAACCTAGTTTTCTGGATGTTAGTGTCACGGGGTGCACAAATTAACCTACCAAGTCCTCTAGTTGGTTACAACGTGTAATAATAATAATAATAATAATAATAATAATAATAATAATAATAATAATAATAATAATAATAATAATAATAATAATGTTATTATTATTATTAGTATAGGAAGGAAATATTAAGTAGCTTATGAAAATGTTAACTAAAAGACAGAACTTTTAATTATAAGATCCAAGATGGTCATAATGAAAAATTAAATAAAAAAAATATGTCGACTAATATTAAACAAATATTACAATAGAAAAAGTTAATGGAACAGATATAGATAATGATACAAACATTTATATTGTGAATTCAATATACTTTCACAGAACAATAATTTACATAGCGGTTTCAAATTTTTTTTGAAACCACATAACCTCTATTAATCCATCAAATCGGCTTTTACAAGATCCACTAGCCAACTAGGGAAATTATCGTTCCAACAGACTGGACGATTACAATTGAGCGCAAATTGTGCAAGGGAGTGGGCAGCCATATTAGCCGACCGATACATATGAGCAACCCCTATCATGAAACTCGATCGAGCATCTTGAAGGATGTCAAAAATCTCACTCGAAGCGTGTCCTTTTCTCCTCCTTTAGCCATGAGCCTTGCAGCCAGGATAGAGTCAGTAAAAAAATCTCAATAGGTGAAATGCTATTCTCCAAACAACAGACAATCCCAAAGATCACCGCCTTAATCTCGGCAAGCATGATACTAGTGGAAGGCGCCGCCTGAAGGGCTTTCGCAAGGACAATTTGACCAACATGATCGCGGATGATAATACCAAAACCAAAACTCTTCCTTTCAAGATTAAACATGACATCCACATCCACCCTAAGCTCCCTTGCGGTTTTCATCCACCGCCTTTCACCCAAAGACACTCCCAATTTAGAGCTGACCTCGAAGTGGGGTCGGGCATTCTATAGTTATCGAGCAAGGCGATGCAACAGTTTGAGAGACTTCGTCGAACCTCTATCCTCCTCGTGAGCATCCTTGCAAATAGCTATCCACATTTGCCACAGCATGATGCACCATAGTTCAAATCCTCTCTCAAGATCACTCGAGACGGCTAAAGCAATATCCAAAAGCCGCGGTCCTTAGCTTGTCGTAATAGCTTCCAAAACGGCCGTTTCCGGCAAATTTTACTACGGGGCAATAGATAAGGAGTGTTCGGTCGATGCCCATCATCGTCTTACAAACCTCGCACGTACCTTGATCGGAACATGGTGTGACTTGAGATTTCCCGCAATAGGGATGTGGTCATTGATCGCTTTCCACAAGAAGAATTTGGCTTTAGGAGGGATAGAGAGTGACCAAATCAAATTATTCCACATACTTTGATCCGGGTTGCTTGTATGTGGGTGACTCCCGTAGAACCCAATTGAGAGGAGGTAGGCTGATTTAACAGAGAAGCGTCCACTTTGCTCAAACTTCCAGAAGCGTTCATCCGTGATTCCCTTCTCTCCAATCGGCGTCACCAGAATGCCATCACTTTCATGCTGAGGGAACTCCTTGTTAATTCTAGAAACATTCCATTCGCCATTGTTGTCGATCAAGTCCGAGACCATCATCAGATTATTATTCTCAGTCCTCCTGCAAACCACCTTCCCTTCGTTCAAACCATTCACCCATCTATCACGGAAGATTGATATTCTTTGCCATCTCCCACACTCCATCTCATGCCACGATCCACCGCCTCTACTCCACATAAGGGATCTCCACACAAAAGAGCAATTATTTTTAATAGGGGCGAGAGGATATCCCATTCTGAAATCACCGGCCTTAAAGACTTGGGCTGCAAGGGATTCAGGTTTAGTCATCATTCTCCAAACTTGTTTTGCAAGAAGGGCACGATTGAAGCATGACATATCTCGGAAGCCAATACCACCCGGGCCTTGACTGCGGATGTCTTTCCATTTCTTCCGGTGAACATGTTTTCTCTCTCCTTGTCACCCCACCGAAAGCACACACATGCGGTTAATGTCATTCTGATTGCATTCGCAGGAAGCCTTGCATGGCATAAGTTAGGATAACAGAATGACCGCCTTAAGAAGAACCTCTTTTCCCCAAGAGAAAATTCTCTTTGATTCCACTCAAAAGCTTCCTTTGAATTACGTCCTTAAATAAAAATTAAACAAAAAATTCTTCCTTTGATCCAAGATGGTCATAATGAAAATTAAATAAAAAAATATATGTCGACTAATATTAAACAAATATTACAATAGAAAAGTTAATGGAGCAGATATAGATAATGATCTGAAACATTTACATTGTGAATTGATATACTTTCACGAACAATAATTTACATAGCGGTTTCAATTAAAGATTAAAAACAACAAATATAGAGAGAGAGTCGGATAAAATTACTCTAACTTTAAGTTATTTTGATAATAAGAAAATTAATATATATATATATATATATATATATATATATATAGGAGATGGATCGGTAGGAATAGATAATTTGGTAGGAAATAGGAATGAATCTGGGCCTTTGATTTGCTATATCAATGGTTGAGATTTAATTTTAAGTATGTACTTTCTGATTTTGTGTTTGTGTGCTACACGGATTATTGTGCAACACTATAACTCTTCTTGTGCTATCTGTTAAATGAAAGATGTGCTAAACTAATATATTTAGATATGTGCTACGAATGGATGAAATATGTGCTAAACTTTCATGTGCGATACATTAATTACGATTGTGCTACACAATATGAAAGATATGCTACTATTCGTACTTTCGTACATTAAGGAGCTTTCTCACCATAACCAACCCCTATATAAGGTGGGCACTTAACTAACCCCAAAAGCGCTCAAAGGGAAGGTTTGGACCCGACCTTATATCTAGCCGAGATAAGCTTCATGGGCGTGTGGGACGATCATCCCACCCCAATAAGACCCGATCGCCTCGATCGGCGATCCGCGAACCCCATGAGACACCGACCCAACGGAAGGTCGGCTCGATACAAATGATAAGGTGGGCACCCTAACTTCACCCCAAAAGCGCTCAAAGGGAAGGTTTGGACCCGACCTTATATCTAGCCAGGATAAGCTTCATGGCGATGTGGGACGATCATCCCCAGCCCCATAAGACCCGATCGCCTCGATCGGTGATCGCGAACCCTATGAGACACCGGCCCGGCGGAAGGTCGGCTCGATACCAAATGATAAGGTGGGCACTTACCTTCAACCCAGCGCTCAAGGGAAGGTTTGGACCCGACCTTATATCTAGCCGAGGATAAGCTTCGCGGGCGTGTGGGACGCGTCATCGATCGTCCCACATCGCCAGCTGAAACTATCTGGGCTGAGATATAAGCTGGGTCCAAATCTTCACTGAGCCATGAGGAACAAAGTGCCCACCTATCATTATTAATGATTATGGTGAGAAAGCTCGCTTAATGTCACAAAGTAGAATAGTAGCATATCTTTCATATTGTGTACAATGATCGAATTAATGTATTGCACATGAAAGTTTAGCACATATTTCATCCATCCGTAGCACATATCTAAATATATTAGTTTAGCACATCTTTCATTGCGGCGTAGCACATAAGGGTTATAGTGTTGCACAATAATCCGTGTAGCACACAAAACACAAAACCGTAGCACACGAAAAATTAAATCTCAACCATTAATATAGCAAATCAAGGCCCGATTCATTCCTATTTCTTACCAAATTATCTATTCCTACCGATCCATCTCCTATATATATTCGTGTGTGCTGAGTTTTGTGTTTTGTGTGCTACACGGATTATTGTGCAACACTATAACCCTTATGTGCTGTCACTGATGAAAGATGTGCTAAACTAATATATTTAGATATGTGCTACTGGATGGATGAAATATGTGCTAAACTTTCATGTGCAATACATTAATTACGATTGTGCTACACAATATGAAAGATATGCTACTATTCGTACTTTCGTACATTAAGGAGCTTTCTCACCATAACCAATCCCTATATATATATATATATATATATACACACGTGGGGTCGGGATTCAATTAGTATGCAATGTCAAATCTAAATCATATTTGTATTTATCTCGACCTCCAAATTTATCGAAGAATATAATTATAAAATCATATCCCGATCAGTGGTGTATGAAAAATTCTATCCTAGGGTGGTATAACTCTGAAGTCCATGTCCCTAATGTAGCTTAGAGCTCTCCGTCATCTACTTCTCAAACGCCACGAAACCTTCGACGACTATTGATCCCACATACACACTACCTAAGTCGGATTTGCCTCCAACCAGAGCTTTCACCAACCACGTTCATGAAACTTCAAAGGCAATAATGCTGGCCGTGAATTGGGATTCGAAAGCATTAAGCTTGGGAAAAGCATGTGTAAAATACTCCCTCCGTCCCAACATTGTTGACTCATTTCTTTTTGCACATAGTTTAAGAAGAATTATGTTTTGTGTGTAAGGCCATCTCCAATACTCAACACTAAACTCAATTTCATTTTGCGATGGTGTCACATCAAGCGATAATTCATCTCAAATACATAAACTCAAATTCTAACTCGAAAGAATATTCTCTATATATTTATTCTCATACCACTTTTTATACTTTAGCAAAATAAACCTTTATACTTTTCAATATTACACATTAAATCTATTATTTTTTAATACGTATGAGTTAATGTTGTTGTTTTTAGTGTACACCTATCATTTAGTTATTATACACACATTTCAAAACTTATAAATTGTAATAAATCAATAATTAATATTATTATTTATTATCTATGAGTTAATAATTACTATATGAATATTTTAAAATTACAAATTAGAATAAGTTAAATAATTAAAGTTTAATCTTTTCTAGAATAAAAATGAAACAAGATTATAAGAATATAAAAAAAATAAACAACACTATTAACATTTTAATGCAACATAATTTAAAAAAAAAAAAAAAGAAACAGCACAATCCAACGTGAATGACCATTTTATGGGTTAATCCATTTAATGGGTTAATCCATTTAATAGGCTTTACTTAAACAACAATTTAATTAATATATGCCATATCTATGAAGCCAAAGAAAAGCCCAACCTAATTAATATAAAATTACCCTAATTATCATTAATTGTCTTCTCCTTCTTCTTCATTTTGTTTCATGCGTGCAACTGTTGCTTTTGTTCTTCTTTACAATTTTGTTTTTATACACAAAATAAATTATCAATATGTAGAAGGATTATTTTGCAATATCATTAACATAAAAATGATTTGAGTTTAGCTACGATTAAGCATAAAAATGAGTTTGGAGGAGAGAGACTCCATCAAAACTCATTTTGAGTTTGAGTTTATATGTAGGTTGGAGATGAATATTGTTGCAAAATAGGTTTTGTAGTTGGGTTGGAGATGACCTAAAATAGTATGTGATACAAAATTCGAGAGATTTTTTAGTGTAAAATTGTTTATTTTTGAAACGCACCAATAATAGCGGAGACAACCCAAAGGAAAATGAGCCAACAATAATGGGACGGATGAAGTACTAAATTAAAATATTCATGAGCCGATCATGAGCCCGATAAATTAAGATCGATAGTTTCTTAACTAGAAAAGATCGAACCAAACTCGACTACGATAAAGTGATAATTCTTAAGGCCGAGCTCGAGCTATAATTGTTTGACATGGCTTGACTCTTTTACAATTTCAAGTGTGCTAGTTGATTTGATAAGAGTAATAAGTAGGTTACTAGGTGCTTTTTAAGTATTTGGTAGATCTATCTACTAGAAATTCTATACCAAATTCTCCACGCTAAATTCCTAATGGTGACCGCTTTATTTTCAATTTCTCACTTCACATCTTAAAGGAAGTGATACATGACAATAAATGCGGAAGGCAATTGATAAATCTAGTTAAGTGAGTGTCGAGATTTATGAAAGCAATAAAGAACATCGAGGTTTTTACGTGGTTCGATCGTTAATGAGATCTACGTCCACAGGAGTGTTTCCTCAATACTTTCACTATAATGCGGTGAGTGTGGTTACAAGCTCTTAGTATTCGATAAGTTGCCAACCCTTCAATGTCGGTTTTCCTTCTATTTATACAACTCGAGCACTGCAGGCGGGGCGTGCTCAACCTCTCCATTGGTCGCGACGTGACTCTTCCTCCAGCATGCCTCCATTGGCGGGCGGGGACCTTCGCCTTCGTGCGCCACGTGGAGGTGGCGCGACCTGGTTACAGGCGTCTTCTCCATTGGCCGGGTGGCGGTTACGGGGGCTGGGGTTTTGGGCGATCGCCTTGGCTCAGCCGCGTGGGCCCGCTACCAACGTTGGGCCCGGCTCGTTTGGGCTTTTAGTGGGCCTAGTTGGTTGGGCCATATCCCGTCATACCCACGAATAGCCGAGGGACGAGAGGGGTGGAGTGAAGCGCTTGTAGGGTGAGGTGTGGCTCGTTTGAAGTTGTTTGTTGAAGGTGTTGTCTTTTTAATGTGAGGGTTTATTTGGCGATCTGGTGCGAGGCGGGTTGGGTGGTCATTGTCCGTCGCTTAGAAAAGATGTGGCACGAAGGAAGTGAAGTCCGACACGGATATCGCCCTCTGCGTGGGTTATCTGAGGTCCGATCTGGGTGGTGTTACTCTGTGGTGGGTGCCGATGTCCGACACGAGACCGCCCTTTGAGGATGTCGGGGTGCGCCCGGGCGGCACGAATGTGGGGCTGGTTTGCGAGGTCGATCTGGATGTAGACGCTTCCGTGAGGCGAAGCCCGGTTGATAGAGACGTCGAGTCGATGTGGATCCTTGCTGTTGTGGGAAGGACGGGTGCGACTGGGCGCCGCCATCCGGAGGGCGCCGGGGTCCGTATGATGATTGCTAGGTCGGTGGCGGTCCGTCTTATCTGGCGTCGTCATCGTGCGGCGGTAGTTGGGCACTCGAACCGGCGTCTTGTGGCGTGTACCCGTCAATCACGTGTGAGCGCGTGTCGAGTTAAAGCGGCAATTTTAGGCGCCTTGGTCTTATAAATAGGCGCAAAAGAATAGCTATTCACTTTCCTCTTGACGCTTAAAATTGCGAGAGAAAAATTTTGAGAGACTTTACGAGTTGATCGATCTTATTTGAAGGAGCCGTATACTACTTTGAAAAGTAAGTATGTTTTCTTCATCTTCTTCGCTCTGAAAGTTCCATTTCACCTCGGGTTACGGCCGTGAGTTCCCGGTGTAAAGATTATATGTGCTACAATGGTTTGGGTAGGTCCATAGAAATTTGAGTTCTAGGGTTCGCCGGTATCCTCGGTATGGGATGGCCGAGGGTGGGCGTGGCGAGTCGGGTTTGAATTTGGAGGAACTTTTGAAGTTGTGAGGAATCTGGGATCCGGAGGCGTGGTGGTGTCTGCCGCATCCGGATGATAGGCGATAGCCCTCGGGAGGGTTTATTCTGATTTATGTAGATAGTTTGAGGCGGGTCTTAGGTACCCTCATCCCCGTTTATCTTAGCCTTGAAGTATTTCCAGATCCTATTTGTCGATTGACCTCGAATTCCATTAGGTCATTGGTGGGGCTGGGCTCTCTTGTTATGGCATTCTTGAGAGTTGTCCTTGAGGTCTTGATCTTTTTAAGCGTGAAGACCATAGGAGGGTGTACTATTTATCACCCGGCTGAAATTTAAGGTAGCCGTCCCTCCAAGGTGTCCCATTGGCGAGAATAGGTATTTCTTTCTGGTGAGGGTAGCCGAGTCTGAGTGGGGTATCGATGCAGTGGCGGACCGAAAATCAAGCCACTGGGCCATATGGAGGAGGTCTTGTGCAGCCTTGGTGAGATCTTATCCATAAGTTACAGAGGCGACTGAAGAAGGCCGGTGAGTGTTCTGGTCGGAAGCGTCGGGACCGGGTGCAGGGCGGGGTGAGGCATCCCATCTTCTTAGTCCTTATCGTTCGATTTTCTTTGTGCTAATGTGTCTTTCTTACATGATGCGGTGAGGTTGGTAGGCGGGGCGGGCTCACGATCGCGAAGCAAGGAGCCGACGAAGAAGCGCGCGGCCTGGACCTACTAGGGGCGAAGAAGGTCGATAGCATGGGCGGTGATGAGTGGGCCTCAGTGGGGTCGGCCCGACGTGAACCTCGGCCTCGGGGGCCGTCTTGAGTCTGAGTGCCGCCCCAAGTTTGTAGCACCCTCCCAGGTACATAGGTTCTTCCATATTTAAATTTGTTCTCTTCGATCTGTTATTAACTTGTCTTGCTCTTTTCGGGTGGGAGCTCGGTGATGGGGGCCTGCGTGTTCTTGGGGAGGCTGCGAGGTTGCCGCCCAGGCTTGCGGCCAGAGCTCGGCCAGTGCAGGCGTTGGGCGGGAGCTTGTCGGCTGGTGAGCCCGAGACCGCCGTGGCAGCTGCGGGCGGGCGGGCCGCCGAGGCTTGAGGCCGGAGGGCTGCTGCTGAGGCCCATGAAGAAGAGCCTTTGGGCAGGGCCGCCCGGGAGGTCGAAGAACAGGAGGAGCTGGCGGGCGGGAAGGAGCTCGCGGACGAGAGGAGTTCAAGGCGGCCGACCGGGGACCACTGGCGAGGGCCTTTGCCAGTGAGCTCATCAGTCGGAGGCTTCTCGGCTTTATTGCCGATCTTGCCGCCGTCTTTGGCCGAAGGTGGTGTCGAGATCACTGGGAAGGCGGGCGGTCGCCATGCGACCGATAAGGTCGAGCATGGGTGGACCGAGTCGACCTCGGGCTGGACAAAGCTTACGCCGGGTGATCTCGGGGCTGGCTCCTTCCGATCTTTGGGGCTCGGCATCACTCTACGCTCTGATTCTTGAGGTCGTCGCCCAGTGCAGGAGGGCGAAGATCGCGACTTGAGGAGCTCGCTTGCAGTGCGGGCGGGCGAGGAGGGAGGAGGAGGCGGAGGCGGGAGGAGGCGGAGCAGGCGGTGTTGGAGCTCCCGGTGGAGGTGGCCGGCCGCGGGAGCATCGAGGAGGTCGGCGAGACCGGCCATAGGCACAGTCGATGGACTGATGTAATAGCGAACAGTGGGTCGATAGGACCACAGGCCATATAATAATTCTCCTTTTTGAGTAATAAGCATGACATTTTGAAATTTGTGTTATCTTGTTTATTCTGATACTCCACACTTTGAATGGCTCGGACTTGATCATGAATTGTTGACCAAGTTAAAGAGGTCAGGCGCCTTGGTGAAGGACGAAGATGTGCTTTTACGGAGAAGCGGGTCTACAGGTGACCCAGTTTTAGTCACCATGGATATCGGCTCGGCGTCGTCGCGGCGAAGAAGAAGTTGGGCGAGGCTGATCGGGAAGTGGCCCGCCTCTGGTGAGCGAGGCCACGAAGTTGAGATCACGCGGGATGGAGTCGAGGCGGACTCATCGCAGCGCTATCAGGCGTTTGATGCGGTGTGAGGCGACTCGAGCGACTACGGAGAGGCTAGCTCGGGTGTCGGAGGAGCATCACAGTACGAGAGGCGATCCGCCCGGTGGTGGGACTACCATATCAGAGGCGGCGACCGAGTTCGAGCTTGCTAGCGAGAGAATGCAGTCTTTGAGGGATGAGGAGGGCCCAGACGGCAAAGTTGGCTTGTGTCGACTCCGTTGTGAAGTATATGGAGATGTATGATATCGTCGTAAGCACGCATGCCGACCCGGCAGTGAGGCCCGGCGGGCTCCGTGAGGCGGCTACTCGATCATGCCGAGTGCTCGGTTGATGGGTCCGGGGAGCGAGGCGGCGGCCGAGGACCTCGGTCGGCGGGAAAGAGCGGCGGGTGGGGCGAGGTAGGGGCGGTCGTACTCCGGCCGGTGTCGGTCGGGGGTCGGGGTGTGACCTCGGGTGCATCCCCACTCCGGAATGCCGTATTGGCGCTGCGCCACTTCAAATGTCGAGGTGGGTGAAGGTGACCACAGGTCGAAACTTCGTCCGGGCTGCCCCGAGCCCGTGCCGGCGCTTGGGAGTAGGCGTGGTGATTCGGCCTTGTCGAATGGGTCGAAGGCACCGAGTTCGTTCGAGGCGTGCAGTCGGCTGGAGATTTTATACAAAATTGGTGCGACTTGAGGTCTGTCTGGGCGGGCCGGAAGCGAATGAGGGCGTGTATAGTGTAGGACTTTGTATGTAGATATAAATGTATTTAGACTCGTTTGAAGTGTATATTTTCCCCGAGAGAGGTACAAACATAGCTTGGGACTTCGTTTTGGTAAGTAAATGTATTTATCTTGTATCTGAGTGTATATTTTCCCAAATAAAGGGGTATAAGCGAGCTCGAGCTTTGGTTGACTTATATATGACTTGGTACTCGGTTTTAGTCGTTAATGCATTTAGACTTTATGCGGGATGCATATCTTCCCAAATAAAGGGGTATAAGTTGGCGAGATCGGTGCGGATGTCGCGTGCGTATGAGCGTCCAACTTAATGGGTGTCTGTATGCTTTGCATGTAGCGTCCAACTTAATGGGTGTCTGTATGCGTACCCTACTTGGTGGGATTTTCATCTTCGTAAGGCGTCCCTTGTGAAGGTTTAAATGTGGTGTATCAACGGATGTTCACATATGTATGAGGCAGTGAAATATTCATTAGAAAGCAGATGTTTTATTGAACATGTAATCAACATCGTACTTTGGCAAAACAATTAAGGGACTAACATGATGCCGACCTTAAATCGAAGCTATGTAAAATACCTCCTTAAATGAGTAATGTGCGAGTTCGGGGATAAGTGCACGGATAGGTGAGCGACTTGAAGACCCTGCGAGGTCCTCGTGAGCAGCGGTATGGGCCTTCCCATGTCGGATCCGACTTGTTGGGCGCTCGGCTCTCTTGGCTTCATTATTTAGTAGGGCGGGTCGCCTACTTGGGCGGAGGCTTTGACCCTTTGTTGTAGTATCGTGCGACACGGGCCTTGTACTTGGCCGTTTATGAAGGCGAGCTCGTGACTTCTCCTCGAGGGAGTCAAGGTTGGCCCATGGTCTTCCTCGTTCGGCACAGTCGAAGTGAAGAGTGCGCGGGCTTGGCGCGCGATCTCGGCCGGTATGGCGGCCTCGGTACCGTGAACCCGGTGAAAGGGTTTCCGTCTGACGTCCAGGTGTGGTCTGTGGGACCCGAGAGGACTTGAGGAGATTTTCAGCCCGATCGCTTTAGCTCGGCCCACCTCTTCTTCAATCCTTATGCGATCGTGCGATTCGTCACCTCGGTCGACCATTCGCATGCGGTGTGCGACCGGTGAAGCGTTGATCGATCTGAAGCTCTTCGCACCACTCCTTGAAGTTTTGTCGGCGAATTGGGTGCGGGTTGTCCGAGACGGGATGTGCGGTATGCTGGCGGCGGACTATATTTTCCACGAAGGTGCAGAATCATACGCTTGTGAGGCTCGAAGTGGCTCGGCCTCGACCCGTTTTGTGAAGTAGTCTATGGCTACGACTAAGTATCGAGCGACACGGTGCTCGGTCGAGCGGACCAACAATGTCGATCCCCACTACATGAAAGGCCGTGGACTCTGCGGTGCTCAAATCGATCCGAGCGACTTTTGACCGTGGAGTGAATCGCGCCGGGCACTTTTGTGAGCTCGGCGAATCTTGCGGTGGGCGGTAATATCCGACCTCGGTCTTCTTTGAGAGCTCGCGACCCGATGTGGCTTCCACAAGACCTCGGTGAATTTCATTGAGCACGTGGTCGACTTCTTACGGCCGAGGTACCTCGGGAGGGTTGAAGGTAAGATTTCGGTAGAGGCGCCTCATGCATGAGATATACGGGATTCGTCATCGTCTTTTGGCTTGAGCCGATCTTGAGGTAGTCTTGCGTCTTCCGGATAGGCCTTCGGGGAGACATCGATTCGGCTCTATCTCGATGATGATGCCGGCGTGGGACTCGCGATGCTTCGGAATGAACCTCCTCCTTTGGTGGACTTGTTGGCGCAACTAACTTCTTTGAGGATGTCGGCTCATTTTTTCCCTCGAGGATTCGTGGATACTAAAGTACTGAGCAGTCGGCGTCTCCTTTGCCTTCTCGAGTCTTTGTTTCATTCGGTCCTCCTTGGCCTCGTATTTGCCTAACACTTGGTTCGCTACGACACAGGAATCACCGAAGATTTGGATCTTGTCACCCCTTCATGGCGGTAGTCAGGAGATCGGGGCCTCGTACTCCACCTCGTTGTTGGTGGTGGGAAGGTAAACCGGGCGTGGGTGACTTCTTGCTTATCGGGCCGAGGAGGAGGATGCCCCCGCTGCCCGTTTGCACGAGGCCAGTCCACGTACATCTGCCGGCAACCATCGGTGGTGCTAGGGGCGAGCTTCCTCCGCCAGTGGGGCGGGGCTGGAGTTACCTGTTGGCGAGCCTACCTCGGTGAATTGACCTCAACCCGGGAAGTCGGCGAGCTTGCCCTTTATGGCGGCTGGGGGTGAGTCACGAGATGTCGTGCTCGCCCGAGCTCAGTGCCCACTTAGCTATCGTCCGGATGACTCAGTCTTAACAAGACTTGTCTCGAGGTAAGTCGATTAGCACACAGACGAGTGAGCTTGGAAGTAGGGTCGGGCGTCGCTTGGCGTTCACGGGGCGAGTGCTACTTTTTCGAGGCGGTGTACCTCGTCTCGGTCCTTTAAGAGCTCGGTGATAAAATAGATGGGAGTTTCGTCCCACCTCATCTCGTGCGATCACGGCGATGGCCTCGTCGAGCGACCAGATATAGAGAGAGGATTCGCTTGGGCGGACGGGGTCGGCAATTCGGCAAGTACTCCTTCATTTGTCTGGCGGCACAGTGTTCTTCACGCGAGGCGAAGTCGGAGCTCTCCTCGGGATCTTGAAGAAAGGGCTGCTTCTCGGCTCGAGACAAAAATCTCTTGAGGCGGCTAGGCACCGGTGAGTTTGTGGATCTCACGGATGGTCCTTGGCACTGCATGTCGAGCACCTTGCCTTCACCTTGGTGGGATTGGCCTTGAGCCCTCACGAGAAACCCAAAGATCCCAAGAACTTTCGGTCTTCACCATAAATGTACATTTACGGGGTTGAGTTTGAGGTTGGCCGACACGAGGAGTTGGAGGATAGTCTGGAGGTCATCGGTAGCGACTCTCGTTTTCGACTTTGACTACGATGTCGTCGATGTAGACCTCGGCGATCTCCCGATGTGGTCTTTGAATGTTGCATCCACCATCCTCACGGTAAGTAGCCCCGCGTTCTTGGTAGAAAGGCATCTTCGATGTAAAGACGCCGAAGTCGGTGATGAATGCGGTCTTGGGCATCCTCCGGTCTCATCGAGTTTGGTGGTACCCTTTGTATAGATCCGAGGCTTGAACATCTCGTGGCCCACCAATGCCTCCACCTTCTTGCCGATGTCGGGAGGGTAGCAATCTTTGGGCGATGCTTGTTGAGGTCGATATAATCGGCCTTACACTCGCCCTCCTCACAGCTTTCGGACCACGTTGGATTAGCCATCAGGTCGGTGTTGACCTCGAACAAGATCTTGGCCTTGAGTTGAGTCACCTCGTCCTTATGACTGGTTGCGCTCTTCCGCGAATATCCTTTTCTTGCGGATGGCTTGGTAGCGGGTCGATGTTGAGCGGTGAGTTATGAGCTCGGGCGACACCGGTCATATCAGCGGGGACCGGCAAACACGTCCCTATATTCCCTCGAAGTTGTATGACATGCCGTCGGACGTCGGTGGGCCTGGCATCGACACGGATGACCTTCGATGGATCGTCGTCGTATAGTTGGAGGCCTCGGTCGGTCGTCCGGGTATCGGTCTCAGGGGCTCGGTAATTGCTATGCACAGGGTGAGGCCGCATCTTGGGTTGAGAGTCGTAGGCATTCTTTTCTTTGCCGTTTGGTCCCCGGATGCTAAGCACTCCCAGGGGTGAGAATCTTGGCGGTGGTGGTAGACCGAGCAGACGGCCTTGGTGGCGTCTGCCCGATCTCTCCCGGGATGATGTTATGCGGAGAGGAGCTCGGACCGGGAAGAATCGGATGGCCTTGGTGACCGACACAGGAGCTCGTCCTACCGTGATCGGAAGGGTAATGACCCCTCCGGGCTGGGCCCTCTTGAGTGAAGCTCACTTGGCGGGAGGCGCGGGAAGTACACAGAATACCTCCGACCTCAAGCTTATCGAGACAGCTACGGAAGATGATGTTGTGGAGGCTCCGATGTCGATATAGACCGGTGGATGTTTTGTTGCCCTTACGGCTGTATGGTGATGGCATCACAGTGCGGCATGATCTTGGGCACGGGGTCCTCCTTGGAGAGCGTTATGTTCTCACCATCCGAGTCGCTTGTTCTTGACTCTTGAGGCCGACCTCCGTGCATCGTTCTTGAGGGCGACCTCGTGCGTCCGAGGGCAGTCGATAACAACATAGACCTGTTCCATAGCGTTGGGACCTTCGTCCTCATCGTCTTGGGATGGGTCGTCGGCGAATCGGCCAGCAGTTGTTGCCGCCTCCATTCCTTCTGCTTCGCTGTTTCTCGGCCCACCTCGGCGAGGTATTTCTTGAGGGCTCCGCCTTTAACGAGCTCGTCGATCTGCGAGCCCAGTTTACTGCAATCCTCATTATCATGACCATACCCTTGGTGATAGTCACAATACTAGATACGTGGACCTCTTCTTGGATCACTCGCTTTCATAGGGGCGGGCTTGGGAAGAGCTCGGCGTGGAGCTCGAATATTTCCGCCCTTGATTTGGCGGGGGCGCTCTGCCGCCCGAGGTTGGGCGAGTCCGAGCCTGAACTCAGTGGCCCTCTTTTGATTCTATCGAAGCGCTTGGCGATCAGCGCCTCGACTTGATCATCGGCTTTTATCTCGGACTACGCTCGTCCCAGTTTCCGCTTCTTCGATCCGACTCGTCTCCTTGGCAAGTTGTCCACGAGTTCAAAAGCTTACTTGCCGTCTTTGGTTTCTCCACAGTAATTTCTTTGTTATTGCGGGTCGGATCCGTTTTTGAGCAGCGTTGATGATGTAAGTGTCGTTCTTTGTCGTCAATTTTGGCGACTCTTTGATGAACCTCGAGATGAAGTTTGACATCATCTCGTCACTTGCCTGGCGGATTGTGAGCGGTCGGAGGAAGGGCTGGCTTTGGGGTGGCATCTTACGATAGAAGCGCCATTTGAGCGATCCATAAGGTCACAGGCGGTGTATCTTGTTACGGCGGGCGAGGTGAACCGGCGTCGCGTTTGAGATCGGCACCTCGGGGAAGATTTTGCACATGTGAAAATCTTCCATTCCTTGATCGCCATGTTGGTAGTGTGGCGAAAAGGAAGTCGGAGGGGTCTCCTAGGCCATCGTGAGCCGCTATATTGGGTGCCCGTCTGCACTGGGCGGGGCGTGTCTAGAATCTCCCGGAGAAAGGGAGATGATTCTCGTGCAGTCGAACCCGGGAGATCGTTGCCATCTCTTTACGGAGGGTGGGGGATCGATGCGGCGCCTATCGTCCCTCAGGGGAGTTCGACTCCACTTTCTTCCCTCTGTTTTGCTCGGCTCTACAGTCGGCATGGCGAGGTGGAAGCGGCTCATGAATGGCGAGGCGGCTGGTGGCGGCTGCGTCAGCGGTGGCGGCTACGAATGAGGGCGGCTCGGCCGCGGTGGCGGCTCCGCACGTCGGGCGTGATCGCGTTCTCGGCTATCACGCCGGTGGCTTGGCTGTTTCGAAGGGGCGGCCTCGGGCGGCCGTGGTGTTCATCAGGGGCCCTTGAGGGGCCCGCTCCTTTGTCCTCTGGTTGAGGAAGCTTTGGAATTGGCGAATTGGCATTGAGGAACTCGGTCACAGACTCGGCGAAGGACCTCGTGGAGACGAATGAGGCATGTTGCTCGTCCTCGTTGAGTCGGCATCTTCCCTACGTTGGGAGGCGGTCTGAGGTGTATGGAGACATTTTCCATGTTGCCCTCGAGTGTAACGCTAAATGGCGTCTGCGATCTCCTTCCAGCGATCTTGGTGATCGCTTTAGTCGTCCTCGACACGGTTGTTGCCGGCGTGGGCGGCGGT
Source organism: Salvia rosmarinus (assembly GCA_036937905.1). NCBI lineage: Eukaryota > Viridiplantae > Streptophyta > Magnoliopsida > Lamiales > Lamiaceae > Salvia > Salvia rosmarinus. The sequence goes on from CM072821.1 coordinate 59,335,218, forward strand.
TGTGCGTGTTCTTGCCATTTAAGTTGTAGAGGAAGCGAAGCTTTCTTGCTCGAGGCTTCCCAGACGGCGCCAATGAAAAATCTAGTTAAGTGAGTGTGCGAGTTTATAAAAGCAATAAAGAACACCAGGCTTTTACGTGGTTCGATCGTTAATGAGATCTCGTCCGCGGAGTGTTTATCAATACTTTCACTATAATGCGGTGAGTGTGGTTACAAGCTCTTAGTATTCGATAAGTTGCCAACCCTTCTAATGTCGTTTCCTTCTATTTATACAACTCAGAGCACTGGCGGGGCGTGCTCAACCTCTCCATTGGTCGCGACGTGACTCTTCCTCCGGCATGCCCTCTATTGGCGGGCGGGGACCTTCTCTACGTGCGCCACGTGGAGGGTGGCGCTGACCTTGGATTACAGGCGTCTTCTCCATTGGCGGTGGCGGTTACAGGGGCTAGGGTTTTGGAGTGATCGCCTTGGGCTCAACCACGTGGGCCAGCTACCAACGTTGGGCCCGGCTCGTTTGGGCTCATTAGTGGGCCTAGTTGGTTGGGCCATATCCCATCGACAATCGCTTTTAACGATTTTTTTTTAAAACTCAATATTATAACAATGAATGTGCTAAAAGCATCAAAACACCTATTCTGAGCCAAAAATGTATCCTCTTGGAAAAGGAACTAAAATTCAAAATGATAAGAAACACGACACTACTAGAAACTAATTAAAAATAAATTAATTAAATTATGAATCAAACAAAGCCACCACAGATCAGTCTTCTTCACTTGAAAAGAACTCGACCTTAGTGATTCGAGATAGATAGAGTTTAATCAAAAATAATCAAGATATATACTCCGTCACGAAAAATGTCTTACAGATCCAAAATCATGCATATGCTCTTTTAGATCGGTCTTCTCACAAAAGACTTCATATTCGGTGAACCAATTTTCTTTTTGAACCCCAACGACATCCTTCAAAAATTGATAAACATTATTTCGTCTAGGGATGTCAATGGGTGAGTTTTACCCGAACCAGAACCAATAAATAAGTAATGATTCTGGTTCTGGAACCGACCCATTATACACTGGATCCGGACCGAACAATCAACTATGGGTCTTAAACGGTCCGGATCTGAGTGGATCTGGAACCAGAACCGGATAATAATCGAAACCGTTGCTTGATAATTTAATGTGTTATGAGTTATTTTGAATCGATATGGATAAAACTAGCTCATTGATAAGCCTATTTAAACTTAGGCTTGTCAATAGATGGGTTTTACTCGAACCATAACAAATAAATAAATATTGGTCCAGAACGGATCCCACCGGATCGTACCATTAAACTATGGATCTAAACGGTCCTGGTCTAAAGCGGGCCTAGAACCAAAACCGAAACCAGAATCGCTACTTTAAAATTTAATGGATTTTGAGGGTTCGAATCGATCCGGGTAAAACCCATCCATTGACATCCCTAATTTCGTCCATCTTCAATAGCACAAAGATCAGCTGACAATCATCAAAATCCACAATATCGCATATAAAGTTTACCACTAGATGAGATGCATGACATCTCTCTTTCACTTTAATCTCGCTGATAGTTTTCCAAACAATACTATAAGGTTTATGGTGCTTTTCACAAGTAATTTCAAAGCACTAACCAATTTTAGAAATAATATTATTGAGACATGGCATGAAAATGGGCAAAATGAATGCTAAAATCGTGAGAGAGGCAAGTTGAGATACAATTGCATTTAAGAAAAAGTGTGCAATATTATAAAATATGAAAGCATTAAAGTACAAGCGTTACGAGGGCATACTCAAGAGATACTGATACACGCAGCTCGACACTACTATTTGTTGGGATTTAGGCTATAGCACTAAGTACATATAGTTATTTGGATAACTACCACAGTTATTATGAAGAAAACATTAAAATGTTACATAATATCTCCAACAACATGTTACAAAATGCCCTATATGGCAAGAAAAATCGCCTACATAGTGATTAATGGTTAAAAAAGCGAGATGCATGCACAATGGTTACCTCACTTTTCATCAACTTTTCCATATTTACAACAATTTTAAAGGTTGTGTCGATTAAGCGAGATAGTTGCCATTTGGTATTGGTATATGCATAGATCATAGAGTTTGTTTTTTCTTTTCTTTTTTTTTTTCTTTTTTTCTTTTCGAAGAAAAAGATATATAAACAATGCTATGTTTAAAAAAAATGGACAACATCACGTTTTGCATTTGGGGTCACTAAGGAGCATATGTTCGCAGCTAGGGTACGATGAACATATCAAAGTAAAGGAATATTTAAGCTGCTTCGTTCACATGACGTGACTTATCCAAATACCGTGCAGATTCAAATTCCATACCGATGGCCAAGGGCAAGAGAAAAACGAGATGCACAGGAAGAAGAAGAAGAAGAAGAAGAAGAAGAAGAAGAAGAAGAAGAAGAGTTGATAAATCTAGTGTATGTAAATATATGAGATTTAAGAAAAGCAGTAAAGAACACAAGAGTTTTTACGTGGTTCGATCCAAAATGAGATCTACGTCCACGGAGGTGATGATCCTCAATACTTTCACTATAATCGGATTACAATGACTGTATCTAAAAGCTCTAGTATCCAATAAGTTGCTAACCCTTTTACCGTCGACTTAACCTCTATTTATACATGTTTTTGGATCTTGTACCGGATCCCTTGATTTGTGGGATCACGATCTCCTTCCATAACTGATCACGATCTCCGCCTTTGATGATTAGGGTTTAGACGCTGGGCTTTAGGCTTAACTGCGTGGGGCTGTCATTAGGTCAGGCCCAGCTCGTTTGGGCTTGCCAGTGGGCCTGAGCGGTTGGGCCATATCCCATCATAGCCCCCCCCAAATAGTCGAGTAATAACTATGCCGAGGTGAGGTGAAGATCGTATTTTGCCGAGGCTGGTTGGTGCTCGGCTGAGGTTGTTGTCGAAGGTGTTGTCTTTTTTATGTTGGGGTCGGATCTGACGATCTGGGTCCGAACTGAGGTAGGCGATCTGCCTTCCCTGGCTGGGATAGTTTGTCGAGGATCGGATCGATTCGCTCGACGTTGGGCGAGATGTTCGTCGGGGAGGATCTTTGAGGTCCGACACAGACGGCGACATCTATCAGGAGGATGCCAACATCTGACCTGAACGGTGTATCTGCTATGAGGATGCTAGGTCCGACACGACGGCGACATCACCATCGGGAGGATGCAGAGGTCCGACACAGACGAGAGATGTTCGTCGAGATGATCGAGTCGAGTCGAGTAATGATGGCACGATTAGACCGGCGTGTCAATGCGTCCTAGGTCACGTCATACGCCCCAGACGGTTGGTGGGCACTCGAAATGCGTGCGTGCGTCTACTTTACATCAAATCGCGATTAGCCACGTGGGAAGTTGAAACGGCAAGTCTGGGCGCCTTTTTTGTTCTATAAATAATCCCGAATAAGAAGCTGTTCATTTCTTCTCCTCCTTCGTTCGGAGAGATCATATATTGAGCTTTCAGAATTTTCTTCCCGACTTCATCGAAGAAGCAAAAATCCATTACTAAAAAGTAAGTATGACTTCGACTTCTTCATTTATGTCTGGCTCTGCCCGTTCTTATTCTTCCCCTGATAGCGAGGTAGAGATTAGGGATTACATGTGTCATAACCTTTCGGGTAGATCCTTGAGCATTAGCGCTAGGGTTCCGTCGATTTCTTCTGCTTGGGATGAGTATAAGGTCAGGGACGTTAAATCGTCTCTGACCGTCGACGATGTGCTTAGAATAGGGGGGGAATGCCACATTCCGGCGGATGCCTGGTGGTGTATTCCGCAACCTGGTGACAGAGCTTTGGCCCCTCCGGAGGGGTTTGTAACGGTGTATGTAGACGCCATGAAGGCAGGTCTTAGGTTCCCGTTAGCCCCCATTTTTTTGAACATTCAGGAATATTTTCAAATTCCTATCTGCCAGTTTACCCCAAATTCTATTAGGTCGGTGGTCGGGATGGGGCTCGCCTGTAATGGCATTGCTGAGGAGTTCTCCTTCGAGGTTTTGATGCGGTTTTTTAGCGTCAAGAGTACGGGAGGTGTGTACTATTTTTCACCTCGGCAGCCGTTTAGGGTGGCTGCCCCCTCGAAGGTGCCTTGATGCGTAATAAATTTTTCTTTTTGAGGGCTGATGGGCACCCGAGCTACGAGTGGGGGCTGGGTAGAATGAAGGATGTCAAGGTGAAGCCTCTGGGTTTCGTAGAGGATCAACTCAACACACTTGGTAAAATTTTCATCAATTTCACTGAAGTCGATCCGAGCGATGCCGGACTGAGCATATATGGGTCGGCCGGGTTGGATCCGGGTGAGGCACCTCTTATTCCTTATTTCTTATACGTCGATGTCGTTGTGTTAACAAATTTTCTTCTTTGCGGTGAAGCCGAGTCGCGAAAAAGGCCTCATCATCGCCGAGCCAGCGCTCCGAAGAAGGCGAGGCGGATCGAGCCGCCAAGCCCCGTGGTGGTTGACGATCTTAGTCAACTGATGATCGCCTCTGCCGGGTCGAGTCCGGCCGAGAAAGATACTTATGCCCGTGTCGAGTGCAGAGCGGCTTCCTCACCAGTAACCTCCACAAGGTATGGATCTCTTCCATATTTGCTTTGATCTGCTCTGTGATGCGTACTAACTTGTTTTGTTCTTCAGGAAGTGAGCTCGGTGATGGGGGAGCTGCAACATATTGTCGGGTATATTACCGAGAGCTTCTCTCGGTGTGAGTCTTTGGAGAGCGGGAGGCGGGCAGCTGCGGAGGTCAGCATTGCTGCTGCTGTGCGGATCTTGATGCAGCCGTGGCGGTTGTGAGGGCGGAAGCAGACGCCACGAGGGTTGCTGCCGAGGCCGCCCTGAAGAAGAAATCTTGGGCGTTGGAGGTCGCTCGAGGAGGCGGCCGGGGTGAAGAAGGAGCTCGCCGACGAGAGGAGTGTCATCTTTGGCGTGTCGGGGCCAATGTTGAGGCCTTCGCCAAGCAAGCTCATCGAGTCGAGAGCTTCTCGGCCTTCATCTCCGACCGGCCGCTTGCTCGGGGCGCTGGTGGTGTCGAGACCACACTGGAGGAGGCTGGCGGCCGCCATGCACAGCTTCGACAAGGTCAAGCATGGCTGGGTCGAGGTCGCTCCCCGGGCAATGTATAAGGAGTACGCTCGGGTGATCTCCGAGGTCGGTTCCTTCCCCGTGCTGGAGGCTTTGGCGGCCTCCACCTCCCTTCTGACGGCCGAGGCCGTTGCTCAATGCAAGGTTGATGAAGACCCTGAGCTTCAGGAGCTTCTGCGAGTGCGGGCTGAAACCGGGAGGCGGAGCCGAGCTCAGAGCTTCCTTCTGAAGGGGGTCAACAGCAGCAGCAGCAGGGTCAGCAGGAGGTCGGTGAGTCCGGCAAGGAGCCTGAGGTCAGTGGACCTACTGTAATAGGTTGATTTGTCGGGGTCGATAGGATCCTGAGCCTTGTAAAGTTTCCCACTTTTGTGAATAATAATAAATACAACTTTTTGAAATGTGTGTTGTCCCTTTATTTTTAGCACTCCACTTCTCAATACCTCGGACTCGATCATGATTTGTTGACCAAGCTAAAAGAGGCCCGAGGTGCCTTGGCTGAGAAGAACGAAGAGGTGCTGTTTTGGAGGAGCCGATCTGCCGAGCTGACCCAGACTTTGGTCAAGATGGACGCGGCTTCGGCGTCATCTACCGAGTGAAGAAGAAGTTGCAAGAGGTCAATGCGAGGTGGCCCGCCTTCTGGCTGAGAATGAGACTCTAAAGCTAAGGATCATACATCTCAAAGTCCAAGGGACGGATTTAGCTGCCGACGTTATTCAGGGACGCTTGATGCAATGTGAGGAGCAGCTCGAGCTGATGCAGGAGAAGCTGGCTTGGATCTCGGAGGAACACGCGGAATATGAAACGGTGATTCACCGATCTGGTGGTGTCACCATATCTGAAGCCGACGACCGAGTTCAGAGTTTGCTTGCCGAGGGCATGGTGCTAAGGGACGAGGAGGGGCCGAAGAGCAAGAATTTCAAAGATTGCCTTGATTCCCTGGTCAAATACCTCCAGATCTACGAGCTTGTCCGCAAGCCGCGATGCCCAAGCCCCATAGATGCACTCCACCGATCTCGCCGAAGTGAGAGTTGAAGAACCCGAGGATGGGGGCGGCTATGCCGACTATGTCAAGTGCTCTGCTTCTTGGTCCGGCCACGATGGGAGCAAAAGGGATCGGTCGACGGGCAGGAGGCGAGGCGTCCGAGGACCTCGGTCGGCAAGGAAGAACAAAGAGTCGAGGCGGAGTAACCGGCCGGGTGACAAGCTCGCGGCGGAGTTCAACCTCTACTCCCGAGTCTCAACTTCGGCCTGAGTTCCTCCGAGCCTATGTCGAGTGCCCCTGGAGTAGGTCGTGGTGATGCCGGCCTCGTTGACTGGGTTGAAGGCACCGAGTTCATTCCAGGTGTTCATCGTCGACCTAGAGATTTTGTTCAGAACTGGTGCAGCTTCAGCGAGTCTTGGCGAAGTGGAGCTCGGAAGCCCGAATGAGTTGTATATAACTTAGGACTTTGTATGTAGTCATAAATGTATTTAGACTTTGTACCGAAGTGTATATTTTCCCCCTCGAGAGGTACAAATATAGCTTAAGACTTGGTTTTTAGTCATAAATGTATTTAGACTGTATACCAAAGTGTATATCTTCCCAAATAAAGGGGTATGAATTGACGAGATCCGATCTGGACGTCGTTTGCATGTAGACGTTCAAATTAATGAGTAGTCTCAGATGCGCACGTAGACGCTCAACTTAATGAGTAATCAGATGCGAGCGCTTGCTGGGTTTGTCATCTTCGCAAGGCGCCCTTTGAAGGTTAATTGTGTTTTATCCGAATGGATGTTCACATAGATATAAGACGAGACAGTTGAAATACTCATTAGAAAAACTAATATTTTATCAATAAGTAATAACATCGCACTTCGCAAAGCGAAAAGAGGGCTAACATGATGCCGATCCGAAATCGAAGCTATGTAAAATACCTCCTCAAATGGGTGATATGCCGTGTTCGGGGAATAAGTGTGCGGATAGGTGAGCTAGCTTACAGTTCCCTTTGCCGAGGTCCTCGTGAACGCTGTATGGGTCTTCCCATGTCGAGATCTAACTTGTTAAGGCGCTCGGCTTATCGGGCTTCATTGTTTCACAGACGAGGTCGCCACTTGGAGTGTAGAGGCTTTTACCCTCTTGTTGTAGTACCTTGCGACCTTGCACTTGACTTGGCTTCATTTATGAAGGCGAGCTCTGTTTTCCTCTAGAGCATCAAGGTCGACCGTGGGTCCTCCTCGTTGCCGTGTTGGTCGAAGTGAAGAGTACGCGGGCTCGGTGCGCCGATCTCACCGGTATGACACCTCGGTCCCGTAGACTAAGTCAAGGGGTTTCTCCGCGCAAGTCCGAGGTGTTGTTCAGAGACCAGAGGACTTAAGGGAGATTTTCACCCAATCACCTTTAGCTCGGTCTAACCTCTTTTCAATCCTTGACGATCGTGCGGTTCGTCACCTCGGTCCCGACCATTCGCGTGGGTGTGCGATCGAGGTGAAATGTTGCTTGATCCGAGCTCTTCACACCATTCTTCAAGTTTTGTCGACTAACTGGTGTCGTTGTCCGAGATCAAAACATGCGGTATGCCGAAGCGGCAAACTATGTTTTTCCACACGAATGTCGAATCCTTCGCTCATGAGGCTCAAAGTGGCTCCGCCGACCCATTTTGTGAAGTAGTCTATAGCTACGACTAAGCATCGGCCGACCGGTGCTCGGTCGAAGGGGCCAACGATGTCGATTCCCATCGCATGAAAGGCCAAGGACTCAAGGCTACTAAGGTCGGTCCGAGGTAGCTTCGACCGTGGCGTGAAACCTGAACCGGGCACTTTTGACGAGCTCGGCCGAATCTTGGATGAGGTGGGCCAAGAATACCCCGACCTCGGTGTCTTCTTTGAGAGAGCTCGTGATCCGATGTGGCTTCCGCAGATCCCATGTGAATCTCGTTTAGCACGTAATCCGCCTCTTACGCCCAAGGCACCTCAGGAGTGGTTGAAGATAGGATTTCCTATAGAGAGTGCCTTCATGCATGAGGTACTTTTGGGATTTGACCATCACCTTTTTGGCCTCGTGCCGATCCTGAGGTAGTGCACCTTCTTCTAGGTAGCCTTTATGGGAGACATCGATTCGGCTCTATCTCGGTGATAATGCCGACGTGACTCCATGATGCTTCGAATGAACTTCCCCACCGAGGATTTGTTGATGACGAAGCCAACTTACCGAGGATGTCACCGATTGTTCTCCCTCGTGGAATACGATAAATTGCGGAATACCGAATGAAGTCGGGATCTCTTTACCTTCTCAGGTATTGCTTCATCCGATCCTCCTCGCCTCAGATTTGCCTAGACCCGATTTACCACGACACGGGAATCTCAAAGATCGGATCTTTTCACTTTCAATTCGCTGCGAGGCGGAGTCACGAGATCGCTTATACCCCACCTCGTTGTTTGTGGTCGGAAGGTAAACCGAAGTGAATAGATCACTTCTTGTTTGTTCGGGCCAAGGAGCAGGATGCCTGCTCCGCTACCAGTTTTGCATGAAGCCCCGTCCACGTACATCTGCCACCGTCATCGGTGGGTTAAGGCGGTGTTCCTCGCGTAAGGGAGGAGGTCGGAGTGGCCTCTTTGGTAGGATCGACCTCGGTAAATTTGGCCTCTACCAGAAATCGCCGAGGCTTGCCTTTTATGGCCGGCACGGGGTATGAAATGTCATGCTCGCCGAGCTCCAGTGCCCACTTGGCTATACGTCCGGATGACTCAGGTTTTGACAAAACTTATCTCGGTGGTAAGTCGCTTAGTACCGGATGGAATGGGCTTGAAAGTAAGGTCGGAGACGCCGGCATGCGTTCACCGCCAACGCTATCTTTTCGAGGTGGTGTACCTCGCCTACGGTCCTTTGAGCTCGGTTGATAAAGTAGATGGGGAGTTGTCGTCCGATCTCATCTCGCACCAATACCACATCGATTGCCTCATCCGAGTGGCCAAATATAAAGAAAGCGAGCTCGATTCTTTCGGGCAGGGCGGTCGGCGAGATACTCTTTCGCTTTTGTGAAGGCGATGTGGTGTTCTTCCCTTCAGCGAAGTCCAAGCTCTCCTTAAGATCTTGAAGAAAGGTAGGCTGCTTCTCGGCCCTAGATAGGAATCTCGAGGCGCCCGGACATCCGGTGAGTTTGTGGATCTCACGATGGTTTTTGGTACTGCATGTCAAGCACCGCTTGACTATAGTGGGATTCACCTTCAAGCCTTCTTGAGAAACCCAACATCCCAGGAATTTCCCCGTTTTCACCATGAATGTGCACTTTTGGGGGTTGAGCTTGAGGTTGACCGACCTGAGGAGCTGGAGGATAGTTTTGAGGTCGTCGGCGCAGCTTTCAGTTTTTCGACTTTTGACCACGATATCATCGACGTAGACCTCGACGATCTTCCCTATATGATCTTTGAATATAGCGTCCACCATCCTCTGGTAGGTAGCTCCGGCGTTTTTCAGGCCGAAAGGTATTTTTCGGTACGCGAAGACACCGAAGTCAGTGATGAACGCCGTCTTTGGAGCATCCTCCTGGCTCATCAGGACTTGGTGGTACCCCTTGTATAGATCCAGAAACTAAAGATCTCGTGGCTCACCAAAGGCTCTCCACCTTCTTGTCAATATCGGGAAGGGTAGCAATCTTTTGGACGTTGTTTGTTGAGGTCGGTATAGTCGACACATCGCCACCCACCTCCGGCTTTGGACCACGATCGATTAGCCATCCAGTTGGGTATTTGACCTCGAACAGGATCTTGGCCTCCCGGAGTTGAGTCACCTCGTCTCTTATGACCGGGCTGCGCTCGCGCGAAACCTCTTTCTTCGCCGAACCGGTTTAGTAGCCGAGTCAATGTTGAGGCGATGAGTTATGAGCTCGGGTGACACTCGGTCATGTCGAGTGGGGACCATGCGAACACATCCCTGTATTTCCTCGTGCTCGCATGACATCCGTCGAATATCGGTTGGGCCTAGACGCCGACCTTGACAACTTTGGAGGGTCATCGTCAGATAGTGAAGCTTTCGGTCAGTCATCCCAGGTGGCGGCTTCGGGGTTACTCAGAATTGCTAGGCTGAGGCAAGGCCACATCCCGGTTGAGACTCGTAGGCATTCTTTGGCCGCCGCTTGGTCACCCCGATGCTTAGTACCCCACCGGGCGGGTATCTTGATTGTGATGTGGTACACCGAGCGGCGGCCTTGGTGGCATCAACAATCTACGCCTGTGATGATGTTGTACGGAGAGGGAGCTCGGACCAGGAAAAATTGAATGGCCTTTGTGACCGACCTGGGAGCACGTCCTACGGTAACCGGAAGGGTAATTACACCTTCGGGTTGAACCGCCTCTTGAGTGAAGCTCCGCAACTGGGATGGTGCGGGATGTATTTAAATTCCTCCGACCTCGAGTTTATCCAGACAGTTCTGGAAGATAATGCTGACGGAGGCACCGATGTCGATGTAGACCCGGTGGACGTTCTTGTTGCCCACCACGGCTTGTATGGTGATGGCATCCTGGTGGGGCATGATCTTGGGCACTGGGTCATCTTTGGAGAACACGATGTTCTCACCGTCCCGGAGTCGCTTATTTTTCGCTCCTCGGGGATCGGTCTCCGAGCTTTATTTTTTAACGACGACCTCGTCGTTCTGGGTAGTTCGGTAATGGCGTAGACCTTCTCCATCGCATTGGGACCTTCATCCTCGTCGTCTTCAGGTTGGGTCGTCGTCGAGGTCGGCCTGCAGTTGTTGCCACCTCCATTCTTTCATCTGCGCTTCTTGTTCCCCGGCCCAGGTCGGCCGAGGTATTTCTTAAGCGCTCCTCCTTTGACGAGCTCATCGATCTGTGAGCCCAAGTTTCTGCAATCTTCGGTATTGTGACCATACCTTTGGTGATAGTCACAATACTTCTCGATGACCTCTTCTTGGATCCTCCTTTCATAGGAGGGGCTTGAAGAGCTCATCGTGGAGCTCAAATATCTCGCCTCGATTTGAGCGGACGAGGCGCGTTGCCGCTGTGGTTTGGCCGAGGTCCTAGCTGGACTCGATCGGGCCCTTCGATCCTCTCGAAGGCACTTCGCGATCGCCTCGACCTCGGTCATCCGGCTTCTTTCTTTCAACCCTCTGCTCATCCTAGATCTCTCTTTTCTTCCGATCTGACTCGTCTCCTTTGACGTAGTTGTCGACCAGGGTCCAGAGGCGACTAGCCATCTTCGGCTTTTCCCGGGTGATCTCTTTATTCAGTGCGCCAGGTCTGATCCCGTTCTTCAACGCATTGATGATGTAGAGATCGTTACTCATCAATTTTGAGAGACTCCTTGATGAACCTCGAGACGAAGTTTGACATCGTCTCGTCCCGTCCTTGGCGGATGGTGAGCAGGTCGGACGAAGGCTGCTGAGGTAGCATCTTCTGGTAGAAGCGCCACTTAAACTGATTCATGAGATCCTTGAATCAGTGTATGCTGATCTGCTCATGGGCGAGGTGAACCAATGTCGGGCGTTGGAGATCAAGACCTCGGGAAGATTTTGCACATATGAAAATCTTTCATTCCTTGATTCGCCATGTTAGTGGTGTAGGCGAAAAGGAAGTCGGAGGGGTCCCCAAGACCATCGTAGGCAGCGATGTTGGGTGCCCTGTATCGCTGGGGCAAAGGCGTGTCCAAAATTTCTCTAGAGAAAGGAGAGATGATTCTCCCGTACCGGTCGATCCCCGGGAGATCATTGCCATCTCTCTTTGGAGGGGTGGGAGACCGGTAACGGTGTCTATCATCTCTTCGAGGGGGAGTTCGGCTCCGCCTCTCCTCTCTTCTGTCCCGCTCGGCTCCCTGGGCGACGTGCCGAGGTGGTGAGCGACTCCGCGGGCGATGTGGGGGTGAATGGTTGTGACCATCCCGACAAGGTGATTGACTTCGGGCTGCGGGGCGATGTACGCGTTCTCGGCTGTTTTGCCGAGGTGAGCGTTGATCACTTCGGTGGGGCGAACGACCCCGGGCGCCCGTAACCACCAGTTCGGGTGCTCTTGAGGTGCCCGCTCCGTTTGTCCTCTGGTTGAGGAAATTCTGGAATTGGCCGAGATTTGCGTTGAGGAACTCGGACACTGCACGGCCGAGGACCTCATGAGATTGGTGAACCGCCTGTTCACTGGTATTGAGGTCGGCATCTTCCTCTTCGTTAGGGCGGCGATCCTGAGGGTGTATAGGAATGTTCTCCATGTAACCCTCAGGTGTGTTGCCGCTGGTGGCATCCGCGATCCCCTTTCCGCGGCGCTGCGTGACTACCTGATCGTCCTCTGCGCGGTTGTTGCCGGCACCGCCGGCGGTGCTAGCGTTTGCACGAGTTCTTGCCATTGAGTTGTAGAAAAACGAAGCTTTTTGTTCAAAATGTTCCCACAGATGGCGCCAATGATAAATCTAGTGTATGTAAATATACGAGATTTAAGAAAAGCAGTAAAGAACACAAGAGTTTTTACGTGGTTCGATCCAGAATGAGATCTACGTCCACGGAGGTGATGATCCTCAATACTTTCACTATAATCGGATTACAATGAGTGTATCTAAAAGCTCTAGTATTCAATAAATTGTTAACCATTTTACCGTCGACTTAACCTCTATTTATACATGTTTGTGGATCTTGTACCGGATCCCTTGATTTATGGGATCACGATCTCCTTCCATAACTGATCACGATCTCCGCCTTTGATGATTAGGGTTTAGACGTTGGGCTTTAGGCTTAACTGCGTGGTGCTGTCATTAGGTCAGGCCCAGCTCGTTTGGGCCTGCCAGTGGGCCTGAGCGGTTGGGCCATATCCCATCAAGAGTCATGTGCAATATGACACACGATCGGAGATCATCCTTATCAAGAAGATATCGCAAGTGAAATACTTGAGAATGGCTCGAAAGAAACAAAATCAAATCAACTTCGGATAAACATTGATCGAGAAATGGATATGGAAATCACTCAAGTTTATCTCTTGAAGATACGTTGAGGGCAAGAAGAGGCTATCGGTGGCATCATGAGGCAATCGGAAGGTAATACGTTGAGGAATGAATCAACATTATCATGCTTCCTTAGGTCATGTTAAAGTCAATGTACTCCATTGATGTGTAAATGTTGAACCAACATTTAACCTTGCAATTTTATCTTCCATGAATTAATTATATATTTTACATACTTTTCATGCCTTTTTTACTTTAATTGTTTATTTAGGTCATTAGAAGACATTTACACGAATGACTATTTAATACGTAGAGCTAAGGAAAAAAGAACAAAAAAGGGACAAGTTTAATATTATTTTTTTAAACCGACTTGTAGATTATATGATTTGACATTAACCAATTGTCTGTCTCAGAATCCGTAATTTAACCAACGCAGAAAAGTTATAAACAAGTAGTATTGCACAATGGTTCGTATTGAAGTTCAATATATAATTGGTCAAAATGAAGCATAAAATAGGACAACCAATAGATTTGTACAAATTGAATAACACGAACTTTTATGCGAATGAAGTCACGGGCCTGCATAATTTTGTGGCCATTGGTTGATCTCGTGAACAAAATATCAAATCCAATTTAATTAGATTTCTTCACTAAGAGTTAGCAATCCACCCTGTGACCTCACCACTAATCTCGCTAATGCATGTTTAATCACACCTATTATTTTTTTAAGCATTACTCTTTGGCTATATCTTCAAATATGTAGTATGTATTTTTGTTTTTCTCTTATCAAAAGAGATGAAGAGATTCTTGTTTATATATAGTTTGTGTTAAGTCGTTAGATCTAAAAGAGTATTATTAATGATATATTTGATAATAATAATAACAAAATCATAATGTTCAAAATAGTTTAAATTTTATTTAAATTATAGAAATGCAGCAAGCGAAATTATAATAAGCTCAAACGAAAACACACCACAGATTATCATTACGTATATATGAATTTAAAAGGAGATCAATATATGCTTGATCATTTACAATTATCATAAAAAATATTACTGAAATATATCAAAACATTGCCATAAAATAAGTATTTTCGTATGTATTAAAAGTATATCGAAGCAAACACAATAATACTGAAATTCCTTTGATTCGAGAGGAATATCGGAAGAACAGGACAAACACAAATCGTTGATTCTTAAAGAAAAATTAATACCGATAGAACGAAATAAAACTCCACATATAGTGACCTCCATGTCCGTATGAGTAAATTTCTTATTGTACATAAATCAATATCTATCTAATTAAGAGAAAATACATTCACTTCGAATATATTTGTCTTAACCAAATTTCATTATAGTTTGAGGCATTATCCAATTGCGGACCAATCTTTCACATGTCTTGAGATCCACTATCCAATATATTCTTGCTGTCATTCCATCCTTATATATACCCGTAAAATGAATCGTTCAATCCACCAATACAAAAAAAGCAAATCATTCTTGTCTACAAGTCTTGGTCCAATGGATTCCACGAAACTCTCCTCCTCTATCCTCTTCCTCACCATTAACCTTATGTTCTTTTCCCTAGTGAGTGGCTGTTACATTTGTAACAACCCGAACCCAAAACCAACACCGAACCCGAACCCTAACCCTAACCCGGCGAAAGGGAACTGCCCAAGGGATGCCTTAAAGCTAGGCATATGTGCTAAGCTACTGAACGGTAGCATTGGAGCCGAAGTTGGCAACCCCCCGGACCACCCTTGTTGCTCCGCCCTAGGCGGCCTGTTGGATCTCGAAGTTGCCCTTTGCCTTTGCACTGCATTGAAAGCTAACATTCTAGGAATCAACTTGAACATTCCAATTTCATTGAGCTTGCTCCTCAACACTTGTGGCAAGACTCTCCCTAAGGATTTCATTTGTGCTTAAGTAGTTCTTACTCCAATTAATGTTTCAGTGTTTTGATTATGTTGTTTAAATCTTTTACCGTTTTCTTTTTCTTTTTTGGTTTTTTACTCTTATTGCAGCAGTTGTTGCGTTGAAGGGTTCCTTCTCTTTGTAATGTGGTCGTTTATGGAATCTTCAGTTTGAGTTTTATGTTGGTTTGGTTTACGTTTCGTTGAACTGTAGCAATCATGAAAGCTTTCACATTGGCTAGCATTTTAGGATAAATACGATTTTGCAACAAGACTGATGTATACATATATAATGCTTGCTCGTATACACGTGAATTACTACTAGTTTCTATGTATTAATTTAATATTATTGACCACTACTGAGGATAAATTATTATTATATTGCCACTTAATTTGTTTCTTTATTCAGTTAAAAAAATATAGTATTACTAAAGGTCACTTTCCTAACTTCTATAAGTGGTTCAAAATTAAGGTAATTCGATTTGGCAATATAATTGGTTTGTAAAGCTATGTGACCATGTAACTTATGATTGGATACTGCTAAATGCTACCAATTGTGTGATTGGATAACCAATTAAGAACATATATATGATCAGTAACCAAATTCTTAGTATCTTCAACATTGACAACATGTATCTTTTTTATGAAAATCAAGATCAATTCATCCTCCCAATCATGTGAAACATATAATCAGGTTCCCCTTCATTAATCCTATTCTTAAGACCATGTTCCTCATTATTAGTGTTTAGAAATTGTATTTTTCCCAATGAGGAAGAATAGAGAAAAAAAAAATAGCGAAAGATTGTTAATGAAGAAAAAATAAAGTAGAAAGGATTAAGGAATAATAGATATCAGAGTTTAAATTATAAAAGAGACAAAACAATTTTTTTTAAAAAGAAGCCAGAATGTATTTAATTGGAAAGGATTTTTGTCCTTGGTGTGTTCACATCTTACTCTATTGTACTTGTTAGTTAATTGGAAAGAATGTACAAACTTTTTGAAAATTACATGTTAGTTGTACTACTCCGACCTTTACTAATATTTTAGAGGAAATTTTGAAATAAGATTCTAAATCAATTTACATTCGAAGAAACAAAAGAAATTAATTTCTTTAATTCCAACAAAGAGTTCATTAAAGTTTTAAAGCAAAACTGTAGTTAATTGATTTGTATACCTTGATAATTAAAATAAACATCATATTGCGATTATGTGATTAAAGTGCAAGAATAGTGTGATTAAAGTGTAAGAATAGATACCGATTCGCACGAGATTTAGAGGGTGTTTGGTTGCACTTATTTTAGAGAGTTTATAAGT
This sequence comes from Salvia rosmarinus, assembly GCA_036937905.1. Lineage (NCBI taxonomy): Eukaryota > Viridiplantae > Streptophyta > Magnoliopsida > Lamiales > Lamiaceae > Salvia > Salvia rosmarinus. The sequence continues at coordinate 59,351,482 of CM072821.1, forward strand.
TTTAGGAGCTTATAAGATGTTTTAAGAGCTTATAAGTTGTCAAAATATTTGGATAATTGAGTTTATAAGTTAAAGAAAGAACCGTGACTTAGAGAGATAAAATCATAGTTAGAAAGAGAAAATTGACAAAAATAAAGTTGATAGTATATATATATATATATATATATATATATATATATGGGATGGTTATAGTGAGAAAAGTGTTAAGTGTGAGAAATAGGAATAAATCTCAACCATTTATTGTAATATAATCAATGGATGAGATTTGTACATAAATATAAATTAAATATATCTCAATGTATTGTTTATTCTTTGTAAAAATTCGAGAAGGATAAATATGAGACAACAAAATAATTAACGCATGCAAGATATGGAAATCTCCTCAAATTCCATGAAAATAGGGGATTAATTTTTAGTGAGATTCATTGGGGAGAACAATCGTTTCCCCTCCCCAATTTATTCCATTTCTGTAAAAGGGTTTTTAGTTTTGAAATTGCAAAGAATCGCTTCCTATTTCGACACCGATTCTTTAATCGCCATACATGTGTTATGCGTGTTTGTTGCACATTTTATTATTTGTATTGCATATAATATACGTTATATAGCATACATGTAACATATGTGAACTTAAAAATAAGTGCAGTACAACACAAGTTTAATAGATTATCATTGCATTATGCAAGTGAAATATATTTGTAGCATATTATTTGTAATATGATTTTAAATACTATGATTGATGCCAACACTTTATAACAGTGTAATATGTTCATGTGAAATTCTTTTGATGAAATCATATGCAATCTTATGTATTGCATATGTTATGCATGTATATATCATTTTAATACCGATATGTATCACAAATAGGATATAATTTCAAATTTTAGAATGCCAATACAACACTTTCATTATATATGTATTATGAGTTATGTGATTGATCTTTGAGGTCCCAAACATTACGTTTTTTGTTTTAATAATACATTGGTTCTTTGTTTGGTTATTTTGCTGTTTGGAATAATATGTCGACAAAAAGTAACATGATTTGTTTATTGTACATTACAAAATTTGTATTGCATAAATTTAGGATTCTGTAGCAATTATGTAATTGTAATTGTTGCAATTATGTGTTATTTGCATTAATATTTATAAATCTGTGTATGTTTTCCTAACATAATCTAGTATTTTGCATATATAAAGCATGTATACAGCACATTATAAGTATATATGTGGCAAACGGATGGTACTCTATATATTATTAACTGTTTTTTGATAATAAGCTGCAAGATGTCACATCTTTTGTTTATTGCACATTGTCTAAATTGTATTGCATAATATACAGATTTTGTAGCAATTGTGTGTTAAATGCAAAAGGGTGAAAAGGTATTGCAATTATGAGTTTTCTGCAATAATATGCTGAAAAAAATTACATGATGTGTTTATTGCACATTGCCAAAATTTGTATTGCATAAATTTTGGATTCTGTAGCAATTATGTAATTGTATATCTTGGCTCAAAGTAGTATATTGCATATAGAAGGCATGTATACAACACATTATAAGTATATATGTTGCACACGGTTGGTACTCTATATATTATTAACTGTTTTTTCATAATATGCTGCAAGATGTCACATCTTTTGTTTATTGCACATTGCCATACGCGTTCCAAACCCACATGAAACACCATACTCAGTATAAAACTTTTCACCCTCCTTTAAGGTATTAAAAACCTTTCCCACATATGGTTTCATCTCAGCAGGACAATTAGGGTAAATAAGGTCCTCGAAATTTTCAACCGTACATCCAACATCAGCTGAGAAATAAATATAAATATGATTATTGCAAATATAATATGGTGTAAATGCTGACAATGTATGATTTCATTGTAGAGATAATATGTTTATATGCAACAAATATACATTAATAATGCAACAAAAAAAAGCAAAAAAAAAAAAAAGATACGAATGTAAATCGAAATTACCCACCTGTTCCATGAAGCAGACAAACAATGAAAAAAATCTTGCAAATACAAATAAAACAACTAAAACGATCAAGATAAAACAAATTGCAAAAAACAATTATACAATATTACCAATACAAAATAAATTAACGAAAGCAAATTAAACAAATGCTATCAAGTTACAAATGCATTGGAAATATAATTATTGTTTATATGCAACATATATACATTATATGTGCAATAACTAAACATTAATAGTGCAACAAAATTTAGCGAACTAAGATATACATTATAATGTAATACAAAATTACAATGATGTTACATGAAGCGTAATGAACGAAAAAAACTAACAAATACAAATAAAAGAACTAAAACGACGAATATAAAACAAAATGCAAAAGTAAAACATACAATATTACCAATACAAACGAAAATAACGACGATATTAAAATATATTAACATGTTACAATTTCATTACGAAGATAAAATGTTTATATGCAACACATATACCTTATATGTGCAACAAATATAGTTTAGTATTGCAACAAATTAGCGAAAAGGATATACCTTATATTGCAAAACTAACTTATACTGAAGATCCATGACATTTACACGAAATTTCCATGAAGCAAGAAAACAATAAAAAAATCTTATATATACAAATAAAACAACTAAAACGACCAAGATAAAACAAAAGACAAAAAACCATAATATAATAACTAACGACGAACATTACAAAAATTACGATAAGTTAAAAATGTTTGCAAAGAAAATATGTTTATATGCAACAAATATACGTTATATGTGCAACAAAATCAATCGATATATCGATACAATATCATACAAACAAGAGATTACCTTGTTGTTCCATGGAGATAATCACGGCGACAATTACGAACAAAAATAGATGTATATTTTCCTTCCTTTGAATAAATGTATGTGTGTAGTATAGATATATCAAATCTATACTTATCCATAAATAGAAGATATATAATCCCATAAATTAAGGTAATAATTGTCAATCCATTTTGATTCAAACTGTCCTCGGCAAAGGAAATCGGAGCGAATTCGTAGCACAAATAGAAGTAACGTTTAGCACACCTATATTAAATCGGATCATTGATTTATGGTGATAAATGGACGAGATTTATTCCTATTTCTCACAACATTTAGCATTCCTATATGATCTATATCCTATATATATATATATATATATATATATATATATATATATATATATATATGAAACAACGAACCATAACAAAGTTTTTAATAAATTCATTATTGCTTATAAGCTTTATATGGGAACTTATTTTTAAAGAAACTTATAATTTATTAGAATTTATTTTCATAGTTTATAAATTATTTAACAACTTATTTTACCAAACACTGCATGAACAGCTAACCACTCTCTTAAAGTGATGAGCTTGATTATATTTATAAATTATTTATTTAATTTTATAATTGTGCCTGTTTGTATTGGAATTTTAACATTTAAGTTCTTGGGCTCTTACAACTTAGGTATTGAGCCTTAAGGGGTAGTGGGCCGGATGATTTAATTGTAGGAGCCGAAACTGTTAAAATCCAGATATATTATTAATCAAAGTTAATTAAGCTTAATTGAGTTTAAGAATCGTATGGCTCTTCCTTCACCTCTACCGCTTTTCCTATAAGAACCTCGAGCCTTTCCATTTCATCCAACAATTTTTTGCCTGTGAATATGGTTCTTTTCCAACAGAACAGACAACTTCAAAAGCAAAAGCAAGTTCATCATGTATACAAAGAACCTCAAACACAATCGGTTACAGAGTAAGCTATAACGGAAGTGCAGTAATCTTTTCTTTATATAGCCAAACCAATACAATAGCAGATTTAACTTTAAGAATAATCGATCTATGCATATCTTCATAATCTTTACGAAATAGAGACGAGAAACAAATTGTTGCTCATTGCTTCGAATTTATCGAGTCGGGTTTTGGTCGAGTTGGGCTCAGGTAGGACAGAGGGAGAAGGGGATGTTGGGTTGTGTTGTTGCTGATGTTGATGTCATCTCGGTCGAGTGTGATAAAGGCTAGGCGGCGGATGACAACTGCTGTAAGCGGGGCTGTTGCTTTTTAGAAATGGAATAGGCTGTTGGGCTGATTTTTTTTCTTAAATGGGATGAGCCTTAACTAATTAAAGTATTGGGCTAAAGTTTGATTTGGGTTCAAAGTTTTGGGCTTTTATTTTATAAAGAAGAATAGGCCTAAATTAATTTGATATTGGACAAAAGATAGGAAGTTAATTAAATAAAAGTTGGACTTATTTAAATTATATTAATCGGTCCAAATAATTCAGCTCAGTTCAGTTAATTAAATGAAGATTTTAAACGAATTAATCAAATTGACATCTTGTTTGTGTTCGATTTATTATTTTAACTAATCCTATTCCATGATAACTATTATTATTTTGCATATATATATATATATATATATATATATAGGAGGATCAAATAGATCCTCAAATCCAGATAGTATGTAGTCTCAATCTCATTCATTCATCATATTAATCGTGTGGTGAGATTCACACCGATTTTTAAAAGTTTACACGTTAATTTGTGTTAGTAAGGGTAGATTAGTAATTTGATTTGTTATGTGATTTCGAAAATAAACCATGCATATAGTTGAACTGAACTATGCATTCAAATGAACACAAAAATGCATTCATTTGAACACAAACATGCATATGAGTTTCAATTTTAATGCATGTTGTAAACGCACTCCCGCATCCGCCTCCTCACAAGATCCAGCGCATCCTCGTCACAAGACACCCAAAGCTCCGCTTGCACGCACGAGAGTCTGTTCGCACGCACCCAAGGTGCCGCCGCATGCACCTAACGCTGTTGGGTGCGATGCGATGTTATATTGTTTTAAATGCACGATTTAGTTGTTTTAAATCGGTGGTATGTTATTTCATATGCATTATTTATGTTTTGTTGTGGCTCTTCCCAAACCTAGCCGACGGCACACCGGCTGCCCTACCCACCTTCGGCACACACCGGCGCTACCACCGGCAAAGATCGTGCACCAGCCTTACTACCGGTACCGCACGCACTCAAATACGGTTGGGTGCAATCGTCATGTTATTTTGAATGCGGTGTCATGTTGTTTTGAAAGCGATGTCATGTTATTAAGAATGCAGAGCGAAAAATTGGTTATCACGTGTCGAATTTTAAAGCGTCCACGTGTTCAAAATATGTGATCTAGATTGAGTACTACATACTATCCGGGGATCGGGTACTACGGGAACCCAATCCTATATATATATATATATATGTGTGTGTGTGGGGGTGGGTTGGTTATGGATTAGTTATAGGTGGAACTACCTCTTAGATAAGAATTAAAACCAATAACCACAGTTAGATTGAATAAGATCGTACAAGTCATAATTATTTAATGATAAAAATAGTCAAATCCCTAAATTTTCGCTATTTGGATTTTTCACATTTTATTTTGCGTTGTTCGTGTAATTCATGTTGTTGTTCATGTAATCGTAGTTCTTTTGCATGTTATCACATTTCAATTAATTTTTATGTTCGTGTAATTCATGTTATTGTACATATGTCAACTGTTATCGTAATGAATATATAAAACCCTTAATTATAAGACTAAATTGTTACCATTAAAAATTGGGGATAAAAAACGATCTATAATTAATTTTGATCATTAAATTAAAAAAAAAGATGGATCACATTAGTTCTTAGTTCTAAAAAAACGGAGTTCTCATTTGATTCACTCCATATATATGGATGAATATATCAGTTAAGGCAACTTAATTTTTTTATTACAACAAGATTAGACTATGTAATTGTTGGCAGTTCAGTACTTGTTGGATTTGTATACTAAAAGCAGTTTGGTTGAACTTGTATACAATGTTTCTGTTACCACTATTACAATCTCCTATCCGAATTGAGTACTTGATTGCATATATCATGTCCCTTATCTCATATATAAGTTAGATCATACGGTGTGTGAAGATCACGAAGTCCGTATGATTGGTCGAAGCTTAATGAGATATAAAAGTTTCACAACCGAGACAACTTAAGGACGAGTTGTCGGTTTAGTCTGCAGATAGATAAGAAGTGACTTGACTTAGTTGCTTGTCTATGCCGGTACGTCTCTCGACGTATCAAGGATCACGGTGAGATGTGTTCTTCTTTCGACCGTCGTGAAGAACCAAGATCTCGGTGACTTACGATGATCTAAACCTCGATAAGGTATTAGGTGAGTATAAGTTGTTGACCATCACTTTGACTTGTTATGAGTGAGGTTAGATGTTCTAACCAAGATTCTCCGCATCTTGGGTGGTGGCGATCTTGTATGTCACGCTAGTTATCTCGTGATCGAGTCACCGTATCCGTATAGGATGATGGCGTCCCTTAAGGAGCTCAAAGGTTTATTGTACTAAACCTGCGCAGTTGAGTTAGCTCAAGTACAATAATAAGGTTGAGTGGTACTACTTAAGGAAATGAAGTTATTAATCGTTTTAAGCGAATGATTGCTATAAATGATTAATGGACGTTCGATATCTTAAATACGGGATTCGTAATGTCTAAGTGCAAGCCCGACTCAACTTCTAATAAAGGGTAAGTCGGCATTTATTCTCTAGTGGCATGAATAAATGTTTATAAATTAATTTATGTTAAAAATGAACATAAGATAATTAATTTATTTGAGGCCCATCTTTATTCCTTGCATTTGATCCTGGCCGCCCCATCCAGCCCGTGCAAGAGGAAAATCGGCGCCCCTATTGCTCCTATGGCAAGATTTTATTCTCTTTATCCCACAAGGATATTATTATATTTATGGTATATGCATAGATCCTTTCCATATAAGATTATGGTAATAATCCTGAGAGTATGGAAATAATCCTAAGATTATGGTAATTTCCATATAGGATTATGGTAATTTCCATATGGGATTAAGGTAGTGCATTATAAATATAAGGTATGAGATAAAGTCTAGGTTAATGCTTCATTATTGATCACAAGATTTTCGTCCCTCTTGAGAGAAAGAGTGTGATTTTCGAAAATAGTGAAGAGAGCAAGGGTGATTTTTGAAGCATTCTCCATAGATCGTCCTCACCGACGTTGGAGATTGGGCATCCGGGATACAGATCCGTCAAAGCACGAGTCTTGACCGTTCGATCCGTTCATCCCGTTCGATCCACCTCGGCGGATCGAAAGGTAAACACGTGAAAACCCCTACGTGTTGCGATTAATTATATAGGCGCATGCTAGGTTTATAATCAATGTATGGTGAATTAAACACCCAAGATAGATCCTCGGGCGAGGTTAACATATGTTTTCCTATAATTGGTATCGAGCTTGGGATCGTAATCTTGGCTCTGCTGGATTAATTCACGTTTGATTATTACGTGCGTTTATTAATTGTGGATCCGCTGTTCATCGTGGCTCGTTTATTGTTTTTGTTGGTTTTGTTTTTACACCACGAGAAAATCCGTGGTTAGATTAGATTTTATTACGTAAATCTTATCCGTAAAGAAGAACGAAGACGAAAGAACGAAGAACGAAACGACGGAAAAACAGTCTCGGCGGTCCACGACGGTATCTCGCGAATGCGAGCCTCGCGGTCGCGAGGGCGATCGCGAGGGCGCGGCGACGGGCGGTTCGTCAAGACGAGATCCTGGCGCCTAGCGGCGAGCTCGCGATCGCGAGATGACCAGCGAGCAACGCGACCGTGCGAGCTAGCGGGCGGCGGGGCGCGTTCGCTGAAACCCGGCTTCACGAGCGTACTCACGGTTGCGAGTTTCGGCGCCGGGCGGCAGCGTCTCGCGGGCGTTCGGCGCTCGGGCGGTGGCGCATGTCTGCTCGTCGGTCGCGGTCGCTAGGTAGCCCGCGAGGGACACGCGGCGGCGGCGGGGAGGCTGGGCGGGTGGGCCTTGCCCTGGCAGCGGCCCGCCCAAGATGAGCCGACCCGGCCCGGACCGTTTTCCGGCCCAATCCAGATTTTCCGGTCCGTGCCCGTACGCGAGGCCCATTGTTGAATCCGTCCGTGCCGTGCACGCGAGGCCTGTTTGAAGTTTAATTACACTTTGTATATCTAAGTAATAGATTAGATATAAATGTGCGGTTTCACGATTGAGCGCGATGAGCGTTTTATTTTATTTTTATCGTTCATATGCTTATCGTGGATGTTTAAATAGTGCGGTAGCATGCTATGTATGTTTATATTACGTTGACAAACCTTTAAGTGTTTTACGTAATTGGATGCGCATAGTAAGCATGCTAGGTTTATCACGTTTATCAAGCATATTTTAGAATTACGAGCATGTTTTACATGTTGAGTTCCATAGAAAAGCATGCTAGATTACGTGATCTCGCATGGACAAACCTTTTGAATAAAAAGACTAAGCAAGCAACCCGACAAATTAATTTTTCAAATTAAAATGTCGAGACATCCACCTTTTGATCTCTAAACAAAGTGAGGCCGACTTTGAGTAAGCGTCCACTGCGTGGCTTGCTTGCCTTGTTTATCATAAGTTTGTTAGATGAGATTTCTAAATAAAACTTTTAAATCTATTGAGAAGTGGGAGTTTCATGTAAACGTCCACACGCGTGAGCTTGCATGTGCGATTTTCATAAGTTCTCTAGAGATAGATATAAAAGAGATAACAAAAGAATTTGAATTGGAGCGGTATGGTCCGAGTGAGTATGCCAATTCTAAGAATTCATTTCTTTTGTTAAAATTGTGGTCAATGCTTAGACATCACCTCAGTACAACTTCCGAAGTCCCTTCTTGCGATAGTGATGTGGTCTAGTAAGGTCCAATCGTTAATTTCATTTGTCATAAGGATAAGTTGACATGGATTGAAATTAAGCGACTAAAAGGTATATTTTAGTGCAGTCGGGGGTTCGTGTAAACGTCCACACGCGCGGCTTGCATGTGGAATTCCTTGGGCGATTGGAGGTTTCAATTAATATTGTTTTATCAAAAGGTTACAATATTATTGTTACGAATTATTTGCGATCATATGCTTATGTGTTTACATTATCGTTTAGGATATGTCTCTTACGCCGATTATCAATATGCTCGCACAAAACCGTTATCCGGTCCAAATTTTATCAGTGGAAGCGAAACATGGAATATGTTCTTATCATTTGAAGAACACATGTTTGTTCTCACTACTCTAAACCCGATGCCTTCTTGACGATCGACTAATGAGCAATGAGAGTCGAGCAAACTTTGGAATAAGTCAAACAATATGGCTAAATGCTATATGATGACTACTATGTCCAAAGGCTTGCGACTGCGAGATCGATCGATGATAGGCGCGATCGATATTTGGTCAAGTCTCGAGAGTAAGTTTGGGCGGTCGGATCGACACGATCGCTTCCACACAATGAGAGAAATCTTGGCGTGTAAGATGGAAGAAGGAAGTTCGGTCCATGAACATGTCTCCCACATGACTCATCTCATGGATAGTCTTGATCGGTTGGGAGGAGGTATTGACGCGGAAGCCAAGGTCGATATCATCCTCAATACCTTTGCCAAGTCTTTTGAGAACTTTCGGCGTAAATCGATCATAGAGCAAGACCGAGTTTACACTTAGTCGGTTGTTTAATGATCTCGTGGTACAGGAAGGAGTTATGGGAAAAGGACACATGCTCTTGCTAGCACATCTAAGGGCCCAAAATTTTCGTTGCAAAATGGAAATAGAAAAATGGGTACCAAAGGTGGTAGAGGCAAGGAAATAGTGGGAGTAATGGGAGCAAGAACATGGTTGCCACCGAGGCTTGAAGAAGCCAAGGAGAAGGCAAGTGCTTGAAGTGCGGTAAGATCGACATTGGAAGGCCAAGTGCCCTATGCTCAAGGCTCAAGTACGTCGTTTGCTTTAATAACGGAAACATGTTTAGCGACTTGTTCTACCCATTCTTGGGTAGTAGATCTGGTATCGATCATGTTTGTTACACCTTGCGTGGGTTCACTGCGGACAAGGGAGCTGTTTGATGGCGAGATAACGATCTCCATGGGCAACGCGGTAAAAGTCGAGGCCGTTGCGGTTGGAGATGTTACTTTATGTTTGAGAAAGCAGTTTTAGTTTTAAAAGACGCTTTATATGTGCGGATTTTCGGCGGAACCTTGTTTCTGTTTGAAATTATTTACTCATGGATATTCTGTTATTTTTGATAGTGGTGTTTCTATCATAAGAAATGACGGGTTATACGTGTTGATACGTTATATAATTCGTTTTATACTATTTACGCCAAACATAATACCTATAACTATGTTGCATCTTCATCAAACCCTAAAAGAAAGTTTTCTTCAAGATGACTCTACTTTTCTCTGGCATCTTAGATTAGGTCACATCAATCTAAATAGGATCCAAAGCGGCTAAGAATGGGCGTTGGGTAATCTCACGGTTACTCCGTTCCCGTCTGCGAATCTGTATAGAAGGTGAGATATCGACGGCACCGCTTCAAAGCGAAGGGTTATAGAGCTAAAGAAATGTTGGAGTTAGTCCATTCGACTGTGGACGAATGTCCACACAAGCTCGTGGAGAATGCGAGTATTTTGTCACTTTCATTGACGATTACTCAAGGTGCGGATCACGATACCGCTTCACCGCAAGTCAGAATGCTTTGAGAAATTCAAAGAGTTTAAAGGCGGAAGTGGAGCGAAGCTGGGTAAAAATATCAAGTCATCGGTCCGATCGCGGTGGCGAATACCTCGATAACGAGTTTATGGACTATCTAGTGAAGTGTGGGATTACATCCCGGTACTTCACCGGCACACCACGGCAAAATGGTGTGTCGGGCGAAGAAATATGACTCTTTTAGAAATGGTTAGATCAATGATGAGCTATGCAACATTACTATTTCGTTCGGGGTATGCCTTAGAGGCAGGCATACTTGCTAAATCTAGTACCGTCCAAGTCGGTCGAAAAGACCCCTTCGAGTTGTGGTTTGGGCGCAAGCCTAGTTTAAACCACATAAGGATATGGGGCGATCCGGCACGTGTCTTTGAACAAGAAAGGCGACAAGTTGGAGGCTAGATCGGGGCCTGAGGTTGTTTATTGGCTATCTAGAGGAGCGAAGGTGGTTTATTCTATAGTCCTAAGGATCGGAAGGTCATTATTAGCACTAATGCCCGATTCTTAGAAGAGGATTATATGAAAATCATAAGTCCAAAGTTGAAATCATTCTTGAAGAATTAGAAGATGATCGTATTCCACCACCGATTAGGCGAAAGGTGCGAGATGTCGAGTCTAGTGGGAGGATCGACACGGATACTTGAAGAAATTGAAGTGGGTCGAGTTCCACTAGAGATACCGACCGTACAAGTGGTACCTACACGACAAGTTGTGCAAGTTAGAGAACCACAAGTATCTGCACCCACCGTTGCCATTGTGCTGTAGAACCTCGTCGTAGTGGGAGGTTGTTCGTCGGCCCGAGTGATTTATGTTCGTGGGTGAATCTTGGTTTAGTCGAGAGACAGAACAAGCAATAATCGACCCATGGACATACAAGGAGGCGATACAAGATATTGATGCAAGATCATGGCACACCGCTATGGACTTAGAAATGGAGTCCATAACGGTATGGATGTATATGAAAGACACCTCTACCGGATGGCAAGGAAGCCATAGGTAGTAAGTGGATATCAAGAGGAAGAGAGATTCGATGGAGAGGTTTCGACTTTAAAAGCCGGGCTTGTGGCGAAGGTACACTCAGTTGAGGGCATCGATTTCGATGAGACCTTTTACACCGTAGCAATGCTCAAGTCCATCGTAATTCTTACGCCATAGCGACCCACTCAACCTAGAGGTTTGGCAAATGGATGTTAAAACCGCTTTCTAAGCGGTTACCTTGAGGAAGGTAGAGACATCTATATGCGACACCTAAAGGTTATGTGGTAAAGGGTGAAGAGCATCTAGTATGGAAGCTTAAGAAGTCCATTTATGGACTTAAGTAGCCTCCGATCATGGAACTTACGCTTTGGAGGTAGTAAAGTCCTATGGATTTACCCGGTTGCCTAGCGAGAGTTGTGTGTATCGGTTAGATGTCAACAGTGATGTGGTATTTCTTGCACTTTATGTAGATGACATCCTTCTAGTTGGCAACAACGTGAAGTCATTATCGAGGGCGTAAAGAGTTGGTTATCCGATCGGTTTCAAATGAAAGACCTAGGAGATGCGGTACATTCTTGGGATCAAGGTTTACCGAGATCGCAAGAAGAAAATATTGAGCTTATCTCGGGCCTCTTACATTGATCTTGTGATTACTCGTTTTAGTATGCGAGACCGCCAAGAAAGGATTACTACCTTTCGGACATGGCGTTCCTTTATCTAAGACGCAATATCGCTATGATTACAAAGGAGATAGAGGAAATGAGACAAGTTCCTTACGCTTCGCCGTAGGAAGTCTCATGTACGCAATGCTATGCACGAGGCCGATATACGCTATGCGGTAGGCATAGTAGCTAGATATCGATCTAACCACCGGACAAGCTCATTGAATTGCGATAAAGCATATACTCAAGTACGAAAAGGACTCGAGATTATAGGCTAGTTTACCATGTAGATAGTCTAATGCCTTTGGGTTATCTGAGACTTCGGTTTCCAAGTGACCGTGATGAGAAAAAGTCGACCTCGGGCTATGTGTTTACCTTGGGAGGTGGAGCCGTATCTGGCGGAGTGCAAAGCAACATGCATTGCGGACTCTACCATGGAAGCCGAATATGTAGCCGCCGGAGGCTTCTAAGGAGGCTGTATGGTTCAGAACTACCTCATGGATCTAGATGTGGTACTGGTTTGCCCAAGAGTATCATAGTTCTTGTGATAACTCGTGCGATGTGAACTCGAAGGAACCACGGACCCACAAGCGACCAAACACATAGAGAGAAGTACCATGTCATACGAGAAATCGTTAGGCGAGGTGATGTTACGATTGAAAAGATTGATCTGACGGAAAATCTAGCGGATCCATTCACGAAGAGCACGCCGCAAAAGTCTACGATGGACACGTTAGAGGACTTGGATTAAGCTTGATGGCACCCACTTAGAAAGGAAACTTTTGTATAAGTGGGAGAAGCAAAGTGATGGTTGTTTGTAATAGCTAGTAGATAGACACATTGTATACTAAAAGTTTGCTTTAGTATAAGTGGGAGATTGTTGGATTTGTATACTGAAAGCAGTTTGGTTGAGCTTGTATACAATGTTTCCTGTTACCACTATTACAATCTCCTATCTGAATTGAATACTTGATTGCATATATCTGTGTCCCCTTATCTCATATATAAGTTAGATCATACAGTGTGTAGAAGATCACAGAAGTCTGTATGATTGGTCAAGCTTAATGAGATATAAAAAGTTTCACAGCTGAGACAACTTAAGGACGAGTTGTCGGTTTAGGCGCAGATAGATAAGAAGTGACTTGACTTAGTTGCTTGTCTATGCCGGATGCGTCTCGACGTATTGAAGGATCACGGTGAGATGTGTTCTTCTTCTCGACCGTCGTGAAGAACCAAGATCTCGGTGACTTACGATGATCTAAACCTCGATAAGGTATTAGGTGAGTATAAGTTGTGACCATCACTTTGACTTGTTATGAGTGAGGTTAGATGTTCTAACCCAAGATTCTCCGCATCTTGGGTGGTGGCGATCTTGTATGTCACGCTAGTTATCTCATGTCGAGTCACCGTATCCGTATAGGATGATGACGTCCCTCATGAGAGCTCAAAGGTTTATTGTACTAAACCCCGCAGTTGAGTTAGCTCAAGTACAATAATAAGGTTGAGTGGTACTACTTAAGGAAATGAAGTTATTAATCGTTTTAAGCGATCGATTGCTATAAATGATTAATGGACGTTCGATATCTTAAATACGGGATTCGTAATGTCTAAGTGCAAGCCCGACTCAACTTCGGTAATAAAGGGTAAGTCAAGATTTATTCTCTAGTGGCATGAATAAATGTTTATAAATTAATTTATGTTCGGTGAACATAAGATAATTAATTTATTTGAGGCCCATCTTTATTCCTTGCATTTGATCCCTGGGCTGGCCCATCCAGGCCCGTAGCAAGAGGAAAATCGGCGCCCCCTATCGCTTCCTATGGCAAGATTTTATTCTCTTTATCCCACAAGGATATTATTATATTTATGGTATATGCATAGATCCTTTCCATATAAGATTATGGTAATAATCCTGAGAGTATGGAAATAATCCTAAGATTATGGTAATTTCCATATAGGATTATGGTAATTTCCATATGGGATTAAGGTAGTGCATTATAAATATAAGGTATGAGATAAAGTCTAGGTTAATGCTTCATTATTGATCACAAGATTTTCGTCCCCTCTTGAGAGAAAAGAGGTGATTTTGAAAATAGTGAAGAGAGCAAAGGTGATTTTTTCAAGCATTCTCCATAGATCGTCCTCACTCGACGTTGGAGATTGGGCATCCGGATACAATCCGGAAGGTCAAAGCACGAGTTTTGACCGCTCGATCCGCTCATCCCGCTCGATCCACCTCGGCGGATCCAAAGGTAAACACGTGAAAACCCTACGTGTTGCGATTAATTATATAGACGCATGCTAGGTTTATAATCAATGTATGGTGAATTAAACACCCAAGATAGATCCTCGGGGCGAGAGTTAACATATGTTTTCCCTACAAGATCGGGTGTCGGTAGTACGGATCGATGCAAGTTTGTAGACTTATGCAGTGCATCGATTAGCAATTCTCCGATCACTGTGTCACCGGTCACTGGACAAATAACTAATGTCGATGTGGAAGTGTGGTGGTTAAGTTATGGTTTTACTGAAAACTGATGTTGGTTAATAACATTTAATCAAATATTGATTAGTCAGTTTCAGTTTTCTCTTCAATATCAAATTGATATTGATTGAGAGATTTTAAACACTATGATGTGTTGCGTTTACAAATGATGTTGTTGGAAAAATTATGTCTTAACTGCGTGTATTCATTAGATCCCAAAATCCGCTGATGATTGTCTTACTCATGTAACTTGGTATTGCTCACTTAATAGTGAGCCAACTTTTGTTTACATATTTCAAGAAGAACAAGCAGCTTGGAAAGGTCTCATGCTGAAGGAGTTCAAGTAGTTCTACTGATGGAAGTATCAGTACCAACACTTTGAAGACTGAAGACTCAACACTACTAAAGACAAATAAGCCCGAAAAATTAAATGTCACACCAGCGACTGAGAAATCGAAACTGCTGATAACTACGGTAAGATGAAGTGTCAACTGAAGATTCAAAGTCACTAAATTGATAGAAGATGGTATCTAGTCTGCTGATAAAATATGTAGCTGACCCAACTAATGGAACCCAAAGTCAACATACTGAAGAAATACGAATTCAACTAATTGAAAAAACACGAAAACATTTAACCCTTGAATGTTTGACTTGTCACATATCGTAGCGAATCCGTAGAGGATCTTGATAAATTAGAATCCATTTTCATAGTCACATAGCTACAGTGTACGATGTTACATACGTCAAAAGTGACATATGAGGTTCAAACAGGTAGAATTCAAACGACAAATGGAATGGATGTAATTGGTGTAGGGAAATCTGATTTTAACCCTCTCCCAAGGATCTATCTTGGAAGTTTAATTCACCATACATTGATTATATGCCTAGCATGCACCTATATAATTAATTGCAACACGTAGGAGTTTTCTCGTGTTTACCTGCGAATCTGTCGGGTAGAACGGATCAAGACTCGTGCTCTGATCTTCTGGACTGTATCCCGTTTGCCTAAACTCCAATGTCGAGTGAAGACAATCTATGGAGAATGCTATAGAAAATCACCCTCTTTCTACTCACTTAATTTTCGAAAATTCTCACTATATCAAGATAGTAATTCTCGAAAATATGGTTGAGGATTAGCATTGATTTTCTCTCTCACCTTATATTTATAATGCAACCCTAAACCCTATCAAGATAGGATTTATACATATCTAATAAATATAATAATATCCTTTAGGATAGAGAGGATCATGTCAGAGTCTCAGTAGGACTAGGAGAGAGAGTGGACGATTTTCACCTTAGCTACAGGCCTAGATGGGCCAGCCCAGGGATCAAATGCAAGGAATAAAGATAGGCCTCAAATAAATTAATTATCTTATGTTCAGCCCAGAACATAAATTAATTCATAAACATTTATTCATGCCACTAGAGAATAAATGCTGGTTACCCCTTTATTACCGGGTGAGTCGGGCTTGCACTTAGACTTTACGAATCCCGTATTTAAGATATCAGACGTCCATTAATTATTTACAAGATTCATCGCTTAAAATAATTAATATCTTTAATTCCTAAGTAGTACCACTCAACCTTATTATTGTACTTGAGATAACTCAACCTGCGGGGTTTAGTACAATAAACCTTTGAGCTCCTTAAGGGACGCCATCATCCTAAACGGATACGGTGACTCGACACGTAACTAGCACGACATCTGAGATCGCCACCACCCAAGATGCAGAGAATCTTGGGTTATCTCATGTAACCCTCACCCATAGCAAGTCAAAGTGATGGTCAACAACTCATACTCACCTAATACCTTATCGAGATTTAGATCAACGTAAGTCTCCGAGATCTGGGTTCTTCACGACGGTCGATAGAAGAACTCATCTCATTGTGATCCATCAATACGTCGAGACGCGTGCCGACATAGACAAGCAACCAAGTCAAGTCACTTCTTATCTACACATGACTATACCGACAACTCGTCCTCAAGTTGTCTCACCGTGATACTTTTATTTCATTAAGCTCGACCAATCATACGGACTTCGTGATCTACAACACAATGTATAATCTAACTTATATGAGATAAAGGACATACATATGCAATCAAGTAAACAATTCGTAAAGGAGATTGTAATAGTGGTAACGAGGAACATTGTATAAAAGCTCAACCAAACCGCTTTCAGTATACAAATCCAACAATTGGTGTTCCCTTCAACGACACTAATCATCACCCGCCTATAAATACGCATATAATTCAACCTTTGAAGGCTACCGAAAAGCTGCGTATTCAAATATTCAAAGCACCCGAGCTTATATCTCAATAACAATCACCCAACAATTTCGAAGAAGTGAGTTTTAAAGTGTCATCAATAAATCCTCAGAGCTTACATATTTTCATGCTCATGATTTCATCATACACTGTCTTATCATTTCTAGGTTACAATCTTGTAATATCTTAAGCCCAGAAACCTTAAGTTGTCGACATGTGACAACTCAAATCTTAGTTGGAAAACCCTCTACTTAAAATTTCTAAAGTTTAAGTAAAGTTGGGCAAGTAAGCAACGAGATGTTAGCTGCTGAAAGCTTGGTTATCTTGTACCTGTAAACAATAGGTTAGGTCATACTGTATCCGTAAGTAGTCAGAGGTTTCCCAGCACCAGCAAATTTAGAAGATATGTCAAGTAAGGCTGGATACTCTTCTACCGGCGAATAAGACTTAATCCAAAGTAGTGGATTGACTGTGTTATAGTTCGTGAACGTAGGAGTTGATCTCTCTGAACCACGTTAAAGACTAAGTGTTATTTACTGTCAGTGCTTTACTTTCAGTATCGCTTTACATTGCATATTATTGAATTGTAAATCATCAACACACGTAGCGCATCATACTATTTTGAAAACTCTATCGATTCTGCTTCATCTTGTGAGAAAAAGCGACTAATCAATATTTGACTAAATATTTTCTATCAGCATAAATTTTCAATATAGGAAATATGTAACCCCCACATTCCACAAGTACAATAGTTATCAGTTCAACTGACTAGCTGCCTTAGCAGTTCGTAGGATTTCTAACCGATATCATTATGTACAAGACTCTCCATACTAACCGATCAAGAATACCGATACGAAGATTGAATCGACTTTAGTTACGACATCTCTTCGATCGAGTGAAGGTATCATGTTTAAAGATAAAGTTTTTATTTACCTTAATTGGTGTATTCCTCATTTCCAGTACACCAGTACGACCCCCAAGGGACCATTAGATATTCAGTTCAATAACTAGTAAGCTTAAGCGTACTGAAAGTAAAGAACACTTAATTTTTAATGTGGTTCGGAGATCAACTCCTACGTATATATACTGATAATACAGTCAATCCACTACTTGAGATTTGGTCTTGTTTACAAGCACAAGAGTAAACCTAAATACAGATTTTACCATTTTCTATGTCCTACCTTACTTGACGTTCCTTCCTACGCTTGCTGGTGCTAGGATACCTCTGACTGTTTACTGGTACAGTCAATCTAACCTTCTTTGATTACAAGTGTAAGAAAGACTAAACTTTCAGCAACGAACACTTTGTTGCTTACTTTCCCAACTCAAGGTTTTCTAAGCTTAAGATATTACAAGATTATAACCTAGATGTTAAGAGAATGTATGCTGAAATCCTGAGGTAATAAATATATTTAAGCTCTGAACTTTTATTGGTAAAATCCTTATAAAAGAGTTATTATATGACCATTTTGATGATAAAATCCTTGAGTGAACCGGGTTCTGTTTGTTTATTTCGATGTTATGTTGTATGTTTTGTTATGTTTGCGTGTGTATGTGTGAAGGATCGAGTCAGGTGAAATCAAAGGGTTTTTAATTGCTTTTAGGCGTTATTTAAATAATTATGTAGCGGGAAGAACAGCGGTGAAGACGAGGTCAAGTCCACGAGTCAAGTCAAGCTCCGTGTTGAACGCAGACAAGGCCGAACTCGTGAGCGAGCTTGACTTGATGTCGAGGAAGGATCAGCGAGTATCTTGAAGAAATGCGGGGCAGTAGTCGAGCTCTGAGGCAAGTCAACGCTCGGGAAAAGTGAAATCCGAGCTCAAGACTTCCGAGCTCAAGACCGCCGAGCCCAAGACTTTCGAGCTCAAGACGCTTAGCTTCAAGGCGCCGAGCTCGTGAGTGGAACCGAACTCAGGGAGAAAGAGAATAGAGCCGAGCTCTCAACCATCCGAGCTCAAAGATTGAAAAGTTCACAAGTATGAAGGCGACCTCGAGGCCGATGCTCGTGGCGAGGTCGGACTCGTGTGAGGGCGGACTCGTGGCGAGCTCGAGACCGATGACCACAAATGAGATCGGAATTACAAGCGAGTCGGGCCGCTCAAAGGTCGAGCTCGGAAAGGAAAGGAAAGCGAGATGAAGCCGCTTATGGACGAAACGAAGAAAAGGTATCCGGGACCACAACCACGTGGCGGCCACGACGGCATAAAGGGCGCGTTTTGCGAGCCAACGGAAAAGGAAAGGATCGATGGACGAAGGGTTTGCGGTGCCTATTCGTACACCTAAAAAAGTGTCGAGTTTGTTATTTAAAGAGGCGACAATCGATGATTATTCATCATTCAAGATGTCGGGAGAGAAATCGAGGGCAACGCCTTAGAGAAGAAGTTATCGGAAGAGGCGGCGATCCAGGAGGAGCACGCGATTTCGGCGACAGTGTTAATTTTGAATCTCGAATTCCTTTTATTTTGCTATGGCATTTGTGTTTCGAATCTTGTTGCCTGCACCGCTATGAGCTAAATTGTATGACACTTTGAAACTTTCTTCTTCAAAAATCATTGTTTGTATGTTCTTTGGGTATGAACTTTGGGTGCGTTAAATATAAGATTACGCAACATTTTTGGTAACCTTCAAAGGTTGGATCTTCATGGTATTTATAAGAGAGATGATGACTAGTGTCATTGGAAAATGCACCAATCATATCCATTTCATTTATCGTTCCTATTTGAATTCTCATACGTCGTTTTCCGTATCTACAACATCGTACGTCTGAGCTATGCAACTCTGAAAAGTAGTTCTAACTTGTTAAGATTCTCTGTAGATTTGTTTTGTCATGTTGAAAGTCAAACACTAAAGGTTTAAATAACTTCATGTTTCTTCAATTTAGTTGACTTTGTGTTTCTTTAGTATGCTGAGTTCGGGTTCCACCAGTTGGATCAGCTCCATTTTCTATCAGCAGACTGGGCTCTATTTTCTATCAGCATGGTGACACTGAGTCTTGGACAAAAACTTCATCTTAACGTAGATCATCAACAACTTTGGCTCCTCTTCTACTTGGTATGGCACTTAGTCATTTTTTTGACTTCTTTGTCTTCAGCAGCTCTGAAACATCAGTCTTCCAACTTCGATCTTTCACCAGTTGGGTCAGCTCCATGTTTAATCAGCAGGTTAGACTCCATTTTCTATTAGTTTGGTAACTATGAATCTTCAGTAGACACTTCAACCTGATATAGATCATCACCAGCTTTGGCTCTTCTTCTACTGGTCTGACACTTAGTCATTTTTCGAGCTTCTTTGTCTTCAGTAGTGCTCAGACTTAAGCTCCAGTCTTTAGTAGCACTGGTATTGATACTTCTATCAGTATTGCTCTTAAACTCCTTCGGTATTGCATGTCCATACTGATGTTTCTTCTGTTGAAACCTGTAAACATAAAAAGTTAGCTCCCTAACATGTGGGCAGCACTATGCTACATCAGCAGGACGATCACCTAAGAAATTTTGGGATCTAATCTAAACAATAAGTTAAGATAGAACTTTTCCAACAAAATGAATATTGTTCGTTCTTTTTTTTTTCTTTTCTAGATGGAACATTGTTATTGTTATTGGGATACGTTCAAGACTATGTTTTTCTTTTTCTTTATAAATGCTTTCCTATAAAAAATAATTAATTGATTGTGTTTTCGAATTATCTTTCTTATTACTTTTTGGTCCACTCATGAGTTAATTATTTTTCAAAAGGTATCAAACAATAGTGTATATACCAAAAAAGTACGAAACAAAAATTTGTATCAGAATATATAATAAACTTTCATTTTCTTTTATATAAGACATTTATCTTTTTCTAACCTTATAAATGTTTCATTTGTAGTTAAACTTTTGTTGGAAAAATTCTGTCATACTTAGTAGTTTGAATAGATTCCGGAACCTCTTTGATATTGGTCCTGATAATGTAACATAGTGGTGCTCACCATGGTAGGGAACGAGCTTTTATGTTTACATGTTTCAGTAGAAGGACCATCAGTTTGGTTTTTCAAATACTGAAGGAGTTCAAAAGCAATACTGAAACCAGTCGTACTAATAGAAGAATTAGTACAACGTTACTGAAGAAACACTAACTTAGTTGTACTGAAGATGGACAAGAATCATCATTGAAGTGAAGTGTTACTTAAGTTTGAAGAACGTAACACTACTGAAGAAAAGCGCTATTGAAAAGAAGCGTTGCTGAAAGGAAGGTTCTATTGAAAACTTAGCGATACTAAGGACGAAGAAGTCAAGAAAATGACCAAGTATCATTTCAACATAAGAGAATTAGAAGTTGTTGAATAACAACATCAGCTGAAATGTCTACTGAAGAAACACAGAACTCACTCTACTGAAGAGACCCGAAATCAATCGTACTAAAGAGACACAAAGTCAACCCTACTAAAGAAACATGAAATATTTTAAAACACTAGTGTTTGACTTCCAACATGTCAAAGCAAATCTGTAGATAATCCTGTCATACGAGAGCAAAGTACCAGACCTGCAGACCATTTTATGTACGATGTTGCAGACACGAAAAACAACGTACTAGGATTCAAAAGAGAAGAATTCAAACGATAAATGGAACGGATATGATTGGTGTTCCCTCCAACAACATTATTCATCGTCCCTCCTATAAATGCCCACGAGGTCCAACCTTTGAAGGAAAACGCTGAGCTCTCAAGTCAACAAGCTTTCAAGTTCATGACTTTAAACATATGAACATCGTAGCTTCGAAGTATTATAGAAAATCCTAAGAGTACAAATATAAATATTTATTCAGGATTTCAGCATACATTCTCTTAGTGTCTATGCTCTTATTTGTAAAAAATTATATGCATAGATTTGGTTAAAGTTGTTGTCTGTAACATCTTAAGCCATAAGTTGGAGAAATCACAACCCTCTTCAAACCCTTGTAATAGGAGTTAGAAGAAGAAATAGGCTAGTAAGTAACAAAGTATTAATTGCTGAAAACTAGGCTTTTTTTACACCAGTACTCAAGAAGGTTAGGTCGCTTGCACCCACAAGCAAACAGAAGTTTTCTTGCACTAGTAAACAAAGAAAGATATGATCATATGACAAGTAAGTCAGGGTACAGATAAAATGACTTTATGTACGTAGGTATTATTGCACCAGTAAGAAAGATAAATCCCAATTAGTGAATTGACTGATTCATCAGTCTCTAAACCTAGGAGCTGATCTTTCTGAACCACGTAAAATTCTAAATATGTTCGATTTACTTTCAATACTCTAAATTACATTTTATTAAACTGTCATCACGCAGCATATCATATCTTTCGAAACCTCCATGAGTAGTACTTTGCTACAAAAGGAAAAAAAACTAATACTGACTAAGAATATATTTGACCAAATATTTTTCAGTATCAATTTCAATAAAGCAAAACGTAACCACCATATTTTGCACGTAAGTTAGTTATCAGTCCAACTTGTCAGCTTACTAAAGTAGTCAGTATGATTGCTAACTGACCACACCTAGTACAAGATTCCTCTTAGCTTAACTGGTCATCAATATTGATTAACCTAAGTTACCCGACAACTACTGATACCAGTAGAAGATCAAGTCTTGATTAAAAAAAGTTTATTTTTGCCTTAACTGATATATCCCCCTCCCTTCCCCCCACTCATACACAAATACGATTCCCATGCAACTTTCCAACAAAAAGATTATAAAATAACAATAAAAAGAACACAACAATAATGAAAAAAATTAAAACAAAAACAATTATAATAATTAGTATTATGATAATATAGTCCAGACATTTATCAATTTTAAATATTTTAACAATATATATATATATATATATATATATATATATTATGCATATTTAGTTTTTGAATATTTTAAATATTCTAAGATTTTGTCAGGAACCAAAATTTATTTCCATCAGATATAACAAATAATATTTATCCATCTAGATCAATTAGATGATAAAATTATAGAGGACGACAATTTTTAAGACATTTAAAAGTTTAAAAAAAAACATGAGTATTTATGTGAAAGAAAATGGAAGTTTAGTATTCATTTTGATACAAAATTTTATTTAATATTTTTTTATTACAAACACTATAGTTGGTAATATTTTGATAAATTAATCCTAGGCGAATCAAACATTTGGTAACGGGGTGAGTTGAAAAATAAGCACTTTGGCACATTAAATTTTATAAATACCAAAATATTTCTATGTTCCCATAATGTCATGTGGGACTTCGATACATAAAATTTATCAATATTAGAGTCTAATTTATATTTATAATAAAATCTATTTCAGTATAAAGCATTAACGAATCTTCAAGTAAATCGTCCTCAATCTTTTTAAGTGTCGTCTTCACATGTTTCATTGCAAAAAATGCTTGTTTTATCGTAGCAATAGAAACAAGCAACGTCGAGATTGGATGAATTAGTCTAGTTAACATAATGTAGACCTTGTACCTTTCACTCTTAGTAACTAGTTGGCTCAATTCAACAAGTGGAGAAACTTGAGACTTTTGCATCACTATCACGTCATGCTTATAATGTCTTAATTCATATTCTAATGAAACAATATCTTGGTTAGTAAAATTTTCAGAATAATTTTTTCTCACAGGCTTGCAAATATCATTGTTATTGAATTTTTTAAGACTATATTAAGAGAAAGTAATTCAACAACCAATCGATTTATTTTAATTTTTTAATTTTTTTAAATAAATTAATTTTAAATTGAACTTAATATAATGTATAGATAGAAGAAAAAAATTTGAGGCTCCACCCTTTTGTCCTACAGTCATTATTTTATTTTTTTTAGTCTTTTTACATGAAAAAACACTTTCACTGAATTTCATGCAGTGTCTGCTGTTAAATCTTAAATAAATAACTTCAGCAAAGGTTCCTTCTCTTTATTTTTGTTGTTCTTTGTTTTTCTTTTTCTTAGATAAAGGTAGCTTTTAAATTATACCCAAATAGAAATAGTGGCGTTAAACTTAGGCTCGTAAGGATCAATGTGCGCCGCACTACAAATATCCGTCAAATGATAGGAAAATTGATAGCGAGCCCACAGCTAAAACTAATGACTATTTCTTATTTTCTTTTTCTTTTTCTAGCAATAACTAGAAATTTGTAATAAGTCAGTTATTCAGTGAGCCTATTCTGATCTCAAATCGATAAATTAGTTAGATTCGAGTTTGTTTAGTGAAGCTTGTTAGCTAAACAAACCAAGTTTGAGCATGATAGTATTAATTTCGTTAGCTCGTGAACAAGTTAGTTGTTGATTTACTTTGAAAATATAAAATTATTAACTAGATATAATTATTTTCTTTCTATAATTAGTAATTATTGTATTAAATCTCTAACTATTTTATTTATTATAAGAAATCAATAAATATATTGTGTTATTATGGATAAAATAATTTATTTTTAAAATAAAATAATCAATATTCTAAACATATATCTAAATTTATAAAGTTTATTTGGGTTCGATTAAAGCTCGAATTTCTCATGAGCTCGAAATATTCGATAAATAAAATTCGAGACTCGACTTGATACTAAACAAATCAAGCTTGAGTACGATGATGTTCGGCTCGACTCGGTTCGATTATATCCCTAGCAATAACTAGTTATATTTAAAATGACTCCTTCATCGCCAAAATTCAAGGACACATATGCCACTTTAGGTCAAATGTTTAGGTGACTGATTAAAATACTTGTCGTGATTTTCAATGAAGTTTGAAATTTAAAAGATATGTATCAACACATATCATAATTGTAAAGACATTAATAATAGTGGCAATAACAATCAAGCAACCTAACTTGCCAATTTTTTGGGTTTAGTGTCTTTAGACTGTAAAATACTCGATTAATTAAACGTGAACCTTGCATTAGGTAGTTTTTATTTTTGTAATATGTCGTTATTCGCTTTAGATATTATTTGAAGGAGTGTTCTCTTGGGCTAGCTGTATCTGCAAACTTTCCACTCCAAACACAAAATAAAGAATTCTCCTGGACATAAAATACTTTTTCTAAAGTTCGCCACCTCACTCTATAATTTAAACTATTATTGATAAGGAATAAAATAAAATATATGACTCATCATCAACAGGTACATGTGGCCTGACCACGTGTATCTAGGAAGATCTGCTTATATTCTATTCTTAAAAAGATTATAATTAATTCTGATTACGATCATCCCTACATCTATAAATACCTCGGTCATGAAGGTATCAAGTACGCAATCTTAAGCATTCAATAAACGTTAAGCGTAATACATTACTGACTTGAGCGTCGGAGTGTCTACCCAGAGATCCCCTCCGGCTCTGTTTTGGAGTCGATCTGATTAGTACGCCGCCCAGCTACCAAAAGCAATATTCTCATTCTTTGTTCACGATCATTGTTTCATTATTATTACAAGGTATACATATTTTTACAGTTATTTATTAGATTTATTAAGTTAAATCTATCAATTATACGCGAAAGATATAAAAGGAGATTTTTTTTCACACATCAAATTAACCCAAAAAATTATCATCGTTTCTATTCTAATTTCATTCATTTCTCAAACAAACCCAAACATAATTGGTTTAGAGTTAATTTTCTACAAAATTATGATATCGTTTTCAACCCATTAAAATTTATCAGTTCACGCTATATATATTTTCGAAATACTAATTATCACCATATTCTTTTTTCTTGTAAGGGATTGTCACCAATCACCATACTTCAATTATTAGTTGTAGTTCATCATTCACCATCAAAAAATATTTTATTTTATTGGCACAACGCTACCGAGGAGCCAAGTACGTGCCATTTTGGGAACCACCATGTGAAATACAAATTCTTTGATATTTCAAATTCCTTAATCATATCACACGAGATACCATAATACATGTGTTTCTTTATAAATAATCAAGGATAAAAGATAAATGCATTAATTTAAATGGTTGAGATCTGTGATGAGGAAATCGGGATATCCTAACATAAATTATTAATTGCATGTTCGGAATAAGAGAAGTTAGTTGGTAATTATTATCTTTTAAAAGTTATTAAATGCGAAAATAAATAAATTATGGCCGACAAATTCCAATAATCTCGGGGATTATATTGTTTGTCGAAATACACAAAACTGGCACAGATATTTGGTTAATAATTATATCAATATGCATGTAATAGACCTACCCCAGCTAATGCTTCAAAAATTCCGAAGGTTAATAAGACCTACACCAGCAAATGCTTCAAAAATTCCGAAGGTCAACTCAAATATATGCATGCCATTCCCCACCCCAATCCACTTCATTTCTCAATTTTTTTGTCATTAACACAGAATTTTAAAGCCACACACGCGGTGACTCGAACCCAAACCTTTGGCTTCGACATTAACCACTCTACCTCTGACCAACACACGACACATCATTTCTCAATTTTCTTATCGAATGGAATCATTTTAGAAATTGTGAAAGAGAAAAGTATGCAAAGATATTATAAAAAAGTAAAGATAAATCTTACTTATTCCAAATCTATTAGTGATAGGATATGGCCCAACCTCTCGTGCCCAATGTACAGGAAGGCCCAACAACAGGATATGGCCCGATCTCTCGGGCCCCAAGCGAGCTCCTTGACCCAATGTTGCTCTACTACATTACACCTAAATGACGATTCCTAAACCCTAATTATGGGTAACGTAATGAGGTAACGCGCAGAATCATGGATAATAATGGTGGAGATCATGGTCGGCCATGGGAGGCGTGGTCCGCCAATCAAGGGGTTCGTGGGACATAATTTACGCTTGTGTATAAATAGGAGTTAGATTGAAGGTAAAGGGGTTAGTAAATTCTCAATACTAGAATTTTTAGAGATACTTGTCAGAATCAAATTATAGTAAACATCTTGAGGATCATCTCCTCGTGGGCGTAGATCTCATTCTTGATCGAACCACGTAAAAATCTCTCGTGTTCTTTATCGCTTTCATAAATCTCATATACTAGATTTATCATTGGCGTAAATCGTGGGAAGCGAACCTACGACCACATGGTGCGTGGGAAACTCTTGAACAAAAAGTCGTTTTCTACAATCTAATGGCGAGGACACGTGCAAATGCTAGTACTGTTGGTGATGTCGGTAATAACCGTGCGGAGGATGATCAGGTGGTCACACAACGCCGGGGAAAGGGAATTGCGGATGCCACCAGCGGTCACACACCTGATGGTCACATGGAGAATGTTTCCATACACCCTCAGGATCGCCGCCCCCACGAAGAGGAAGATACCGACCTCAGTACCGGTGAACAGGAGGTTCACCGCTCCCACGAGGTCCTCGGTCGAGCAGTGTCCGAATTCCTCAACGTTAACCTCGATCAATTCCAGACTTTCCTCAACCAGAGGACAAATGGGCGGGCCTCAAGAGTGCCGAAGTGGTGGTAACAGCAATCGAGGTCGCCACCTCTCCGAAACAATCAACGTTCATCACGACGTAATGATCGCCCGATACTAGGGTTCATTCGTCCTCGTACCTCCATGGAGTCGTTCTCCACCTCGGCGTGATACCTATGAAGGGCGGGAAAGAAGGAGGAAAGGCAGTCGAACTCCCTCAAGAGATGACGACGTCGTTATCGATCTCCCACTCCCGGAGAGGATGGTAACGAACTCCCGGATTCGACCGACACGGACGAATTATCTCTCCTTTCAAGGGAGATTTTGGATACACCTTACCACAGCGATACCGGCTCGAATATTGCTGCATCGATGGCCTCGAGATCCTTCCGACTTCCTATTCGCTATACCACCAATACGGCAAACCAAGGGATGGAAGATTTCCATATGTGCAAGGTCTTTCCGAGGTGCTAGTCTCCAACTCGGCGTTGGTTCACCTCACCGCCGTAAAAGATCCATTGCTTCAAAGACCTCATGGATCGGTTCAAATGGCGTTTTACGTAAGATGCCACCTCAACAACCTTCGTCCGACCGCCATAATCCGCCAGGACGGGCGAAACAATGTCGAATTTCGTCTCCGTATTCATCATGGAATCTCTTAAAATAGATGAGAGTAACGATCTCTACATCATCAACGATTCAAGAATGGGATCGGGCACCGAGCTCGAATAAGGAGATCACCGTGAATGCGACCAAAGGCGTTTAGTCGTCTTTGGACCCTAGTTGACAACTTTGTCGAAGGGATGAGTCGGATCGGGAAGAAAGAGATGCGGATGAGCAATGGGTTGAGAGAAGAAAGCCTAAGATAGGGGTTGAGGTCTTGAGCGCAGAAGTGCGTTCGAAAGAATAAAGAAGGACCAGAGAATCAAGGTGGGACCTCGACCAAACCCCAGTAATAACGATCGCCTTTATTTAAATCCGGGCGGAAATATTTGAGCTTCACCGAGCTCTTCCCAAAACCTCCTCCTATGAAAGGAGGATCGAAAAAAAGTTAACGGAAAGTATTGTGACTACCACCAAGGGTATGGTCACGATATGTAAGATTGCAAGTCCTTGGGCTCACAGACGACGAGCTTGTGAAGGAAGGAAATAACAAGAAATACACCGGCGACTGCCGGGTAATAAAAATGAGAGAGGGAAAATGGAGGTGGTAATAGCGTGGACCGACCTCAACAACAACCCGACACGAAGATGACGAGGACGAAGGTCCCAATGCAATTGAGCGTGTTTACGCTATAACCGGTCGCCGGTTAGTGCGACGAGTCGTCGCTTAGAAATGAAGCTCGGAGGCCGACCCACGAAGAGCAAAAAATAAGCGGCTCGAGATGGAGAAAACATCGTATTCTCCAAAGACGACCCAAGACCTAAGATCATGCCCCACCGGATGCCATTACCATACAAGCCGTGGTGGGAAACAAGAATGTACATCGGGTCTATATTGACATCGGGCGTCCGTTAGCATCTATTCGGTAGCTGCTGGATAAACTTGATGTTGGAGGAATTAGTACACCCCGCCTTCGATTCCATGGAGCTTTACAGAGCGGTTCGACCCGAAGGGTTATTACCACTTCCTATTCTTGTGGTAGCGCTCCCGTGTCGGTCACTAAAGCCATTCAATTTTTCTTGGTCCGAGCTCCTCTCCATATAACATTATCACGGAAGAGATTGGTCAGATGCAACTAGAGCCGTCTGCCTCCGTGTACCACCTCGCCATTAAGATTCCCACCCCGTGGAGTGTTAAGCATTCAGGGTGACCAAGCGGCGCCTAAAGAATGCCTACGAGTCTCAACCAGGATGTGGCCTTGCCTCGTGCCTAGCAATTCTGAGAACCTCCGGTTGCCACCTCGGGATGACTGACCGAGAATCTTGACTATCTGACGACTACCCTTCCAAAGTTGTCAAGGTTGGTACCCAGGTTCACCGATATTCGTCAACAGTCATACGGCTTCTAAGGAATATAGGGATGTATTTGTGGTCTCCATTGGATATGACCGGGTCTCCCCGAGCTCATAACTCATCGTCTTAACATTGATCAGGCTACTAAACCAGCTTCGTAAGAAAAGAAGTTTTGCCATGAGCTAAGCCAGTCATAAGAGATGAGGTAACCCAACTCGTGAGGCTAAAATCAGACGAGGTTAAATACCCAACTTGGATGGCTAATCCGTTGTGGTTCGAAGCCGGGAGGCGGATGGCGCGTGTGTCGACTATACCGACCTCAATAAACAACGCCTAAAGGATCATATCCCTCCCGACATTGACAAGAAGGTGGAAGCATTGGTCGGGCATGAGGTATTCTGGGCTGGATTTATACAAGGATACCACCAAGTCTTGATGAGCAGGAAGGCGCCTAAAACAAAGATTCATTCTTGACTTGGTGTCTTTGCTGTCGAAGATGCCTTTCGGTCTAAAAAAGCGGAGCTACCTACCAAAGAATGGTGGATGCGATCTTCAAAGATCACATAGGAGAAATTGTTGAGGTCTATGTCGATGATATAGTAGTCAAAAGCAAAAAGCCGAGAGTCTGCCATTGACCTCGAAACTATTCTTGACCTCCTCGGTCGGCCAACCTCAAGCTCAATCCCCGTATGTACATTTGTGGTGAGGACGGGTAAATTTACTGGGTTTGGGTTTCTCAAGAAGGATGAAAGCCAATCCCACCAAGGTAAAGGCGGTTGCTCGACATGCAAGTGCCAAAACCATTCGCGAGGTCCACAAACTTACGGGTGCCCGCCGCCTCAAGAGGTTCCTCTCGGCCGCTGAGAAGCGGCTCCCTTCTTTAAAATCTTGAGGGAGCCCGGACTTTGCGTGGCGGGAAGAGCACCACCTCGCCTTCACACGGTGAAGGAGTACCACGACCGCCCACCTCGACCGCCCCAAAAGAGGCGAACTCTCTCCTTGTACTTGGCCGCTTGGACGAGGCAATCGGTGCGATCTTGAGACGAGGCAGTCGGACGGCAGCCTTCCTATCTACTTCATCACCGAGCACTCAAAGGACCGGAGACAAGGTACGCCCGGCCGAAAAGGTAGCAGGCACCGTGAATGCTAGCGACGGCTCCGACCCTACTTTCAAGCTCACTCCATCTGTGTCTTGACCGACCTACCCCCGAGGCAAGTCTTGTCAAAACACAGATCATCCGGACGAATAGCCAGTGGGCCTGGGCTTGGCGAGCACGATATCTCGTACTACCCCGCATCGGCCATAAAAGGGCAAGCTCTCGTTGATTTCTGGTAGAAGTCGAGTTCTTGAGCTCGGTCGACCACTAAGATTAGCTCCTCCAACGCCCACCTCGGTCATCCCAGCCCCGCACGGAGGCAATCGGACCTTCACCCACCGATGGTTCTTTGGCGGATGTAATGTGGGCGGAGCCTCGTGCAAAATGGGCGTGAGCGGGCATTCTTCTTCTCGGCCCAGATAAGCGAAAGTCACCTCGCACTCGGTTTACCTTCCCGACCACCAACAACGAAAGTGGAGTATGAAGCCCAATCTCCTGACTCAGCCTCGCTAGGGAGCCGAGGGTGATGAGATCCAAATCTTGGCGATTCCTGTGTCGTCGTGAACGGTGTTAGGCAAATCGAGGCCAAGGAGGACCGAATGAAATAATACCTCGAAAAGCGAAGGAGATGTTGACCTCGTTCGGTGCTTGACAGATCCAACGAATTCCCAGGGGAAAGCAGTGGGTGGCGTCCTCGACAAGCTAGCTGCGTCGTCAAAAAATCCACCGATGGAAATCCGTTCGAAGCATAGCGAGTCCCACGTCGGCATCATCACCGAGATAGAGCCGAATCGGATGTCTCCACGAGGCCTACACGGAATACGGCGCTACCTTCGATCGGCTCGAATCCAAAAGATGATGGCAAAATCCTGAGTATCTCATGCATGAGGGCGCTTTCGAAGTCTTACCTTCAACCCTCCCGAGATGCCTCGCCGTAAGAAGAACCACTCGTGCTCGATGAAATTCACCGGGTCTGCGGAAGCCACATCGGGTCGCGAGCTCTCTCGAAGAAGGCGAGGTCGGGATATTATTGGCCGCCCACGTGCAAGATTCGCCGAGCTCGCAAAAGTGCCCGGTGCAGTTCACTCCACGGCCAAAAGTTGCCTCGGACGATCTAGCGACTGCAGAGTCCATGGCCTTTCATGCGGTGGGGATCGATATTGTTGGTCCGTTCGACCGAGCACCGTGTCGGCCGATGCTTAGTCGTAGCCATAGACTACTTCACAAAATGGGTCGAGGCCGAGCCACCGCCGAGCCTCACGGCGGGAGGATTCGGACTTTCGTGTGGAAAAATATAGTCCGCCGCCGCATACCGCACATTCTAGTCTCGGACAACGGCGCAATTCGTTGACAAAAACTTCAAGGAGTGTGCGAAGAGCTTGGATCGATCAACGCTCACCTCGATCGCACACCCACAAGCGAATGGCCAGACCGA
This sequence comes from Salvia rosmarinus, assembly GCA_036937905.1. Classification (NCBI taxonomy): domain Eukaryota; kingdom Viridiplantae; phylum Streptophyta; class Magnoliopsida; order Lamiales; family Lamiaceae; genus Salvia; species Salvia rosmarinus. The sequence goes on from CM072821.1 coordinate 59,383,339, forward strand.
GGTGACGAACCGCACGATCGTACAAGGATTGAAGAAGAGGTTGGACCGAGCTAAAGGCGACTGGGCTGAAAATCTCCCTCAAGTCCTCTGGTCCTACAGGACCACACCTCGGACGTCATGCGGAAACCCTTCACCTGGTCTATGGTGCCGAGGTCATCTGGCCGAGATCGGCGCCAAGTCCACGCCTCTTCACTTGATCAGGCCGAAACGAGGAAGACTTGCGAGCAAACCTTGGCGCCTCGAAGAAGCATGAGCTAGCCTTCATAAACGAAGCCAAGTATAAAGCCCAGTCGCACGGTACTACAACAAAGGGTCAAACTTCCGCATTCAAGTAGGCGACCTCGTCCTACGCAATAATGAAGCCGAGAGAGTGAGGGTCTTCACAAGTTGGATCCAACATGGGAAGGCCCATCCGTGTTCACGAGAACCTTGGTAAGGGGCTTACAAGCTATCTCACTTATCCGATCGCTTATCCCTAACACGGCATATTTCTCATTTAAGGAGGTACTTTACATAGTTTTGATTTCGATCGACCATGTTAGTCTCCTTACTTGCCTTGCCGTGCGTGTGTTGAATAAAATATTTATTTTTCAATGAATATTTCATTTCATTCGCTTTATTCATATCAGAACATCTATTTGGATATAACGATTTAACCTTCACGAGGGCCCTCACGAAGATAAAACCCACTAAGTAGGGTACTCACTAAGCGCGCGCGACTCGTAGATTACTCATTGAATTGAGCGCCTCGGTCAACGCATACTGGACTACTCACTAGTTTGAAAGTCTACATGCATACATCAGATTACTCATTAAGTTGAAAAAATCTACATGTATAAGACATCCATATCGATCTCACCAAATTATGGTAAAGTATACAAGATACATACATTTACGACCAAGCGAAGTCCTAAGCTATGTTTATACCTCTCAAGAGGAAAACGTACACTTCAAAACGAGTCTAAAATACATGTATACCTACATACAAAGACCTACACTATGTATGCTCATTCGGTTTAGGCTCCATCACGAGACTCACCAAGCCGAGATAATTTTGAGCGAAGTCCCAGTGTCGGTGATGGATACAGGGATAAACTCTGCACCTTCCACCCAATCTCGAGGGTGGTCCCACCTCGGCTTGTTCCGGAGTAGTTTGACTCGGCAGGCGCATTCGCTGAGGAGTTCAATCCTACACCAAGCCGCATCTGGACCCGTGAACTCGACGTCGGACCAGGACTATGCCCTTGTCCCCGAGCTCTAGCCCTTCCATCGTCGATTGGCGATCAAGGCGCGTCCTCTCCTCCGTCCTCTATCGCTCTGCCGGATGGACCCATTTGACGAACACACTCGGCGTGATCGCGTAGCCACCTCCTCTTCGTGCTCTTCAATTATGGGCTCGGTGTTGCTCACCGTAGATGCGCGGCGGGGTGGAGGCATGCGTCGTTTATGACGATCTCGTACATCCGTATGTATTTCGTGATAGAGTCGAGCGGTTTCTAAAATTCTTGCTATTTGGACCTCCTCATCCCTCAATACCATGCATTCCGCCAACAAGCTCTGAACTTCGATCGTCGGCTTGGATATAGTCGTTCCCCATCCGTGGATGACCTTTTCGTACTCTTCATGCTCTTCCGAGATCCGAGCCTCTGTTGTCGGCTCAAGCTGTTCCTCCATGATGCATCAATCGTCCGTGGATCGCATCTGCGGATAAATCACCGAACTTGAGATGTGTAATCCTTAACTTTAGCGCTCATTTTCAAAGAAGGAGGCGAGCCACCTCGCGATCGCCTTCATGCAATTTTTGTTTGATTCGGTTGTGATGCGAGGCCGACATCCATCTTGGCGATACACCGAGTCATTTCGGCGATCGACCTCCAAATGTCACCTCTTCATCCTTCTCACCGAGCACCTCGGACTTCTTTTCGGTTTTGTTAGCGATTCATGATCCGATCAAAATCTTGAAGTGAAGAACGCAAGAATAAGACAATGTATGGCGTTTTAAAAAGGGATATGTCTATTATTATTCAAAATGGAAGTTTGTACAACACCGGATCCTATCGATCCCGCAAATCAACCTATTACATTGGGTCCATCGACCTCGTGCTCATTAGCCGATTGCCGACCCTCCGACCTCCCCGCCGGATTGCTGCTTGCTCTTCCATTTGGTTGCCGATCTGCGGAAGGGCGCCCGAGCTTGACTCGCCGCCTGTTTGGTCCTCAACTCGACAAAGGCTTGAAGCTCCACGTCTTCATCTTCCTTGACCGAAAGTTCTGACCTCCGCGTCGGGGTACGCAGAAGACGCCAAGGCATCCACCACGGGAAAGCGAGGTCGCCCGGCCGATTATCGAGCGTAATTCTTGCATACCTCCGGTGATCGACCTCAACCCAACCGTGTTGGGCCTTGTCAATCTGGTCTCGGCCGCCAACTTCTCTGGGTGGGCACAGATCACCGCGCCTCATCACCGTAGCTGGTCGGAGATGAGCGAGGAAAAACTCTCCGACTCGATCACCGCGGCGAGGCCTTAGCATAGTCCTTGCCCTTGACAAAGAAGGCGCTGATGACAGCCGCCTTCCTCGACCTCGGCAGCCTCCTCTTGGGCGCTCTCCTCTCTGCACGGGCCACTCGCAAGGCCCGGTCCTTCTTCTTGAGGGCGCTCTCAGCGGCCGTCTTTGCCACTTCAGCTGCTTCAGCTTTCGCCTTGGCAAGTTCGGCGTCCGTCCTGGCAGCATCTAGCGCGGATTCAGCCGCGACCCTCAGTCTGTCCGCAGTGGCTAACCTTTTCTCCATGGCCTCATATTGCGAGGCGCCCTCAACGATAAGCCTGGCCATCGAGGCAGCATCCTGAATACGGAACAATAAGTAACAAGTAACAATAAGCTTACAAGGAGAAGGGTAGTGGCTTATACCTTTGGGAAGGACAAGGAAACTCTGGAAGCCGGCACCTGGTCAGCCGACCATGGACCTCGATCTCCAACGTCGGGCCCGAGGCTGTCTGAGGTCCGGTCACTAGGTCTTCCAGGGTGTCCACCACCACGGGCTGTGGGGTGGACTCGCTGCGTTCGCTTTCTTCCTCGCGGGCTCCCTTCGATCGAGAGGAGGCGGTAGCGCGAGATCGGCACATCGACTTCTCTCGGTGGGTCAACCTTCACCGCATTCAACATGAGAATTTCATTAGCACAAAGAAAATCAAGCGAGGGAAATAAAGATAAGAAGGTTGCCCTCACCCATTCGCACTCGACATCGGAGCTTCGACCTATAAACACTCACCAAAGCATCGTTCAGTCGTCCTCAAGATAGTTGATCGATAGGATCTCACCCATATCGTTCAACAACTTCTCCATAGGGCCTGGGGATTAATTTTCACGTCCTTATCGACCCAGGGCCCCACTCATACCTCGGATACCCTCGGCCCGCAAAAAGTATCTATTTTGCCATGAGATACCTTCGACGGGAAGCAATTTTAAACTTTAGGCGGTGGCGGGTAATATACTCCACTTATATACTTGATGCTAAAAACGATCAAGACTTGAAAAAAAACCCTCGCCTATGCCATAACAGCCAACCCTAGCCCCACCGCCGACCTAATAGAATTGGAGGTCACAGTGGCATATAGGATCCGAAAATACTCACAAGCTAAGGAAAATGGGGCAAAAGGAAATCTAAGCCCGGCTATTAAGCTATCTACAAAAATGGTGATGAATCCCTCCGGAGGGGCCATCGCCCTATCGTTGGGTTTTGGCAAGCACCACCATGCATCCTCTGGGATGTGGTATTTATCAACAACCACCATAAGCTCCTCCATCGTCAAGGTTGATTTCGCCCCACCAATCTTGAGGCCATCCCATACCGACGACACTGGTGAAACCCTAGAACTAAGTCCTATGGATTTACCTAGCGGTTATGGCATATATAATCCCTTATATTGGGGTCTGACGACGTAACCCGTGAACCGTAGTTATCGGGCGAGAAGAAGAGTGAGAAGGTGAAGAATACATACTTACTTTTTACGGAGCGGATTTCATTTCTTCAACAAAGTGTGAAAGAGGAATTGGGATTTCTAAGGTTGTATTCTCTGGATTCAAACGTCGAAGGAGAAATGAGCAGCTGCCTCTTTTAGACCTATTTATAGGATAAATGGCGCTAAAATCTGCCGCTTCGTTTATTACACGTGCTATTCTGATTGGTTGTGTGAAAGCACACAGCGACGCTTGAAGTGCCCAACTACCGCTGGCGCTGTATGGCGTACCTACGGAAAAATGACCGCCGGATCGATCGTGTGATGATTACTACGAGTTCGGACATCGGACTACGCCCATGTCCCAATACGGAGAAATATTTCGTGTCTGATATGACCACCTCGGATCAATGTAGTATTTTAGGTCATACAATGAATAACAAACCTTGAAGAAAACTTGACGAGCAATATTCCACCTCGGCAAAGCACGTTCTCCGCTTCACCTCGGTAAGGCTATTCCTCGACTTTTCGGGGGCTATGATAGATATGGCCCAACCTCTCGTGCCCAACAAGCAGGGGAAGGCCCAACGACAGGATATGGCCCGATCTCGAGTGCCCCAAACGAGCTCCGCCCAGCCCAATGTTGCTCTACTGGTTACACCTAAATGACGATTCCTAAACCCTAATTATGGGTAACGGTAATGAGGTAACGGCGGTAATCATGGATAATAATGGTGGAGATCATGGTCACATGGGAGGTTGTGGTCCGCCATCAGGGGTTCGTGGGACATAATTTACGCTTGTGTATAAATAGGAGTTAGATTGAAGGTAAAGGGGTTAGCAAATTACTGAATACTAGAATTTTTAGAGAGATACTTGCTGTAATCAAATTATAGTAAACATCTTGAGGATCATCTCCTCCGTGGACGTAGATCTCATTCTTGATCGAACCACGTAAAAATCTCTGGTGTTCTTTACTGTTTTCATAAATCTCATATACTAGATTTATCAATTAGTTTTTAACCAATTGAACTAAGTCTATATGAACATCTTTTAGACAGACTGCTAGTCAATCAAATGGTTTTAGGTAATACGTTGAATGTGCATAATAAATAACACACTTTTGTATTTGGTATGTTTTTTAATAGAAATCACCACCTAATACTGTTGGAAGGTTGATTCCCATAAAGATGAAATATTCATTCCTAAATTCCCATAAAAAATATTTTCAATTTGAATCAACGTTTTTAAACTCGAACCAAACCCTTCAATCAGACCAATTCAACTGTGAACTGATCATTATAACTAGCTATGATATCTATAATTAATGATCCAATTTAAATAATCAAATGGTCGGTTTGCCGAATGACACTAAATTCTCAATGAAATGAAATGGTCGGTTTGCCGAATGACATTAAATTCTCAATGAAATGATATTTTTTTGAAATCATCGCTATTTAAGTCTCAATTTTCTGCAAATTAATTTAACTTTTAAAATATTTTAATAATGTAACAACAATGCATACTCGTTTTGTTGTTTTTATCAATCCTCCAAACGCATAAATGTGTTTGCACTATTCATAAACGCATTTGTACAGATACACACCTACTTGTGAGTGTATAATTTGAATACACGCATGTTGTATCAATATATTTCAAATAGAGATAAAAATCATGCTTGGTTTGGTCAGATAAGGTGTATGAAGATGGATGAAGCAGCAGAGGCACGAGAGTAATTTTGGAACTCATGGTGGTAGGGATGCAGTGAAGTTGTGCGAATGTTAGTGGATGTCAAAACTTGAAATTTATAGGCACAAAAATAGTATAAAAATATCAATGAAATTATATTATTATTAATTTATTGTCATGAATTATGCTATTGTAACGCCTACATTAATTGATTGATAGTTATTAAGAATAAAATTTAGAATTAAAAAGACATAAAATAGAGAATTTATAAAAATTAAAATAAACAGTTTCTTAAAATTTCACATAGGATCAGGCATAATTGTGGGAATAGGAATACATAATGCTATATATAATCGCATTGGTGATATGATATTTCCATGTTTGCGGAAGTACCCATTTTTCCATCATTTCGGATGTATAATGATAAATTTTAGGGTAGCATATTTTCAAATATGAATTTTAAAGAATATAATATAGTTTTGATCAATTAGCGTAACTTATGCAATTAGCATAAATTAGTTGTCCATATACTCTATCTATTTTATATTTAAAGTAACAGTTTAAAATCAACAATCAATTAAAATTGATTTGGAGGGTTGTTTCAAAATGAAACTTTATTTATGTGATGTTACTATACATGTATAATTACATATATTTATATTTACATCTTATATAGCAAAATATATATAGATTTACGTAACATATAATATTTATAAAATATAATACATATATACTTGAAGTTCTTAGTTATATAAAATATAATGCATATATGATACAATGTATCGAAATGTTATATATATATATATATATATATAGAGAGAGAGAGAGGATATACAAATTATAAATTATTTATGATAAAAAAAGTTGAAAATATTTCAGATTACTTGTATATCCTATATATATATATATATATATATATATATATATATATATATAGAGAGAGAGAGAGAGAGAGAGAGATATAAATTATAAATGAATTACTAAAAATCTATTTCCATAAATGGAATAACAAAAATAGGGAAAAGTTTAACTTACTATATACGAAAATCCGGTGTTGTTATTATATAGTATATAGATATAGATATAGAAGTTGTGTGAATGTTAGTCGATGCCAAAACCTAAAATTTATAGGCACAAAAATAGTATAAAAATGACAAAGAAATTATATTATAGTTAATTTATTGCCATGAATTATGCTATTCTAACGTCTATATTAATTGATTGATAGTTATTAAGAATAAAATTTAGAATTAAAAAGACATAAAATAGAGAATTTAGAAAAATCAAAATAGATAAATTCTTAAAATTCTACATAGGATCAAGGATAATTGCGGGGATAGAAATACATATTGCTATATATAATCGATTATAGTGATATGATATTTTCACGTTTACGGAAGATACCCTATTTTCCATCAATTCGGATATATAATGATAAATTTTAGTGTAGCATATTTTCAAATATGAATTTTAAAGGATATAATATAGTTTTAATCAATTAGCGTAACTTATGAAATTATATTATAGTTAATTTATTGCCATGAATTATGCTATTTTAACGTCTATATTAATTGATTGATAGTTATGAAGAATAAAATTTAGAATTAAAAAGACATAAAATAGAGAATTTAGAAAAATCACGGTATGAATATTGCGTCCAACATGAAACTTGTGATTGGTCGTAAAACACCGATATAAATTCTTAAAGTTCCACACAGGATCAAGGATAATTGCGGGGATAGAAATACATAATGCTATATATAATCGATTATAGTGATATGATATTTTCACGTTTATGGAAGTTACCCAATTTTCCATCAATTATTATATAGTATATAATGATAAATCGTAATGTAGCATACTTTCAAATATGAATTTTAAAGAATATAATATAGTTTTAATCAATTAGCGTAACTTACGCAATTAGCATAAATTAATGGTCCATCTACTCTATCTATTTTATATTTAAAGTAACAGTTTAAAATCAACAATCAATTAAAATTGATTTGGTCGGTGGTTTCAAAATGAAACTTTATTTATGTGATATTAATATACATTTATACATATACATATATATATATATATATATAATTTAACAAAATAAATATAGATTTACGTAAAATATAATATTTATAAAATATAATACATATATGATACAATGTGCCTAAAATATTATAAATAATATATTGATATATATATATATATATATATATAAATGAATTACTAAAAATCTATTTCCATAAATGGAATAACAAAAATAGGGAAAAGTTTTAACTTACTATATACGGAAATCCGGTGTTGTTACTATATAGTATATAGATATAGATATAGATATAGATATAGATATAGATACAGATTTCCCAAATAAACTGTTAATTGACGTTTTATAGTTTAAGCGCCTTTAAAAATGTATCGTCTATAATTCACATTTTCTAAATATCTTCTTTTGAGAAGGAATTAATAATCCTACCATTTTTTTTTATAATATATACTTTTCACTTTTTTTTTTCAATAAATGTCATAGTTATTACGAAAGTAAATTATAATATTTTTCTATTTTAACCTTAATTAGTTTTTCTGGAATCTGATAACTTGTTATTTATAACGGCTAGAGACACTTTAAAAAACATAGGAATATTCATTTTTTTCCTACTTTAATATTAAATAGTATGGGATCTTCATTTTCACTTTAACAACTAAAAAGAATAATAAGTTTAGCGTGAATCATGTCGTGAAACAAAAGAAACTAAAGATGCAGCTCACTTGTAATGTATTCTTTTAAATGGAGTTAAGGTTTATGTCACTTTAATACTATTTGTTCTTATATTTGAATTTATTCCATTGATATTTCGATACAATATGTTATGACATATCTAATACTCCCTCCGTCATTGATATTTGTTCATTTAATTCCATTTTGGTACGTCCATAAAATTCGTCCACTTTCTTTTTATAGACATAAACCTCACCTAAAAGTCAAAACTTTTTCTCACATTCAATCAATTTATTTATAAAAATAAAAACCACCAATGACCCACATTTTTTCATTCACATAATATATTTTATCATGGAATCTCATTATCTACTCACTTTATACTCATTACATTTATTAAAACACGTGTCGATAAAAACTAAGATCATATATGATGGACGGAGGGAATATATCAAAGATTTTTATTGATAAAATAAAATAAAATGTACTACGTTAAGTTAAAATTTATCGACCCGGTTCCTTTGACCTTTTTAGTATTTTTAATTAGTTTCTTAATCTATTTGGGTTTCAGTTCTTAAGTTCAGCGCATGGTCTAATGTAGCCTTACTGATAAATCTATCTACGTCGGTATGAAAGATTTATCGAAAGCAGTAAAGAACACAGGAGTTTTAACGTGGTTCGATCAAAAGAAAGATCTACGTCCACGGAGGAGATGGTCCTCAAGATGTTCACTATAATCGTATTACAATGAGTATATCAAAGAGCTCTCGTATTCAGTAATTTGCTAACCCTTTTACCTTCAATCTAGCTTCTATTTATACATAGACGTAAATCTTGTAACGAATCCCTTGATTGGCGGGCTCACGATCTTCCTATAACTGACCATGATCTTCACCATTATTGCCCATGATTTCCACCGTTATCGCCCATGATTTCACCGTTACCTCATTATCGTGTCCTCGACCCCGCCTTAATTAGGGTCGCTATTCAGCGTAACCGAGTAGGCAACATTAGGTTAGGCCCACTCGTTTGGGCTGCTATTGGGCCCCGAGAGTTGGGCCATATCCTATCATAGCCCCCGAAAAGTCGAGGAATAGCCTTGCCGAGGTGAAGCGGAGAATGTGCTTTGCCGAGGTGGGATGTTGCTCGTCAAGGTTTCGCCAAGGTTCTTGTCTCTTCCTGTATGGCTCCTGCTTTTTTTTTTATGGAGGATGTCGAGGTCCGACCTGAAATACTTCTGCTGGTCCGTGGTGGACATGGGCGTAGCCCGATGTCCGAGCTCAAAATTATTACGTGATCAGATTGGCGGACGTCGAGGTCCGATGTCAGGAGGACGTCGAGGTCCGACCGAAATACTGTGGCCGGTATGAGAACATGGGCGTAGTCCGATGTCCGAGCTCGATGTAATCATTACGTGATCGATCGCGGTCTGCTTTTCCATAGAGTACGCCATACGCGCGGTGGTAGTCAGGCCCTTCAGCAGCGCTGCGCGTCGGTCACACATCCAATCGTAGATAGCACGTGTGATAAACGAAGCGGCAGATTTTAGGCGCCATTTATCCTATAAATAGGTCCAAAAGAGGCAATCGTTCACTTTCTTCTTCGACGCTTTATTCCGGAGAGCATACCTTAGAAATTCCCAATTCCTCTTTCAAACTTTGTTGAAGAAATCGAAATCTCGCCCGTAAAAGTAAGTATGTATTCTTCATCTTCTCATTCCTCTTCTCGCTCTGATAACTCTGGTTCGGTTTCGGGTTCTGGCCGTCCAGATTCCAATGTAAGGGATTATATATGCCATAACCGCCTAGGTAAATCTATAGGACTTAGTTCTAGGGTTTCACCGGTGTCTTCGGTATGGGATGGCATCAGGATTGGTGGAGCGAGATCAACTTTGACGACAGAGGAGCTCTTGGTGGTTGCGAGAAATACCACATTCCGGAGGATGCATGGTGGTGCTGCAGAAACCCAATGATAGGCGATGGCCTCAGGGGGTTTATTACCATTTTGTAGATAGTTTAATAGCTGGGCTTAGATTTCCTTTTGCCCTATTTTCTTAACTTCAAGAGTATTTTCGATCCCCATATGCCAACCGACCTCGAATTGATTAGGTGGGTGGTTGGGCTAAGGCGGCTTTGTTATGGCATAGGCGAGGAGTTTTCCTTTGAAGTCTTGATGCGTTTTTAGCATCAAGTCTATAGGAGGTGTATTATCCGTCACCTCGTTTGAAGTTTAAAATAGCTTCCCCTCGAAGGTCCCACCGCAAAATAAATACTTCTTCTGCGGTCGAGGGTATCCGAGGTATGAGTGGGGCCTCGGGCGATGAAGGACGTGAAAATCAATCCCCGGGCCCCATGGAGAAGGCATTGAGCGATATGGGCGAGATCCTATCGATCGATTATACTGAGGATGACTTGAACAATGCGGGTGAGTGTTTATAGGTCGAATCTCCATGTCGTGGTGCGATTTGGGTGAGGGCAACCTTCTTATCTTCATTTCCCGTCCCGACTTCGTTATCTAACGAAATTCTCACTCAGACAGCGGTGAAGATCGACCCTACCGGAGAAGTCAATATACCGAGCTCGCCGCTACCGCACCATCGATCGAAGGAGCCCGCGAGGAAGAAGGCGAGGCGGCGAGTCCACCCAAGCAGCCCGTGGTGGTGGGCGCCCGAGGACCTAATGATGGTCCTCGTGCAACCTCGGGCGACGCTGGAGATCGAGGTCCATGGCCACCTCTGCCCGAGGTGCCGGCTTCCAAGACTCCTTTATCCTTCCCAAAGGTATAAGTCGCTACTTTTGTCCTTGTAAGTTTGTTGTTACGTGTTGCTAATTGTTCCATATTGGGATCGCGCCTCGATGGTAGGTGAGATGCACCGCATGGCCGGCTTGTTCTTTGAGGTGCCTCGCAATACGAGGCCATGGAGAGAAGACGGCGGCTGCGACAAGCCGAGGCAGCTGCTTGAATCATGTTGGATCTTTGCCGCTGTATGACGCCGAACTTGCTGGCGAGCGCCAAGTGGCAAAGAAGGCCGAGGCGCCTCAAGAAGGGACGGGCTGCGGTGGCGTCTGCATCAAGTGGAGGCGCCAAGAGGAGGCTACCGAGGCGAGAGGAGGCGGCAGCAGACAAGCGCCTTCTTTGGCGAGGCAAGGACCTATCTTGAGGGCCTTCGCCAAAGCTTATCAGTCGGAGAGTTTTTCCTCCTTCATCTCCGACTGGCACCGTGATGAGGCCAAGGTGATATGTGCCCACCTAGAAGTTGGCGGCCGAGAGACCCGATTTTGACAAGGCCCGGCACGGTTGGGTTGAGGTCGAACCTCGGGAGGTATGCATGAATTATGCTCGCATAATTGCCGGGCGACCTCTTTCCCGTGGTGGATGCTCGGCATCTTCGCCTCACTCCCCGACGGCGGAGGTCAGAACTCAAAGGGAAGATGAAGACGTGGAGCTTGAAGCATTCCTTGCTGAGTTGAGGGCAAACAAGGCGGCGGGTCCGAGCTCGGACATCCCTTCCTGAGATCGGCAACCCGTGGAGGAGGAGCGGCAGCAGCAGCAGCAGGAGGTCGGAGAGTCCGACAACGAGCACGAGGTCGGGGACCTAATGTAATAGTCGATTTGCCGGGTCGATAGGACCGTGTTGTACAAACTTCCATTTTGAATAATAGACATGTCTTGTTAAAATGCTTGTGTGTTGTCTTATTTCTAGCATTCCTCATCTCAATACTTGGACTCGATCATGAGTTACTAACAAAGTGAAGAAGTCCGAGGTGCTCTAGCCGAGAAGGATGAAGAAGTGACGCTTTGGAGAGTCGGTTTGCGAAATGACTCAAGTTCGCCAAGATGGATGTCGGCCGGCATCACGGCGAATCCGAAACAAAAGTTGCATGAGGTCGATCATGAAGTGGTCCGCCTCCTTCGAGAATGAGGCTTTAAAGTTAAGGATTACACAACTCGAAGTCTGGGGTCGATTTATCCGCAGATGTGATCCAAGGACGATCGATGCAATGCGAGGCGCAGCTCGGTGACAATGAGAAGCGGCTCTTGATCTCGGAAGAGCATGCAGTATGAGAAGGTAATCCGCGGACCGGTGGAACTACTATATCTGAAGCCGACGATCGAGTTCAAAGCTTGTTGGCGGAGGGCATGGTATTGAGGATGAGGAGGTCCAAATAGCGAAGTTTAAAGACCGCCTCGACTCTATCCCGAAATACATGCAAATGTACGAGATCGTTCACAAGACGATGCCCCACCCGACCAGGCCAGGCGTCTGCAGTGGCGCCACGATCCCATAATTGAAGAGCTCAAGAGGAGGCGGCTACCGATCACGCCAAGTGCTCCGTCTAATAGGTCCACGGACAGAGGAGCGCATAGAGGACATCGCCGGCGGTTCGGAGGGAGTCGCGGCGGGCAGCAGTCGACGTGGAAGGGCGAGAGTTCGGGGACGAGGGCATTATCTTGGTCCGACGTCAGGCTCACGGGGTCGAGGTGTGGCCTCGGGTGCAGGATCGCATTCTCCGGGCCGAGTCCGCCTGCCGAGTCGATCGCTCTCGAGCAGGCAGTGGTGCCGTCCTCATAGATTGGGTGGAAGGCACCGAGTTCATTCCGGTATTCATCGCCGACACAGGATTTCGCTCAAAACTATCTCGCCTTCGTGAATCTCGGCGGGCCCTAAGTCCGAATGAGTGTATATAGTGCGGGACTTTGTATGTAGGTATAAATGTATTTAGACTCGTTGAAGTGTACGTTTTTCCTCTTGAGAGGTATAAACATAGCTTAGGACTTCGTTTGGTCGTAAATGTATTTATACTGTATATAGGCATAATTTGGTGAGATCCAATCCGGATGTCTTTTACATATGGACTTTTCAATTTAATGAATAATCTGTATGTGTGCATGTAGACTTTCAAATTAATGAGTAGTGCAGAGCGTTGCCTTTGAGACGCTCAATTTCATGAGTAATCTACGAGTGCAGCCGCTTAGTGTGTACCCTACTTAGTGGGTTATTCATCTTCGTGAGGCGTCCCCGTGAAGGTTTAAATACGGTATATCGAATAGATGTTCGCATATCAATAAAATAGAATACTCATTATAAAAATAAACATTTTATTCACAAGTGTATAACATCGCACTTATGAAAACAAGTAAGGAGATTAACATAAGGTCGATCGTCAGAATCGGCTATGTAAAGTACCTCCTTAAATGAGAAATATGCTGTGTTCGGGGATAAGCGCACGGATAGGTGAGATAGTTTGTGAGCCCCTTGCCGAGGTCCTCGTGAGCGCTGTATGGGCCTTCCCATGTCGGATCCAACTTGTTAAGGCGCTCGGCTCTGCTAGCTTCATTATTTCAGAGGGGCGAGGTCGCCTCTTGCAAAGTCGGAGGCTTTGACCCTTTGTTGTAGTCACCGCGACCGGCCTTTGTACTTAGCTTCGTTTATGAAGGCGAGTTCGCGTTTTTCTTGAGAGCATCAAGGTTGGTCCGCAGGGTCGTCCTCGCTCCCATCCGGGTCAAAGTGAAGAGTCGTGGGCTCGGTGCGCCGATTTCACCCCAGATGATGGCCTCGGTTCCATAGACCAAGCCGAAAGTGTTTCTCCGTGCAAGTCCGAGGTGTGGCTCAGAGGACCCGAGGACTTGGGGAAGGTTTTCACCCAATTGCCTTTAGCTCGGTCTAGCCTCTTCTTTAATCCTTGTATAATCAGCGGTTCGTCACCTCGGTCCGACCATTGGCTTGCGGGTGTGCGATCGAGGTGAAGCGTTGATCGATCTGGAGCTCTTTGCACCATTTCTTGAAATTTTATCAACGATCCGAGTACCATTATCCGAGACCGGAATGTGTGGTATGCCGGCGGCGGACTTTATTTTCCACACGAAGGTCTCGAATCCTTTGCTCGTGAGGTTCGACGGTGGCTCGGCTTGACCCGTTTGTGAAATAGTCTATGGCGACAACTAAATATCGAAGTCGACACGGTGCTCGGCCGAGCGGACCAACGATGTCGATCCCCATTGCATGAAAGGCCATGGGCTCTGCAGTCGCTCGGATCGGTGCGGGGTAGCTTCTTGACGGAGTGAAGGCGGCACTTGGACACTTTTGACGAGTTCGGTGAATCTTGAATAAGGGTGGGCGATAATATCCCGACCTCAACGTCTTCTTTGAAAGAGCCGGGAGCCGATGTGGCTTCCATGATCCTCTGTGAATCTCATTAAGCACGTGGTAAACCTTTCCGCCCAAGCGCACGGGAGGGTTGTAGGTAAGACTTAGGTAGAGAGCCCTCATACATAAGATATACGATTTCACCATCATCTTTTGGCCTCTAGCCGGTCCGAGGTAGTGTGCCAACTTCGGGTATGCTTTTAGGGCGTCGTCCAGTTTGGTTCAAAGATCCGAGATAACGCGATGTGGGCGCCTCAATGCTTCCGGAATGAACTTCCTCTCTTGGCGGTTTGTCGATAATGAAGCCAACTTACTAAGGATGTCACCTGTTGCTTTTTCTCTCGTGGGATTTGATTAATCTTGAAGTATCCGAATGAGGCCAAGATCTCTTTTGCCTTTTCAAGGTATCGCTCATTCGATCCTCTTTAGCCTCGTATGTGCACTAAGACACGGTTTACCACGACACGGAATCTCCAAATATCTGACTTTGTCCACTTTCAATTCTGTGCTAGGCGGAGTCACGAGATCGGTGCTTCGTATTCCACTTCGTTGTTGGTGGTCGGAAGGTAAACCGGGGGCGTATGTCACTTCTTGCTTATCTCGGGCCGAGGAGGAGGATGCCCGCTCCGCTACCCGTCTTGCATGAAGCTCCGCCCACATACATCCGCCAACATCCAACGAGTGATGCCAGGGACGGGTTCCTCTGCCGTGAGGCGGGAGTGACCTCATTGGTAGAGGCGACCTTGGTGAATTGACCTCCACGGAAATGCAAGGCTTGCCCTTTATGGCCGGCACAGGGAGTATGAGATGTCGTGCTCACGAGCTCCAAAGCCCACTTAGCTATACGCCCGATGACTCGGTTTGATAAGACTTGTCTTAGAGGTAAGTCGTTAGTACAGGACGGAATGAGCTTGAAAGTAAGGTCGGAGGCGTCGCTTGGCGTTCACCAAGGCCAGAGCTACCTTCTCGAGGTTGGCGTACCTCGTCTCCGGTCCTTTAAGAGCCCGGCTAATGAAGTAGATGGGGAGTTGCCGTCCCATCTCATCTCGCATCAAGACACTAATTGTCTCGTCAGGGTGGTCGATATAACGATAGAGTTTCACCTTGCTTTGGGGCGGATAGTGTCGGCAGGTCGGCGAGATATTCCTTCACCGTCTGGCGACGACAGGTGTTCCTCTGCCGGTGAAATCTGGAGCCTCTCGGGATCTTGAAGAAGGAAGTCGCTTCTCGGCTCGAGATAGGAATCGGTGAGGACGCCAAGCATCCGGTGAGTTTGTGTATTTCATGATGGTTTTGGGATGCGCATGTCGAACACCGTTTTCACCTTGGTAGGATTGGCTTCGTGCCTTCTTGAGAAACCAAAGATCCCGAATTTACCCGCCTTCACCACTTAATGTGCATTTACGGGATTGAGCTTGAGGTTGGCCGACCGAGGAGTGAAGAATAGTTTCGAGGTCGATGGCGCAGTTCTCGCCTTTTTGCTTTTGACTACTATATCGCCGACATAGACCTCAACAATTTCCCTATGTGATCCTTGAAGATCGCGTCCACCATTCTTTGGTAGGTAGCTCAGCGTTTTCGATCGAAAGGCATCTTCGGTGGCAAAAACAATCAAGTCGGTAATGAGCATTGCTTTTTGGGCGTCTTAGGGCTCATCAAGACTTGGTGGTATCCTTGTATAAATCAGAGGCTGAAGATCTCATGCCCCACCAATGCTTCCACCTTCTTGTCAATGTCGGGAGGGTACTTGATCCTTTAAGCGGTGTTTATTGAGGTCGGTATAATCGACACACATGCGCCATCCCTCACGGCTTTCGAACTACAGCGGATTAGCCATCCAGTGGGGTATTTAACCTCGTCAGGATTTTAGCCTCCACAGGTTGGGTTACCTCGTCTCTTATGACCGGCTTCTCGCGGCAAAACTTCTCTTCTTACGAACTGGTTTTGTGGCGGATCGATGTTGAGACGATGAGTTATGAGCTCGGGCGAGACCCAGTCATATCCAATGGAGACCATGCAAATACATCTCTAAATTCCCTTAGAAGCTATATGACACATTGGCGAATATTGACCGAACTTGGGTACCAACCTTGACAACTTTGGAAGGGTTGTCGTCGTATAGTCAAGATTCTCGGTCGGATCATCTCGGGTGGCAACTTGGAGGTTACAGAATTGCTAGGCCCGAGGTAAGGCCGCATCTTGAGTTGAGACTGTAGGCATTCTTTAGCCTGCCGTTTGGTCACCCCGAATGTTAACACTCCCACAGGGGTGGGTATCTTAATGGTGGTGGTACACGGCGGAGGCAGCTCTGGTTGCATCTGACAATCTCTTCCTGGATAATGTTGTATGGAGAGGAGCTCGGACCGGGAAAAATTGAATGGCTTTGGTAGCCCACACAGGAGCACGCCTACAGTAACCGGAGGGTAATGACACCGGGTTGAACCGCCTCTTGAGTAAAGCTCCATGGCCCGGGAAGGTCTGTGGGTGTACTAATTCTCCGACATCAAGTTTATCCAGCAGCTCACGGAATATGATGCTAACGGAGGTCAGGCGTCAATGTAGACCCGATGTACATTCTTGTTACCCACCACGGCTTGTATAGTAATGGCGTCTGGTGAGGCATGATCTTGGGTCTTGGGTCGTCTTTGGAGAACACGATGTTCTCTCCGTCCCGAGTCGCTTGTTTTCGGCTCCTCGGGTCGACCTCCGAGCTTCATTTCTAAGTGGCGACCTCGTCACTAACCGGCGATCCAGTTATAGCGTGAGACTGCTCAATTGCATTGGGACCTTCGTCCTCGTCATCTTCGTGTCGGGCTGCCGAGGTCGGTCATGATTATTACCACCTCCGCTTTTCCCTCTGCGCTTTTTATTTCCCGACCACGGTCGGCCGATGTATTTCTTCAACGCCTTCCTTGACGAGCTCGTCAACTGTGAGCTCGAGGACTTGCAATCTTACGTATCGTGACTGCACTCGGTGGTAGTCACAATACTTTCCCGTTGACTTTTTGGATCCTCCTTTCATAGAGGAGGTTTTGGAAAGAGCTCAGTGTGAGCTCAAATATTTCCATACGGATTTGAATAGAGCCTCGTTATTACTGAGGTTTGGCCGAGGTCCCACCTTGATTCTCTTGGCCCTTTTTATTCTTTCGAGCGCACTTCTGCTCACCTCGACCCCGAACCTCCGGCTTCCTTCTCGGTCCATTGCTCATCCCGGATCTCTCTTCTTCCGTTCGACTCATCCCTTTGACAAAGTTGTCAACCAAGGTCCAGACGACTAGGCGTCTTGGCATTCATGAGTGATCTCTTTATTCTGAGCTCCGTGTCGGATCCCGTTCTTGAATGCGTTGATGATGTAGAGATCGTTACTCTCATCTATTTTAAGGGATTCCATGATGAACTGGAGACGAAATTCGACATTGTTTAGTCCGCCCTTGGCGTGTATAGCGGTCGGATGAAGGTTGTTGAGGCGGCATCTTTTGGTAAAAGCGCCATTTGAATCGATCCGTGAGGTCTTTGAAGCAATGGATGTTGTTACGGCGAGCGAGTGAACCAGCGTCGAGCATTGGAGATCGGCACCTCGGGAAAGACCTTACATATGGAAATCTTCCATCCTCGATTCGCCATGTTGGTGGTATAGGCAAATAGGAAGTCGGAGGATCTCGAGGCCATCGTATGGAGCAATATTCGGAGCCCTTATCGCTGTGGCAGTGTGTATCGAGAATCTCCCTTGAAAAGCGAGAGATAATTCGTCCGTGTCGATCGAATCCGGGAGCTCGTTACCATCCTCTCCTGGGAGTGGGAGATCGATAACGGCGTCGTCGTCTCTTCGAGGGAGTTCGACTTCGTCTTTCCTTCCTTCTTTCCCGTCCATTCAATGGGTATCGCGTCGAGGTGGAGAGAACGGCTCGCGGAGAATGCGAGGGCGAATGAACCCTAGTGTCGGGCGGTCGTTATGTTTGCGTGACGTTGATTATTTCTTGAGAGGTGGCGACCTCGATTACTGTAATCACCACCGGGCACTCTTGAGGGCCCTCCCGTTTGTCCTCCGGTTGAGGAAACTACGGAATTGATTAAAGTTGGCGTTGAGGAACTCGGACCTTTCCGACCGAGGACCTCGTGGGAGCGGTGAACCTCACATTCACCGTGCATCGAGTCGGCGTCTTCTTCGTTGGGCGGCGATCCCGAGGTGTATGGAAGCATTCTCCATGTAACCCTCGGTGTGTGACTGCTGTTGGCGTCCGCAATCCCTTTCCCGGCGTTGTGTGACCACACGATCGTTTCTACGCGGTTGTTACCGACATCGCCGGCAGTACTAGCGTTTGCACGTGTCCTTGCCATTAGATTGGAGAAACACAGCTTTTGTTCAAGATTTTCCCACAGACGGTGCCAATGATAAATCTATCTCGTCGGTATGAAAGATTTATCGGCGATAAAGAACACGGGAGTTTTAACGTGGTTCGATCAAAGAAAGATCTCGCCCACGGAGGAGATGGTCCTCAAGATGTTCACTATAATCGTATTACAATGAGTATCTCAAAGAGCTCTCGTATTCAAGAATTTGCTAACCCTTTTACCTTCAATCTAACTTCTATTTATACATAGACGTAAATCTTGTAACGAATCCCTTGATTGGTGGGCTCACGATCTTCCTATAACTGACCATGATCTTCACCATTATTGCCCATGATTTCCACCGTTATTGCCCATGATTTCTACCGTTACCTCATTATCGTGTCCTTGACTCCGCTCTTAATTAGGGCTGTCATTCAGGCGTAACCGAGTAGGGCAACATTAGGTTAGGCCCATTGTTTGGGCTGCTATTGGGCCCGAGAGGTTGGGCCATATCCTATCACTTACCATGACAAAGAATAATTATTACTCAGTGGTCGGTTCTCTTTGTCTTAACCTCTAACTTACCATATTTAAATTATTTGAAAATCATCTAAAATAATTTAGATTATATGAAAAATATATATGAAAAAAATGAAACGCAATTCAACTGGTGAGATGCTTCCCCAAAGCAATACATCGTTTTTGGAGTTAAAATGACCTAGCTAGTGTGTGTGAGTATGAATGTGTGGATGTAGGTGAATTGTAACTCCAAAACCAAAAAAGTTAAATCAAAGAAGCCAAATAATTTTTTAAACGTGCTAGAAACGAAGGGAATTATGTATTTTTTTCAATTAATAAATATAAAAATTTAAAGACTTTGTCATAATGAATTCAAACCCAAGACCTTTGGCATCGAAAATTGATCACTCTATCACTAAACCAACACACACAAATTCGTAATATTCTTTATATCAATTGTTGTTGATTAATATTTGGGAAATGAAATTAAGAGTGTCGCTTAATTGCTAAAAAATTAAAGCTCATTTTGGCTGTGCGTAAAGCTGGTGGGGCCAGACTTCCTACATGAATCATCACGTGATACATACTTTCACTTGTATATATGCATGTAAACCTTATCCGTGGTGGTTTAAAGCCACGGTATTAGTGGTGTATGTTTAATTAGGATCTAGGGGCCTATATTGTTTGGTTGATAATTTCATGATCATCATTCAATTTTGAAGCTTCCAATTTCTCATTCTGGATTTAGGGTTTTAAATTAATGAGAGGACCCGAGACTGTGAAATTGAAATATGGGTTTATATATGCATACATAAGGAGATGATCAAAATAAAACATTTTCCTATATAGAAGCTAGAACCTAATTTGGTTTTAGTGTAAGGGTTTGCTCCTCTGTTTTGAGTGATTCCCTCTTTTGTAATCAAGGTTCCACACGCCTTTGCATGTGTTGGTTTCTTTAATTTTGTTCACTAGTTAATTTGTTTCTTAGTTGATTGACAAAATATGTTTTGTAGGGCTTTGCCCGTAAGTTGATTTGTTAGTAGAGTTGGAAAAAATTGGCTCAGCCTGACAGGTTCATTCGGGATACTTGGGGTTCGAGCTTGGTTGAGCTTCAAAATTAGAGGCCCAGAATAAATCAGACCTAAAATGCCCGTCCGATATAAATTAAATATAAAGTTTTATATTATTGTGTAATCAAGAAATTGTGCAGTGCAGTGGTAAATGTTTCCTCATCCAGAAAACCTAGGTTCGATCCCACGTAATGATGCTTTTTTCTTTTTTCTTTCTTTTTTTATTTGCTTAGTTGTCTTAATTATGTAAATTGGTTATGTAATTATTTAATAATACTAAATAATATTAGATATGTTATTATATAATTATTAACTAGTTTATAGACTTAAATAATTATTTTATATAATTATTTATTTTTCCATAATTAAAAATAATAATATTATATTATATTTATTTATTTTTTAAAATGAGCTAAAAAAATCCCACCAATCTGCTCGAGACTAGGCTGAACTTCATATTTATAGGCCCGAAATTTTTGGACCCAGCCTGAAAAATGTAAACGTCCACCTGGCCGGGCTCGAGCTATCTTTGCCAGTTCTATTTGTGAGTAATAAATTTTATTTACGTATCCTAATTATTCGATCTTAATTTCGTAAGGGAAATAAATACGCAAGAACACCAAGGATTTACGTGGTTCGATCTGTGAATAAGATCTCGTCCACGGAGAGAGAGAGAGTATTAGTGTATTGATAATATGAGGTGTTTACAAAAGTGTAGATGATCTTTTACATTTAGTCTAGCCTCTATTTATACACAATTATCGACCTAGATCTCGAATTGAAATCTATTCTAAGATAAGATCTCTTCTCTAATTAGGATTCTCTTAGATATGACCGAATCTTCGCGTTCCCACCGATTTAGGAGCCTTCTTGAAATTTGGACTCGTTTGGGCGAGCTTTATGTCGACTTTATTTATATTGGGCACGGGGTTGGGCGTATCTATCATATCCCCCCCAAAAAAAAAGACGCAGAAGCGAGGTCGTGATGGGTTTCGTATGTCGTGGGTTCACCCGACGATGAGGCATTATCGCTCGGCTTCACCGACGAGGCGCTTTGCCGAGGTCTTGACCGCTTCACCCGACGAGGTGTTATCTTGAATGGGTTTCACCGACGAGGTCATGCGAGTCATCCGTCCGCTTCACCGACGAGGCGTTATCTTGAGCTCTCTTGACCGGTTTCACCGACGAGGCGTTATCCGAGGTCTTGAGTTGGCTTCACCGACGGGCATTACGAGGAGTCTTGGCCGCTTCACCGCGAGGCGTTATGCCGAGCTGGTTTCACCTGACGAGGTGTCATGCCGAGGTCATCTGACTGGCTTCACCTGACGAGGCGTTATGCCGAGCTCTTCGGGTTGGCTTCACCTTACGAGGCATTATACCGAGGTCTTCTGACTGGCTTCGCCTGACGAGGCGTTATGCCGAGCTGGTTTCACCTGACGAGGTGTCATGCCGAGGTCATCTCGACCGCTTCACCCGACGGCGTTATGCCGAGCTCTTGAGTTAGCTTTCACCCGACGAGGCATTATCCGAGGTCTTTTGACTGGCTTCACCTGACGAGACGTTATGCCGAGGAAGAACACGGGATGTCTTATTAGCATTTAATGCGCATTTAATGTGACAGCGGTTGGATTCCCGATAAAGTGCATATTGGGGGAATAACTTCCATGATACGCCTTTTTGCCTATCACTTTTGCACATTCCTAAATTCAAATCTCCAGAAACCCTTTGTCGTCTGAAAAGTTCAACTGTCGCCATTACCGTTTTCGCAAGGTTCAACGCCATCTTCCTCGATTCTAAAACCAGTAAGTTATGGCTTCCTCTGCTTCTTCCTCCTCTGATGAATCTCACGGCCAGGGTGATCGCGCTTTAACTGAGTATTCGTCGCACGATTCTGTAGATATGGAAGTCTATACTTTTATTGCCCTCCCTCCTTTTATACGTAAAGTTTGCTTTCCATTTTTGATAGATGTTGGTAGGGTTTCTTCGATTCCTTCAATCTTAGAAGCCTCCGTTAGGTTAGAGCTTGCCTCTAATTTTCATATACCGAAATCTTTTGGGTTTATTATCCCCCGGTCGGAGGATAGGGCTAGCGCCTCCCACGCTTATCATCACCGTATGAGGATAGCACGAAAAATGGCCTTCGTCTTCCTTACCGCTTCCATTTTGTTGAGTTCTGACAATTATTGCCATTCCTTTAGCTCAATTATTGCCCAACTCCTTTCGGCATTTGACGAACCTAGGTGTCTTCGCTCACCATCACAACTTCCCTCTGACCTTGAGACTTGTCCTTAGGTTTTTCCAATTCAAATCCAGCGCGGGGTGGTATTATTTGACACCTCGTCGTAATTTTAAATTAAAGACGAAGTCTAAAATTTCCAATTGGCACCAGAAATTCTTCTTCTGTCGTTTTCCTGGGTCACTCTAGTTCGCCTGGAACCGTGATAAGTCGCTTGGACGTGGCTACGGATTATGACTTGGTAGCTTGGAGCAATCCTTAGACAGATCGGCCCGGTAGGCAGAAGTCTTTCCGAGGCCGAGCTTGCGGCTGCTGGTGAGCCCTTATGACCTCTACCTGCGGCAAGGAGTCGGCGAGGGTGAGGCCCTCTTCTTCTCTTTTTGTTGCTTGGATGTTTTCCGCAATGTACTTACGTGTTGTTTTCTTCGTTGTAGTGAATTTGATCGCGGACAAGAAGAAGAAGAGAAAGGGGCCGAGCTCGGAGGCGGGGATGGCCCCCTTGACGATGAAGGATGTCGTCGAGGAAACCTCTGAGAGGGGTGGAGACACCGAGAAATCCCCCTCGCCTCAGCCTTTGAAGCGCCTGAAGAGGCTTAAGCGCGCGATCATTGATGCCCATTTGCTTCGATCCCGAGGTCGAGATCATTGGTTCTCAACCTGCACCCTGCACTTTCCCCGAGGTAGCGTATCTGTTTGTATACATTATAAGATAGTGTGATTATTGTTTCTTCTGACTTGGTTGGTCATTGCACAGTGGGTCGAGGTCGGTCGGTGGGAATCAGCTAAAGCGTCCGCCTTTGTGACGGGAGCATCCGCTCTTGTGACGGAGTACCTGAAAGGCGTCGTCGCCCAGTTCGACGGGGTTTCTCGTTACGTGCGAGAGATGGAGGAGGAGAAGACTCTTCTCATCCAGGAGGTGTCCGAGGCCGAAGGCCGAGCTCGGGATGCGGTCCGGAGGGAGGCGGCGGAGGCAGCTGAGGCGGCGAGGGCCATGGCGGCAGAGGCATCTGGTATGCGAGGCAGGCGGAGGTCGAGTTGGTCGGTGAGGCCGAGGTGGAGGGGGCTCGTCATCGGGAGGTCGAGATGGCGAACTCCCAAGGGAAGATGCTTCATGCCTTCGTGGAGAGGCTATTCCTCTCTGGGGGCTTCTCTGGGATGGCCGCCGGCGTGGCAGGGGTGTTGAACAGGCGCACGGTCTCAGACGTCATCGATGAAGTCGCCGAGGACTACCCAGAGTTGGATAAGTCCAAGTATGGGTATGAGGCGACAGAGGATGACGCCTTGGTGCGAGCGTATACCGAGGTGTTGGGTCACGGTTTGAAGGACTTGCCCGTGCTACAGAGCTTGACCTCGTCCTCGGTCTTGCTGACTGCGGAGTCTGTCCGTGCTTGCCCGGTGGATCGCGATCCTATGATCCAAGCCTTGATGGCTGACGTTATGGAGGGGTCCGGGGAGACGGCAGCTAAGGCGGCGGAGGGCACCGAGGCTCAGGGAATCCCTGAGGAAGAGGAGGTTGAAGCAGCACGGGTCCTGGAGACGGCCACCGCAGCCGAGGTCGACGCTCTCCAAGATGTGGCCGAGGTAACCGGGGCCGACGGCGGAGCTTCTGGAGGGGTCAATTGATCCCCCTTTTTTTTTTGTAGATCAACTTGTAAATACGTCATCATTAGGATGTCGCTTTTGACTTGCCTTAAAGGCTTTAATAAAATCTGTTGTTCATCTGAAGGAACTTGTCTTACTTGTCTTTTGTGTTCAGTCTTCTCCTGATATGCCTGATGCTTCCCCTTGGTTGGGTCAAATCGAAGCTTTGACGCGGGCTCTCAAAGCTAAGGAAGCTGAAGTCCTTCGGTTGGAAGACAAGCTCGGTCATGTGCAGGAGGAGGCCGAAGTTAAGCTTAGGGCTGCCCAGGAGAGTTGCGACAAGCTTCAGGCTCGCCTTTTGGAATCGGTGGATAAGCTCGAGATCGCTGAGGCGACAGCTAAACGGGTCGCTGAGGAGCATGCAGAGTACGAAGAAATTGCACGCCGAGGTGGAGGGATAACCATCTCCGAGGCTGAAGAAAAAGTTGAAGAGCTCGTGGCTTGCTGTTGGAGGTACAGGAATGAGTATGGCCTAGATTCTTGGCAATATCAGGAGCAATATGCCGACCTTAAGAAGGTCGGCGGCCTGTAAAAGATCGTCGTGGCTCATCATCATTTTCTCGAACGTGTGCTTCGTTCACATCGAGCCTTCTACTGGCTGCGCGATTCTTCGTCTGCGAGGACCTCAGTTTTTGTCGCGGATCTTTTTTCTCCAGAGTGGCAAGCCCAAGAGAGACGCTTCCTTGCCCAAGAGAGACGTGGGCCCTCAAGGAGCCGAGGTCATGCGTCATCGAGCGATCGAGGTCGTCTCGCGGGCCCGAGAGATCGATCTGGTAGGGCTCTTAGCGTAGATCGAGGACAAGGTAGAGGTAGGGTTAGTATAGATGATCTGTTGAATCCGGATTTTTCTAGGGATTGACTTAGCTTTTCCCGCCCTCCGGGGCCCTCTTCGTCCTCGTAATGTATGAATTGTAATGCATGAAATAAGAATTATTTTTCTTTGCTTCGTGTTGTCTTTTCAAGAACACTGTCTTTTTATTACCGTAACCAATAAGAAGGTAGGTCGTCCTCGTTTAACCGAAGGTAGCTCGTCCTCGTACGAAGGTAGTCCGTCCTCGAAATAAACGAAGGTAGTTTGTCCTCGTACGAAGGTAGTCCGTCCTCGAAATAAACGAAGGTAGGGGTTCCTGTTTTGGCAAGAAGTATTGCTAGGGGTGGTCCCCTGTTCCCCGAAGTGAACGGAGGTATAGGTTTCTTTTTTGGCAAGTTTTATTGCTCGGGGTGGTCCCCTCTTCCCAGGAATAAACGGAGGTATTGGTTCCTTATTTGGAAAGTTTTATCGGTAGGGGTGGTCCCCATGCGCGTTGAGTTAGGCTCCTCGTATTAAACGAAGGTAGTCCGTCCTCCGTCGAGGGTATAGTTCATCCTCCGAAGAGAGTATAGTTAAATCGTCCGAAGAGGGTATAGTATAATGGAGAAAAGATAGTATGCATAAGTGACAAATAAAGCATGCAAGAAAAAGATTTTATTGATAGAGACCGATTTAATAACAAAACACGACTCAAGGACGTAATTGAACAGACTCGATGACACGACCGAACAGACTCAACTTTTGACACTTATGCAAAATATTTCTTCGATGAATGATGTGCCACGTCTTTGAGTATTTGCTTGCCGGATATACGGCGAGCTTGTATGACCGCTTTTCCGAGGACTTGCCACACAGCACGGTCCTTCCCGTGGCTTCCACCATCGAGCTTTGCGGCTTTCTCGACTTCGTTGTTTGAAGCACGAGTCGCTTTCTTGGAATTGTCGGGACTTGACGCTGGTTGTAATACCGAGCTACTTGTTGCTTATACCAAGCTTCCTTGATGTAGGCGAGGTTTCTTTTTTCTTTGAGCAGATCTAGATCAGTTCGTAGATTTTCCTCGTTTGCTTCAGTCGAGAAGTGAATGGTACGGGGGCTCGGCATACCGATCTCTGTAGGGATCAACGCTCGGTTCCGTCGCCAAACTATAGGGTGTTTCTCGTTCGCGGTCCGAGGTGTAGTGCGGTGCGACCATAGGACTTGCGGTAAATTTTCCACCCAATTCCCCTTTACACGATCGAGGCGAGTCTTGAGTCCTTTCACGATTGTCCTGTTAGTGACTTCGGTTTGACCATTTGCTTGAGGATGAGCCACCGAGGTGAATTTTTGCTGGATCCGAAGTTCTTGGCACCATTCTTTGAACACTTTATCTGTGAATTGTGTCTCATTATCTGAAATAAGGATATGAGGGATGCCGAACCGACCCACGATGTTCTTCCAGACGAAGTTGAGGGCGTTTTTGCTCGTGATTTTACCAAAGGTTCGAACTTCCACCCACTTCGTGAAGTAGTCAATCGCGACAATCAAAAATTGGAACTGCCCTGGAGCTTTGCAGAAAGGACATACGATATCGATCCCCCATTGCATAAATTGATGGAAAAACTAGGTTTAGCCCTCGCCCCGAGGATCTATCTTGGAAATTTAATTCACCATACATTGATTATTTACCTAGCATGCACCTATATAATTAATTGCAACACGTTGATGTTTTCTCGTGTTTACCTTTGAATCTGATGAGGAGGAATGGATTGAGACTCGTGCTTTGATCTTCTGGACTGTATCCCGATTGCCCAATCTCCAACGCCGAGTGAGAACGATCTATGGAGAATGCTCCGGAAAATCACCCCAAGCCCTCTCAAAATTCTCGAAAATCTCTCCTATTTTTCCTTAGGAATTCTCGAAAATTTCTTGTGTTAATGTATGGATAAACTTTGATTCTATCCCTTACCTTATATTTATAATGCACTACCTTAATCCCATAAGGAAATGATCTATGCATATACCATAAATATAATAATATCCTTATAGGATAAAGAGAATAAAATCATTTCCATTAACCCCAATTTTCGAAAACTCACTATATTAATAATATAATGGACGAAAATTGTAGGTTAATTAATTATCATTAACCTAGACTTTATCTCTTACCTTATATTTATAATGCATTACCATAATCCCATAAGGAAAAGATATATGCATATTCCATAAATATAATTATATCATTGTAGGATAAAGAGAATAAAATCTTTCCTTTGAGAGACATATGGGCGCGATTTTCCGCGAGCTACGGGCTGGATGGGCCACCTGAGGGATCAAATGCAAGGAATAAAGATGGGCCTCAAATAAATTAATTATCTTATGTTCACCCGTAACATAAATTAATTTATAAACATTCATTCATGCCACTAGAGAATAAATCTTGACTTACCCCTTTATTACCGGGTTGAGTGGGCTTTGCACTTAGACATTCTGAATCCTCGTATTTAAGATATCGAGCGTCCATTAATTATTTAGAGCATTACATTGGCTTAAAATAATTAATATCTTCATTTTCTTAAGTAGTACCACTCAACCTTATTATTGTACTTGAGCTAACTCAACCTGCAGGTTTAGTACAATAAACCTTTGAGCTCCTTAAGGGACGTCATCATCCTAAACGGATACGGTGACTCGTCTGAGATAACTAGCATGACATACAAGCACCGCCACCACCCAAGATGCGGAGAATATTGGGTTAGAACATATAACCCTCACCCATAACAAGTCAAAGTGATGGTCAACAACTCATACTCATCTAATACCTTATCGAGATTTAGATCATCGAAGTCACCGAGATCTAGGTTCTTCACTACGGTCGATAGAAGAACTCATCTCACCTGTGATCCTTCAATACGCCAAAGACGCACCAGCATAGACAAGTAATCAAGTCAAGTCACTTCTTATCTATATCGCAGCCTATACCCACAACTCGTCCTCAAGTCGTCTCACCAGGAAACTTTTATATCTCATTGCTTGACCAATCATACGGACTTCGTGATCTTCTACACATCGTATGATCTAACTTATATATGAGATAAGGGACACGATATATGCAATCAAGTAATCAAATCGATAGGAGATTGTAATAGTGGTAATGTTAAACATTGTATACAAGCTCAACCAAACCCGCTTTCAAGATACAAATCCAACAATCTCCCACTTATACTAAAGCAAACTTTTAGTATACAATGTGTCTCTACTAGCTATTACAAACAAAACCATCACTTTGCTTCTCCCACTTATACAAAAGTTTCATTTCTAAGTGGGTGCCATTAAGCGCAATCCAAGTCCTCCAACGTGTCCATCGTAGACTTTTTATGCGTGCTTTTCGTGAATGGATCCGCTAGGTTATCCGTCAGATCAATCTTTTCAATCAAGACGTCACTCGCCTAACGATTTCTAGATGACATGGTACTTTCTCTCTATGTGTTTGGTCGCTTGTGGGTCCGTGGTTCCTTTGAATTTGCCATCGCACTGAGTTATCACAAGAACTATGATACTCTTAGGCAAACCAGTACCACACCTAGATCCACGAGGTAGTTCTTGAACCATACAGCCTCCTTAGAAGACTCCGAGCTGCTACATATTCAAGCTTCCATGGTAGAGTCCAATGCATCGCAGCTTTGCACTCCGCCAGATACGGCTCCACCTCCCAAGGTAAACACATAGCCGAGGTAGACTTTTTCTCATCACGGTCGGCTAGGAAATCGAGTCTCAGATAACCCAAAGGCATTAGACTATCTCAAGATGGTAAACTAGCATATAATCTCGAGTCCTTTCGTACTTGAGTATATGCTTTATCGCAATTCAATGAACTTGTCCAGGTTAGATTGATATCTAGCTACTATGCTCACCGCATAGCAGATATCGGCCTCGTGCATAGCATTGCGACATGAGACTTCCCTACGGCGGAAGCGTAGGAACTTGTCTCATTTCCTCTATCTCCTTCGCAACATAGGTGATCATTGCCAGATAAAGGAACGCCATGTCCCGAAAGGTAGCAATCCTTTCTTGGCGGTCCGCATACTAAAACGAGTAATCACAAGATCAATGTAAGACGCCCGAGATAAGCTCAATATTTTCTTCTTGCGATCTCGGTGAACCTCGATCCCAAGAATGTACGCATCTCCTAAGTCCGCCATTTGAAACCGATCGGATAGCCAACTCTTTACGCCCGATAAAGCTTCACGTTGTTGCCAACTAGAAGAATGTCATCTACATAAAGTGCAAGAAATACCACATCACCGCTGACATCTAACCGATATAAACAACTCTCGCTAGGCAACTGGTAAATCCATAGGACTTTACCACCTCCAAAGCGTAAGTTCCATGATCGAGGTCTTCTTAAGTCCATAAATGGACTTCTTAAGCTTCCATACTAGATGCTCTTCACCCTTTACCACATAACCTTCGGTTCTTCAGATATAGATGTCTCTACCTTCCTCAAGGTAACCGCTTTAGAAAAGCGGTTTTAACATCCATTTGCCAAACCTCTAGTTGAAGGGGCTCACTATGGCCGTAAGAATTACGATGGACTTGAGCATTGCTACAAAGCGAAAAAGTCTCATCGAATCGATGCCCTCAACTGAAAGTGTACCTTCGCCACAAGCCCGGCTTTAAAAGCGAAACCTCTCCATCGGAATCTCTTCCTTTTGTATATCCACTTTATCGCCTACGGCTTCCTTGCCATCCGTAGAGGTGTCTTTCATATACATCCATAGTCGTTATGGACTCCATTTCTAAGTCCATAGCGGTGTGCCATGATCTTGCATCAATGTCTCAGATCGCCACCTTGTATGTCCATGGGTCGATTATTGCATGTTCGCTTCACGACCAAATCAAGATTCTCCCACGAATATAAATCGCTCGGGTCGACGAACAACCTCCCACTCTGACGAGGTTCTACAGCACTATGGCAACGGTGGGTGCGTAAACTTGTGGTTCTCATCTTGCACAACTTGTTGGGTAGGTACCACTTGTACGGTCGGTATCTCCGGTGGAACTCGACCCACTTCAATTTCTTGAAGTATCCGTGTCGATCCTCCCACTAGACTCGACATCTCGCACCTCTCGCCTAATCGGTGGCGGAATACGATCATCTTCTAATTCTTGAAGAATGATTTCAACTTTGACTTATGATTCTTCATATAATCGTCTTCTAAGAATCGGGCATTAGTGCTAATAATGACCTTCCGATCCTTAGACTATAGAATAAACCATCTTTCGCTCCTTTAGATATCCAATAAACAAACCTTGCGTCGGATCTAGCCTCCAACTTGTCGCCCTTCTTGTTCAAAGACGCAGCCGGATCGCCCATATCCTTATGTGGCTTAAACGGGCTTGTGCCCAAACCACAACTCGAAATGGGTCTTTTCGATGACTGGATGGTACTAGATTTAGCAAGTATGCCGCCGCTAAGCATACCCCCGTTAACGAAATAGGCAATGTTGCATAACTCATCATTGATCTAACCATTTCCAAAAGAGTCCTATTTTTCGCCTCGACACACCATTTTGTCAGTGGTGTGCCGGTGAAGTGCAATCGAGGTAATCTCATACTTCACCAGATAGTCCATGAACTAGTTATTGAGGCATTCGCCATCGCGATCGATCATGATACTTGATACTCTTACCAAGCTTCGCTCCACTTCCGCCTTAAACTCTTTGAATTTCTCAAAGCATTCAGATTCGCGGTGAAGCGGTATACGATCCGCACCTTGAATAATCGTCAATGAAAGTGACAAAATACTGTACCCTCCACGAGCCTGCATGTGGACATCGGTCCACACAGTCGAATGGACTAACTCTAACATTTCTTTGGCTCTATAACCCCGCTTTGAAGGTCTCGTCGACATCTTACCTTCTATACAGATTCGCAGACCGAATGGAGTAACCGTGAGATTACCCAACGCCTATTCTTAGCCACTTTGGATCCTATTTAGATTGACGTGACTCAGTCTAAGACGCCGAGAAATGTGGTGTCATCTTGCAAAGAAAACTTTCTTCTAGGGTTTCAAGAAGATGCAACATAGTTATAGGTATTATGTTTTGCGAAATAGTATAAAGCTTAATTATATAAAGTGCCAACACGATAACCGTTATTTCTTATGATAGAGACACCACTATCAAAAATAATGAGAATATCCATGAGTAAATAGTTTCAAACAGAACAAGGTTCCATAAAATCCGGCACATATAAAACATCTTTAAAACTAAAACAGTTCTCTCAAAACATAAAGTAACGCCTCCGACTACAACGGCCTCGACTTCGCGTTGCCCATGGAGATCGTTATCTCGCCATTACTCGACTCCCTTGTCGCGGGAACCCCGCAAGGTGTAACAAACATGATCGATCGACTGTGTCTACTACCCAAGAATGGGTAGAACAAGTTGCAAACATGTTTCACATTAAAGCAAACGGCGCACTTGAGCCTCGAGCATAGGGCACTTAGCCTTCAATGCCCGGGCTTCCGCACTTGAAGCACTTGCCTTCTCCTCGCTTCTTCAAGCCTCCGTGGCAGCCATGTTCTTGCTCCCATTACTCCCACTATTTCCTCGCTCTACCACCTTTGGTGCCCCTTTTCTTTTCCATTTTGCAACGGAAAATTTGGGCCCTTAGACGTGCTAGCAAGAGCATGTGCTCCTTTGCCCATAACTCCTTCATGAGCCACGAGATCATTGAGCAACCGACTAAGTGTATACTCGGCCTTGCTCATGATCGAATTCACGCGAAAGTTCTCAAAAGACTTGGGCGGTGTATTGAGGATGATATCGACCTTGTCACCGTCAATACCTCCTCCCAACCCATCAAGACTATCCATGAGATGAGTCATGGAGACATGTTCATGGACCGAACTTCCTTCTTCCATCTTACACGCCAAGATTTCTCTCATTGTGTGGAAGCGGATCGTCGATCCGATCGCCCAAACTTACCTCGAGACCCGACCAAATATCGCCGCGTCTACCATCGATCGATGTCGTACTGCAAGTTCTTGGACATAGTAGTCATCATATAGCATTTAGCCATATTGTTTGACTTATTCCAAAGTCCGCTTGACTCGCCGCTCATTAGTCGATCGCCGAAGGGCATCGGGTTTAGGAGTAGTGAGAACAAACATGTGTTCTTCAATGATAAGAACATATTCCATGTTTCGCTTCCACTCGATAAAATTTGGACCGGATAACGGATTTTGTGCGAGCATATTGATAATCGGTGTAAGAGACATATCTCGAAACGATAATGTAAACACATAAGCATACGATCGCACATAATTCGTGAATAATAATATTGTAACCTTTGAAAACAATATTAATTGAACCTCCAATCGCCAAGGAATCCCACATGCAAGCCACGCCGTGTGATCGCCACACGAATCCTCGACTGCACTAAAATATACCTTTTAGTCGCTTAATTTCAATCCATGTCAACTTATCCTTATGACAAATGAAATTAACGATTGACCTTACTAGACCACATCACTATCACAAGAAGGGACTTCGTGGGAAGTTGTACTTGAGGTGATGTCTACAATAACCACATTTTAACAGCAGAAACTAATTTTAGAATTAGCATACCACTAGACCATACCGCTTCAATTCAAATTCTTTTGTTATGTCATTTTATATCTATCTCTAGAGAACTTATGAAAATCGCACATGCAGCTATGCGTGTGATCGCCATACACGAAACTCCCACTTCTCAATAGATTTAAAATGTTTTATTTAGAAATCTCATCTAACAAACTTATGATAAACAAAAAGCAAGCAAGCCAGTGCGTGTGGATCGCCACTCACAGTGCGTATCACTTTGTTTAGAGATCAAAAAGTGGAGGTCTTGACATTTTAATTTAAAAATTAATTTGTCGGTTTGCTTGCTTAGTCTTTTTGTTCAAAAGGTTTGTCCATGCAGATCACGTAATCCTAGCATGCTTTTCTATAGAACTCAACATGTAAAACATGCTCGCAGAATTCTAAAATATGCTTGAAAACGCTGATAAACCTAGCATGCTTACTATGCGCACCCATTACGAAAACACTTAAAGGTTTGTCAACGTAATTTAAACATACATAGCATGGTATCGATAATTTAAACATCCACGACATGCAATGAACGATAAAATAAAATAAAACGCTCATCGTGGCTCACTGCGGAATCGCACTTTCCACCCAATCTATTACATAGAATTGCAAAGCATGCATCTTTATAATCTTCGAAAACGGGCCTCGCGGCACGGCACGGGACCGATTCGAACGGGCCTCACGTGCACGGCACGGACCGACTCGCAAAACAGATTCGGCCGGAAAATGGATCCGGCTCGCCCCATCAGCGGCGCGTCCGCGAGCGCCGTGCACGCCTGCTGCCGTCGCCGCACGCCGTGCGATTCGCTTTTTCCCGCTGCCTCGATCTGGCCGCTGCCTCGCTTTACTTTTACGTATAAGATTTACGTAAAAATAAATCTAATCTAACCACGGATTTTCTCGTGGTGAAACAAAATTCGACAAAATAAAAACGAGCCACTATGAACGCATGATTCAACAATTAATATATTGCGACGTAATAATCAAACGTGATTAATTCAATGTAGCCAAGATATCGATCCTGTGCTCGATACCAATTGATGGAAAAACCTTCTTGTTGTTTCTCATTGTTGTTACTTATCTCTGAGCTAGGAGTTCTGAGCTATGACTCTCTTTTAGCCCTCGCCCCGATGATCTATCTTGGATATTTAATTCACCATACATTGATTATTTATCTAGCATGCACCTATATAATTAATTGCAACACGTTGATGTTTTCTCGTGTTTACCTTTAAATCTGATGAGGAGGAATGGATCGAGACTCGTGCTTTGACCTTCGGATTGTATCCCTACCGCCCAATCTCCAACGCCGAGGACGATCTATGGAGAATGCTCCGAAAATCACCCCAAGCCTCTCAAAATTCTCGAAAATCTCTCCTATTTTTCCTTAGGAATTCTCGAAAATTGCTTGTGTTAATGTATGGATAAACTTTGATTCTATCCTCACCTTATATTTATAATGCACTACCTTAATCCCATAAGGAAAGGATCTATGACATACCATAAATATAATAATATCCTTATAGATAAAGAGAATAAAACCTTTCCATTAACCCCAATTTTCTAAAACTCACTATATTAATAATATAATGGATTTAAAATTGTAGGTTAATTAATTATCATTAACCTAGACTTTATCTCTACCTTATATTTATAATGCATTACCATAATCCCATAAGGAAAGATCTATGATATTCCATAAATATAATTATATCCTCAGAGGATAAAGAGAATAAAATCTTTCCTTTGAGAGACATATGGGCGCGATTACAGAGCTACGGTCTGGATGGCCACCTCAGGATCAAATGCAAGGAATAAAGACGGGCCTCAAATAAATTAATTATCTTATGTTCACCTGTAACATAAATTAATTTATAAACATTCATTCATGCCACTAGAGAATAAATGTCGACTTACCCTTTATTACCGAAGTTGAGTCGGGCTTGCACTTAGACATTACGAATCCTCGTATTTAAGATATCGAACGTCCATTAATTATTTAGAGCATTCTCGATCGCTTAAAATAATTAATATCTTCATTTCTTAAGTAGTACCACTCAACCTTATTATTGTACTTGAGCTAACTCAACCTCGCAGTGGTTTAGTACAATAAACCTTTGAGCTCCTTAAGGAACGCCATCATCCTAAACGGATACTTGACTGACACGTATAACTAGCATGACATACAAGCACCGCCACCACCCAAGATGCGGAGAATATTGGTTAGAACATATAACCTCACCCATAACAAGTCAAAGTGATGGTCAAGAACTCATACTCATCTAATACCTTATCGAGATTTAGATCATCGTAAGTCACCGAGATCTGTGTTCTTCACTACTACGATAGAAGAACTCATCTCATCAGGATCCTTCAATACGTTAAGACGCATCAAAGATAGACAAGTAACCAAGTCAAGTCACTTATCTATATCAGAGCCTATACCCGACAACTCGCCCTCAAGTCGTCTCACCGTGAAACTTTTTATATCTCATTGCTTCGACCAATCATACGCACTTACGTGATCTTCTACACAATCGTGATGATCTAACTTATATATGAGATAAGGGACATGTATATATGCAATCAAGTAATCAAATCGATAGGAGATTGTAATAGTGGTAACATGAATCATTGTATACAAGCTCAACCAAAGTGGAGAGTTTGCCAGATAGTTTTGAGATCTTCAAACGCGGACTTGTGTATGTCATTCCGTGAGAACCCGAGCCTTTTAAGTATTTTGAAGAAGGGAGCCGCTTATCCGCTGCTGAAAGAAAACTACCGAGCGGCAATGCGCCCCTATCAACTTGTACGCCGTGGATTGTCTTTGCATCTTCATCTCCACAATGGTTTGAACTTGACGGATTGTCTTTAAACCTTCTTCGTGAAACCCCACACCCTAGAAATTTTCCTGACCGAATCGCGAACGGCATTTCGGGGTTCACTTTAGGTCGACTTTTCCGAGTAGGCCGAGGACGATCCCGAGGTCGGCAACACATGCGGCTTCCTCAATGCTCTCGACGACGATGTCATCTACGCACACTTCCACATTCCGCCCCATGTAGGGCTGGAATATTTTGTCTACCATCCTTTGATAGGTGGCTCGCATTCTTGAGTCCGAATGACATCTTCTTGACGCCAAGACCAAGTCGGTAATGAAGGTCGCCTCTTGGCAGCGTCTTTCGTCGTCCATCAAGACCGGTAATATCCCTCATATAGGTCCGTAAAATCAAGACTTCGTACCCGACCAAAGCGCCAACCTTCTTGTCGATATTGGGGAGGGTAATAGTCTTTAGGCAATGCTTGTTGAGGTCGATGTAATCGATGCACATTCGCCACCCTCCTCCATCCTTCTTCACCATTACCGGGTTGGCTATCCGTGTCGACACTTGACTTCAACAAGATGCCCTTTAACAATTGCTTTACCGTCGTGGATGACTTGATTCCGCTCGTCAGAAAAACTGCTGCTTTTGCCGAACCGGTTTTACATCGTTGTCAATGTTGAGATGGTGTGTGATGATAGTCAGTGAGACCCGGTCATATCAATGGGCCACCAGCGAACACGCCTCTCAATTCACTTAGAATTGATGATTTGTTTCCTTAGTTGAGGTACACCATTAGAGCCAACTTTTACGACCATGAATGGTTCGTCTTCATACAATGCGATCTCCTCAATCGAGTTCTCTGGGACCGGCGACGTCTTCCCCGGTTCCAACTCATCGGGTTTCTTTGGTTGCTATGCCTGCGGTTGCTGGACCGAAGCCCATGCACCTCTCAGGGCAACCTACATGCATTCCTTAGCATGCTTCTGGTCTCCCCGGATCATGGCTATCCCTCCTTTTGTGGGGATTTTCATTGTCAGGTGGTAGGTTGAGCATACCGCCCTCACTCACGCTCAGCCGCCTCGCCCAAGTATGACGTTGTATAGCGAGTGGGCACCCACCACGAAGAACCTGTACCACTTTGGTAGAGCTCGTCGGTGCCGCTTCCCATCGTGGACGGGCGGTCGATCACCCCGTCTCGGGCGTGTCTCTTCCTCTGAAGCTTCTGAGTGGTAGCGGTGCTCGCGCGGCGTGCTTCTCTACTCCTAATTTGTCAAAGCATTCTTCAAGAGGATGCTCACCGACGCTGCAACCGCCGATATATACGCTGCCTTACCAATTTGTTGGCGATCACCACCGATCACTGCAGCGTCTGGTGGGGCACCACCATAGGTACGGGTCGCCCTCGGAGAAAGTAATAGCCTCGCCCTTCGAACCTCTTGTTGATGTGCTCACCGGTATGGGGACTTGGCCTCGGCCTGTGAGGACTTCAGAACTGCGTGGGAGACGTGATGGTGGAGATGATCCCACGATCTTGGGGTTCGTCATCTCCTCCTCGCCTCGCCAGCTTGCCTTCTTGAGGGGCACAATTCTTCTCGCCTTTTTCCTCTTTTTCTGACCTCGATGAGGGGCCTCGTATTGGCCAGCTCGTCGATCCTGCCCTTTGTATTTTTAAGGACCCCATCTTGTACTAGCATCTCGATGTCTCCCATGAGATCTCGGCACTCCTCTGTGTCATGCCCGTAGTCCTCGTGAAAAGAGTAGTACTTGTCTTTTTTCGACGTTTTGACCCCCCTGTCATTGGTCGAGGCTTCTCGAACTTGTCCATGTGGAGTTCGTAGATTTCTGCCCTTGGCTTTGTCAAAGGAGTGTATTGAGGTCGCTCCGAGGCGCCGCGATCCGAGCCTCGACTCCATGGGCGGCGTATCCTCTCCAAGGCGCTTCGTCGGCCTTCGCTTCGGTCTCCTCGTCCTTCATCTCTTCTTCCTTTTCGAGGGCTCGCCTTTTTCTGCCTCGCGCTTCTTTCTATCAGCCTCGTCCGCCTTAGAGAATCGATCGGCTATGCGCCATAGCTCCATCGCAGATTTGAGGTTCATTGACGATTTCTTTATAGAGGGCCCCCGGCGGATGCCGCTTGAAGGCCGAGATGATGAGAATGTCATTCACGCCTTCGACTTTCGTGCACCCTTGTTGAACCTGGTCATAAAGTCGCCGCGACTCGTCTGGCTTTGCCTCACGGTGAGGAGGTGTCTTGACGACGCCTCGACCGCCTATACGGAAGAACCTTCGAAGGTCGCCATCGAGTCGCGATATGATCCAATGCTCCTTAGGAGGTCGTCGAACCACCGACGGGCGTTGTTGACTAGAAAATCCGGAAGAGCTTGCACATATGAACTGTGCTGAGGCGTTGGTTGATCATATTGTACTGGAACTGCGAGAGGAAGTTCTGCGGGTCCTTTATTCCGTCGTAGGGGGCGATGCTCGGCACCGGTATTTATCAGAGAGCGGGGTGTCAAGTATTTCGTTTGAGAACGGGGTGACTATATTCCCGCATTGCCGGGCCACCCTCCGGAGAGTGGGGCGGAGTTCGTCGACCGAACTCATTTTGATTTTTAGGACCGACTTCACGTCGGTCACTACGTCCTTTCGCGCTTGGTTTGTGCCCCGGCTCGTGCCGAGGTATGAGCGCCCATGACCTGGATGCTGGGGGATCCACCTCGCTGCGGTGCCTCGTGTTTAGACGAGACTTCGTCGTTCCTCTCTTCGGGATGTGGCCGACCTTGTGCTTCGCTGAGGTATTAGAGAAATCTCCCTTATTCTTCTCAAGAAACCCCTTGACGGCATCGTCGAGGTTCATCTATGAGTATGGTCCTCCATGATTGCTGTTGCGATCTCCTTCGCTTTGGTATCCCGCTTCTTCCTGTGATGTAGGATTATTTGCTTGTCGATGTCTTAGATGTGACCTTCGGGAGTCGGTTCTCCGGCTGGGTATTTCTCGAGCTGAGCTCAGCGTGTCCGGCCGTCGTTATTGCCGGTGTTGCCGGCAGCGGCCCTGGATGTGTGACTTCTGGTATACATCGTCGTGATTAATTCTCTGCGAACAATGGTTGATCGAAAACACAAGATTTCGTTTCCCACAGACGGCGCCAGTATTCGATCTTAATTTCGTAAGGGAAATAAATACGCAAGAACACCAAGGATTTACGTGGTTCGATCCGTGAATAAGATCTCGTCCACGAGAGAGAGATATTCGGTATTGATAATATGAGGAGTGTTTACAAAAGTGTAGATGATCTTTTCGTTTAGTCTAGCCTCTATTTATACACAATTATCCTGACCTAGATCTCGAATCCGAAATCTATTCTAAGATAAGATCTCTTCTCTAATTAGAATTCTCTTAGATATGATCGAATTTCTGCGTTCCCACTGATTTAGGAGCCTTCTTGGGCTGGACTCGTTTGGGACGAGTTTTATGTCAGACTTATTTATATTGGACCTGATGCTTGGGCCTGGAAGTTGGGTCGTATTCTATCACTAATAAAAACTAATTTGAACTCTTAGTTTATATTTTAAAACGAATTTTTATTTTAACTCAATCTTACGACGTGGTTATAATGAGAATTTCATGTTTCGTGAAATTGAGAACTAGTCCAGGAACGTATAAAGTAACTGCCTTAGAGTATTAGCTACCTAACCCAGTAAATAGACAACAATATTTTCTAATTAAACTAAACTTTGTTTGGCACGATTAGACTCCTAGCCACAGAATGAAAAGAAAGATTATGTTCGTTGCCAAAGTTATTGCAGTCTTTTTAAAAAATAAATCACCTCTAGATTTGAGCCCAGTGATAAATTCATCCCGAAAAATTATTTATTCACCGTAAGTCTTCACGATCGAATGATAGATGATCGCTATAATTCCTATCAAATAAATGATAGTAAAACAACAAGTATATATATCGTATCCACAGGGACTGCAACTCGAGAACACAACAATTAATTAACACGGAATCTTGATTATTATTCAGGCAACAATTTATTAGGAGAGAATAACACTAAAACTAGACTCAGAAAATAAAGAGGGAATAAAATCAGATATGAAAGACTAACCCTATGGATGTACTTAACCTAACCAGATTCACACAATTAACCTATTAATTTGTTTACCAATTTAATCCACATTCATATGAAGGATCACTAATGTAACTATAGTTTCCGCATTACAGCCTATAGTAGTAGGTTAGCCTAAACTCTATCTCCGTCGGGTCTCAAGAGAAGTAAGCTAATTACCAAAAGCACACAAAGATTTAACCTCCCACTGCTCACCTATCTCCGCGTGTCTCAAGGCAAAACTATTATAAATTCAAGATATCGATTATGCAATTAATTCCGCCAGACATCAATCACATAACTAGCATGCATCAATATTGGCCAGATACCAACACATGAGAATTAAATCCAATAATTATAAATCATGAATAGGACGGCAAAACAGTATCAACAGATCAATCATACAAATCTAGTCAAACATACAAACCCTAGGATCAATACGGAATTTAGCTACGCACTATTAAAATACTAAAGCAATAAATAAATAAAAATAACATGAACTAAATTAAATAAATAAAACCGTAGAGATCCACGAAGAATAATTGCAGCGACTTGAATCCGGAAGATAAATTGAATACTCCAAATAAACTGAACTAAGAACTAAAGGAACCGAAAATAAAAATACTAGAAGCAATTGAAAAGAAACAAAACTAGCAAAATTATTCTCAAAAAACTGAAGAAAGAAAACAAAAAAATGTGTTCTGTTCTAAGTTCTACGTCTCGTGTGTGTCTCCCCTCAATTGTGATGATGAGTGATATTTATTCAACCCTCCGCCTCACAATGCCTGCTAGCATCCTTTAGTCGCGAAGGAGGCACGCGAAGAGTTCAAAAAGGGCTGCAAATCGGCTCTTCCTCGCGAGGTAGACTCTCAACCAACGGTCGTGAACACTGCTCGCGAGGCGTAATCCCTGCGTGCGCGACTTCGTCGTTTCGCTCCGTTCTCTCTCGTCTGGATTCCGAATTACGATCCGTTTGCGTCTACGGACTCCTATCGAGATGCTATTTAATATAGTAAACTTTGTACATCCATCCTTGTCAAATCCATTTCATCATATTCAACGTCGTTTTAGACGCTCTTTTTCAAGACGAGTTCGCTGATCGGGCTATTGATTCCTCTTTATCGTGATCCACCTTTTGACATCAAACCCATGCTAAAATGACATGAAATACGATGTCATAATATCTTCCAAGGTAAACATAAATATACAAAAAGACAGCTCAAAAGATCACTTATCAATTATAAACGAAACGAATATAGCCTTATAAATCAGGTAAAAATGAGGCTTATCAACTCCCCCAAACTTAACCTTTTGTTTGTCCTGAAACAACTTAGAACAAGAGAGAGACGACCAATGATAGGCAAAGAGTCGAATGACAAAAGCAATAAGCCTCAGAGCAATGAGCAATAAAAGATTCAAGCAAATGAATCAAATCACAACCTCTTTCGTTAAACTCCACATATCATAAACATCATAAGCACAAGCCTTCTCAAACTTGAATCCTCACGACATGGATATATATATATAAGAAATCTCAAACACTCAAGTGTATCAAGGAGGATGTGTATACTCTCAAAGTTTTAAAAAAAAATACATGGAATCTACCATAGGCTTGCAAATCGTCTAATTCTCCATTGCTCAAATATGTGCTCAATAACTAAGATCAAAAAGGTCTTATAAGAGGTTATAATGTAGGCGCTTTGGTAAGATAAGATATATTTAGGCTAAGTGACTCATAATCCCATAATGAAAAACACCATCAGTATCACAAGACATAATCTAAACTTTCACAATTTATTTCAATTCTCCATACCAAGAAGTCATTTTTCTATTAAGAACCTCACACTTAGTATATAAGTGATATACTCATCTCAAAGAACTAGTTACTTACCCATTTATGTTCTTTTCACACACTTGTGTCATTTTTTTTTATATTTGAACTTATATGTTAGTCAACTATTTTTTTTAATAATCACTTTCATCATTTATTTCCTTTCTTTCCTTTCTTTTTCTCAACCCTCAATTCAAGCAGCCAAATATTACTAACTACATAACCCAACCCACAGCTATATGAAAGAATAAGGTAGGCTCAAACGGGCTCATCAAAGGATAATAAAATAACATGTTAGTGTTTGGATAGTGTATAGGCTAA
Organism: Salvia rosmarinus; assembly: GCA_036937905.1. NCBI lineage: Eukaryota > Viridiplantae > Streptophyta > Magnoliopsida > Lamiales > Lamiaceae > Salvia > Salvia rosmarinus. The sequence continues at coordinate 59,425,152 of CM072821.1, forward strand.
GAAAAGAATGTCTAATATCATCTCATAATTCTTGAGCACATCAATGCAACCTCGAAAAAGATCCAGAGCAAGTTCTAGAGAAACACATGATATTTTAAACTAATCACACAGAAAGAAACAAGACTGAAAAAATATGACAGTCCAAAGCTCAAGTCTCACAGGTTTCAAAAAAAATGTGATCAAGTTCTCGAAGGCTCAAAACTCACAACAATCATAACATGCTTCATCTCACAAAATCAATTGCAATAGATTTTCTAATAAAAACAATTCTCATCATCGGCTGCTCGTCATTTAACTCAATCTAAAACAGACACAAAACCCAAACAAGAAAAACAAAACAAAAACAAACAAACAGAAAACAAAACAAACAAAGAAAAACAAACCAAAACAAAGAAAAAGATTGAGTTACCTCCCAACAAGTGCTAAATTTAAATGTCTTTAGCTCGACCAATACTAACCTCGATCAATTTGGCGTTTTGGCAGCAGACTTCTTCCCAAATCTGTGCTTGCCTCCATACTTTGCATTTACGTTAGACCACCACTGAGTATGGAAGTGGCATCCCCCCAAACTTGAATAAATCACTCGGAGTTCCATGCCGAGTCCATCTTTTCTTTGTATCACCCTTGTCAACTGGTCGGTTGACATCCAAGCTCGAGATTTGGCTGGCTGCAACCGTGGTGATTGAATGACATTCTTCATGCTCTGGACTATCGTGTTGCTTGATGGCATCATATATTGAGATTTTCAGCTCTTCATCATTTACTCGAAATGTGAGATCACCTTCCCAAGACATCAATTAAAGCACGACGGTTGCTAGAAAAGGTCGACCTAAGATTAGCGGTTGATTTTAAATTCGTAAATGTCTAAAATAACAAAATTAGCGTGAAAGACAAAATCCGGAATTCTTACCAACACGTCTTCAACTATGCCCTTAGGATATGCAATCACATCCACCATCATTAATGAAATTGATGTTTTCTTCATTTTGCCCAGCTCCAAGCGATTGAACACAGATAGGGGCATCAGATTTATACTCGCTCCCAAATCACACAACACGTTGGGAAACATGTGCCCTGCAATCTCGCACTCCAAAGTGAAGCTCCCCGGATCCTTCTGTTTCAGTGGTAACTTACTCTGCAAGATAGCACTGCATTCTTCAGAGAGGTTGATCTTGTCAAATTTCCCCAACTTCTTCTTATTCGCCACTGCATCTTTAAGAAATTTGACATATCCGGGAATATTCCTGAGTGCATCAAAGAGAGGTATATTAATGTTCACTTTTTGGAATATCTCCTTGAAGCGGGTGTACTCCTCATCATATTTCGTTTTCTCAATGCGTTGAGGAAATGGAGCATTGACCATCGGCGGCGTCGGTTGGCTCTTCACGTCTCGCGACTGTTCCTCTCTTTCTCTCTCTCGCGATACACTCTCTATGCCTTGGCTCGTGACGCGCTCTTCCTCAGTCTTCGCGACCTTCTGTCGCGATGCTTCATCACGAGGAAATGTCACGACGTACACTCCGTCAGTCTTCGCGTCAAATGCTCGCGATCCTTCTTCGCGAAGGCTTATCACGAGGTCACTATCCTTCTCGCAGTGCTTTCCTCGGACCTGGGTCGCGACTGCTCGCGACTCGCCTCCTCGCCTTCTCGTGAGGCGTGAATCTGCTTTCCTCAAAGCATAATCATCTTCTTCCCTTTCGTGCTCCGGATGATTTATGTATGATCTTCCACTTCTCGTATAGATAGCATTACACTGATTCGGAGGCATATGATTCTTAGGATTCTGTTCAGTGTTGCTTGGGAATTGCCCTTGCCTGTGCATTCTAGCTCTTTCATTAGCCATCTGCCCTACTTGGTTCTCCAACATCTTCAATTGTTTTCCCATGGCTATCACCGTATTGTTGATGGCGTTGACTGTACTCTCCAGAGCGTTCATCCTATTCCCAAGTCGCAGATCGAATATTTTGCCGAGCCACAATTTGTTGGTGACTCGCCGCTATTTGTCGATTGCTTTCCAACAATTGTTGCATCATATCCTCGAGCCTCGGCTTCTTGGGCTCCACAATCATTCCATTATTAACAAAGAAACCGGTGATGGTTGTCGAGCATTTTGTGCATCAGCATAGGAAAAATTGGGATGATTCCTATTGTTGGGATGATATGGCGGATTCCCACCGATTCCCTCACAACTCCTTTCGTTCAAATATTGAACCTCCTACATATTCTCGCGCCATGACCACGGTCTATCCGCCTTTCCTCTCGGCTTCGACTCTTCTCGCAGAGTTGTGAACTTCTAAACAAGTCATCATACTTATCATCCAACTCGCAGCTAGCCCACTCTTCCGATCGTTGCCTCCATCGCCATTTATAGCTATTGGATGTTATCTCCTCAATAATTCTCAATGTTTCGCCTATTCCACGATTGAGAAGGCATCCTCCGTTGACGCATCTACAATGCTACGGGTGTTAGCATTGTGTCCCCTATAAAATTGTGTTACTTGTCGTCGGTGAAAATCCATGCCGTGGACACTTGCGGAGCGTGTTTCAATCGCTCACAGGCTTCAAATAACGACTCATCACCCAATTGTGAAAAATGGATATCTCCGCAATGATCTTCCGAGCCTTAGCGGTGGGAAGTATTTGGATAAAAATCTCACGTAGCGCTCCTATGTGGTAATCCTCGATCTATCCAAGCTCTTGAACCACTCTTTCGCTTGACTCTCGAAAATCCCAACATCCGCATCCGATGGCATCACCGCACTGCTCGCTTGATAGTATCACGTATATCCGTAAACGCTTCTAAATGAGCATTGGGTTCTTCAAGAACCCTCCCCAAACCGCCCCGCTTGTATCATGCCGATGAGGCGTGCTTTAACTCAAAATTATTGGTATTGACTTTATTTACATCCTCCACCTTGAACCGATCCGTAGGTGGCCTCGTATACGTGTGGTTGAGCGGTATGGGTTGTGCTCGTCCACCCATCTCGCCCATTCGATTATTCAACGCCAGCATGCTGCATTGTCGCTAGCATCTCCTCCATCTCGCCATCCGATCATGGCCTTGGGGTTGTCTATCTGCCATTGTCTGTTGTCTTCTTTCTCGGCTCTCTCTTTTATGTGATCTTTCAATCTCAAGATCCAAGGGAATAATTTCTTTCCTTTGAGATCTTGTAATCATGCACTGTACAGAGAGATAAAAACAAAATTAGATCTGAGAAGCAACACAGAAATAATAATATTTTTTTTTCTATTTTCTAAACGCCTGAATTAATAACTACAATTCAGAAAATTATCACAGTGAAATCTAAACAGTCCCCGGTAACGGCGCCAAAATTTGATCGCTATAATTCCTACCAAATAAATGATAGTAAAACAGCAAGTATATATATCGTATCCACAGGGACTGCAACTAGAGAACACAACAATTAATTAACACAGAATCTTGATTATTATTCAGGCAACAATTTATGAGGAGAGAATAACACTAAAACTAGACTCAGAAAATAATGAGGGAATAAAATCAGATATGAAAGACTAACCCTAGGGATGTACTTAACCTAACCAGATTCACACAATTAACCTATTAATCTGTTTACCAATTTAATCCACATTCATATGAAGGATCACTAATGTAACTATAGTTTCCGCCATGACAGCCTATAGTAGTAGGTTAGCCTAAACTCTATCTCTGTCGGGTCTTAAGAGAAGTAAGCTAATTACCAAAAGCACACAAAGATTTAACCTCCTACAGTTCACCTATCTCCGCCAGGTCTCAAGGCAAAAACTGTATTATAAATTAAAGATATCGATTATGCAATTAATTCCACCAGGACATCAATCACATAACTAGCATGCATCAATATTGGCCAGATACCAACACATGAGAATCAAATCCAAGAATTATAAATCATGAACGGGACGGCAAAACAGTATCAACAGATCAATCATACAAATCTAGTCAGACATACAAACCCTATGATTAATACGGAATTTAGCTACGCATTATTAAAATACTAAAGCAATAATTAAATAAAAATAACATGAACTGAATTAAATAAATAAAACCATAGAGATCCACGAAGAATAATTGTAGCGACTTGAATCCGGAAGATAAATTGAATGCTCCAAATAAACTGAACTAAGAACTAAAGGAATCGAAAATAAAAATACTAGAAGCAATTGAAAAGAAACAAAACTAACAAAATTATTCTCGAAAAACTGAAGAAGAAAACAAAAAAAATGTGTTCTGTTCTAAGTTCTACGTCTCGTGTGTGTCTCCCCTCAATTGTGATGATGAGTAGGGGTGGCTATTAGGGTATCGGGTATACGGGTCGGGGTCGGGTAGTACACAATTATATTATCGGTTATCGGGTATACTGTCGGTGTCGGGTATACCCGAATACCCAATTATTTAATATAAATTCATTATATATATATATATATATATATATATATATATATAGAAAAAATTAGAATTTGCGCCATCGAGAATTGAACCCAGGACCTCACAAAGATGTTTAGAGGCGAGGCGAAAGCATCGAAACCAAGAGTGGCCGCCACTTAAATACGTATGGTTAATTTTATAAATAATGGTAATTAGGTATCCGAATACCCGACTCGATTACCCGAGCGGTATTCGGGTAGCCGACTAAAAAATCGGGTCGGGTTCGGGTATCATATTTTCTGTAAAATTGGGGTCGGGTACCCGATTTTTTCGGGTAGGGTACCCGACCCGTACCGAATAGCCACCCCTAATGATGAGTGACATTTATTCAACTCTCCGCCTCGCAATGCATGCTAGCATCCTTTAGTCGCGAAGGAGGCACGCCAAGAGTTCAAAATGGGCTGCAAATCGGCTCTTCCTCGCGAGTTAGCCTCGCGACCAACGGTCGCGAGCACTGCTCGCGAGGCGTAATCCCTGCGTGCGCGACTTCATCGCTTCGCCCGCTTTCTCTCGTCCGACTCAATTACGATCCGCTTGTGCCTACGGACTCCTATCGAGATGCTCTTTAACATAGTAACTTTGTACATCCATCCTTGTCAAATCCATTTCATCATATTCAACGCCGCTTTTAGAGCGATTCTTGCCGCACGAGTTCGCGATCGGGCTATTGATTCCTCTTTATCGTGATCCACCTTTTGACATCAAAACCTCGCTAAAATGACATGAAATATACATGGTATAATATCTTCCAAGGTAAACATAAATATATAAAAAGACAGCTCAAAAGATCACTTATAAATTATAAACGAAACGAATAAAGCCTTATAAATCAGGTAAAAATGAGGCTTATCAATAGACAATGGATCTAAGTTATAATTTTAAAATTTGATTCCCATTTGAACCTCTTCTACACACACACACACACACACACACACACACACACACACACACACACACACACACACACACATATATATATATATATATGGGAGTTTCAGGTGAGAATGTTCATGTGTAAGAAATAAGAATGTAAAATATCATAACCATAGATCAAGTCCAAATTTAGGGTGCAAATTAAGTTTTAATTGATGATGTCAGTCATTATTTATTGAAATTTACAGATAAGACATAAAATTGATATTAAACATAAATATATCATCATCCCATAAATCTCGTCACCTTCCTTTAATTATAGGGATTCATCATCCTCTTCATAATCTTCACAAAATATAGCACATATTGAATAAATTTGTTTCAAATATATAATGAAAATATCGTATTATTCGTGGAATTAAATATTGTATGCTTTTCCTTTCTTGTATTGAATGTGGAATGTTTATTGTTGCATGCATAAAATAATATGTAGCACATTTATAACATACAACCTCCTCAATTTATTGTTGCACAAACTAAATTATAATAAATCCATAAAATCAAGAAACAAAATTACTAATGTAAATTTTAATTAATCCAATGAATTTAAAATATAGCATATGTAGTTATGAACTGCAGCACAATATAAATTAGTATAATCCGTTGATTTACTAAAATCAATGGCTTATATTTATTTTTATTTCTTATAAATAATTCAATTTCTACCTGATCTCTCTCTCTCTCTCTCTCTCTCTCTCTCTCTATATATATATATATATATATATATATATATATAGGGGGTGGTTATAGAGGGAACCACTCATATGTAGAGAAATAAAAACTAATCTACACCATCAAATTTATTAGATTAAATGGTGGAGATTAAAAGGCTGAAAATTTCGAATTTGGTATTAATTAATATAGAAAAAAAGTATTTCAATTTTTACTTGTGTTTAAGGGTAAATTGGTAACTTTCGGATACAATAACCGTATCTATCTCTCTCATTTTCGAAAATTACTGCGTTCATTAGTCTCTCTCTCATCTGACATTGTTATGCATATCATAGACATTGTTATGCATATTCAATATTAAAATTATAGAACGTGAATATTATGCATACTATATATATACTGTGTTATGCACATTATAATTCTTTAAAGCTGAAACAATAAAAATATATACTGTGTTATGCATAACATACTGTGTATTATGCAAGTTATATTTAAAATCGTATAAATATAATTATTTTAGTAAATCTGAATAAGTCCTTGAATAATAAAAATTAATGGCGTTAAAAACAAAATAAAACAAAACAAAAAATGAATAAATACATGTTGCTTCCATTGTTAGGCTGGATAAGTATGTAATATGAGGAAGAAAACGATAATAATAATTATACATAAACAAATCAAGAATAAACTAGTTAAGAGATATGAAATTCCATAATTTAAGGAATACATACGTTAAAAAATATTAATCATTTACTAAATTAGCCTTTTGATATTTTCGGTAATTAATATATATTTTAGATAGATATGTATTGTCAACCACAAGATCACATCAAATCAAAGGTGAGGATTAGTTCTTAGTTCCTAAAATATGTATAGTTCTCATTTGATCCATCCCCTATATATATATAGGGGATGGTTCACGTGAGAATGCAAATATTGATGAGAAATAAGAATGCATCATATAACGTATAAAGTCGTTGCACTAAATGTAAAAATTTGTTGCACCAAATTCTGTGCAACAACTTTATATTAAGTACTACACTTTATATGTTAAATTTGATGCAACAAATTTATACATTTAGTGCAACAACTTTATACATTAAATGTTGCATTCTTATTTCTCACCAATATTTACATTCTCACGTGATCCATCCCCTATATATATATATATATATATATAGAGGAGATGATTCATGTAGGAAATGGTAGGAAATGAGAATGAATCTGGGCCTTTGATTTGTTGGATCAATGGTTGAGACTTTAATTTCGGTTGTGCTACAGGTTTGTGTTTTGTGTGTCACGCGGATTATTGTACAACATTACAACCCTTCTTGTGCTAAGCTGCAATGAAAGATGTGATAAACTAATATATTTTGCATATGTACTGCGAATGGATGAAATATGTGCTAAACTAAAATATGCAACATAATAATTCTCATTGTGCTACATAAATATGAAAGATGTGTTATTATTCTTATTTGCTATACTAAGAAACTTTCTCACTATAACACAGCCCTATATATATATATATATATATGGTTGGTTATTGGGACCACTACATTGAATGTATAAAGTCACCGCATTCATCGTGAAAGTTACTAAATTAACTTTTTTTTAAAATTTCACCCTCATGAGATTTGAACCCCAGTTGATGATTCATCTAGTAAATTGACGCATTCATTGTATAACTTCAAAATCGAAGGGTTGAAAATGATTATTAGGTTCTCTGTTTAAATGTGTTTACTCTAGGAATCAATCTGGACCTTTAATCTTTTTATTATCTAAGATTGCCATACAAAATATTATTAATTTAAAATATAAAAATCATTATCACAAAAGTCGGTGTAGGTCCTGGATAATCCTTTGCTCACCGCATTTGCCTATCTTCAATTAAAGTAAAGAAAGTCACCCCGAGAGCCTGTTGCTCTGAAGCACTATCATATATATATATATATATATATATATATATATATATATATATATATATATATATATATATATATGGGTTGGATCCAGGAGAACTCATATTTTTGAGAACTTGAGAACCATGCATATGACGTTGAAGATAATGCACAAAAGCAAGATAAAGTTGTGCATAACGAAAACTTTCTAAAATTGTTACACAACAAAATAATTTTAGAAAGTTTTAGTTATGCACAACTTTATACCGCTTTATGCATCATCTTCAACGCCTTCTCGCATGGTTCACGTAATTTGCAAAAGATGTGGTACTCATTTGATCCATTCCTTATATATATATATATATAATCACGATTCATATGTTACATGCTAGTCTCGTTATATTGGCGGGAAAATACAGTTGTTAGAGAGAATGATTCTAAGCATATGATTCTGAGAGAAAAAAATATTAGTAAATACATTTTCCCATTTTTGGTAAATAACAAGAAAATTGTAATGATTTTTATTTGTATGTCTATTTCAAAATTAATAAAGTAAGCAATATGAATTAATTTAATTATCACTTATGTTAAATGTGTGTCAAATCATTACCTCTCACGAAGTAACTAATTAATTATTATATAAGTTGATGTTGAAGTAACACTTAATTTTGTATTTGATACGAAGTTAATATTTTCATTGAGGAAATACGACCTGTTTTTTACAAGAAAATGGTTCTAATGAAAATTCACTCCCTCCATCCCCAAAATTTATTTCTAGGTTTCCTTTCTTGTATTTCCCCAAATATGTTTCCTTCCATTTATGAAAATTATCTTACAAAATATTTTCTACTTATTACCCTCGATAACACTCTTTATTTACACATTTTACCATCTATAGTCCACCATTATCTCTACTTATTATCCTCAACAACACTAATTATTTATATATTTTGTCACTCATAGTCCACTAATTAATTTAACAATACACTGATGTGAGATTCCTACTCCACTCACAAAATATTCAACTTATTAAAACTCACACCGTAAGTTTTCAGAAACATATTTTAGGTAAGGAGGAAGTATATATACTAATGTTAATTATGTTTTTTGACTCGACGGGCTATCCCAAAAACCAAGTGCGGTTAGGGTTATGGCCGAATTTTTTAAGCCTAAAATAAAAGAAAGATCGACTGCCTGAAAGAAAATTACCCTAAAATCAGATGGATTAGTCTGAAATCAAGCGAGTTGGCCCGATTGAAATCCTTATACATAAATATACATGATATGTGAACAATTCAGATAAGAGATTAAGTAGTGAAAACTGATAACATTGTATACAAACATAAAAATATCTTGCTTTTCAGTATACAAATCTAATATACTAGTGGACGGGAATTATTTTCAATAAAACAAGCAACAAATCATATTAAAACTTTTCGGTTTGAATCTTGAATGTCAGCTTGGCTGATTGATAGTTCTAACTAAGTCAATGTGGTGATCTAAGACTTATCAGAGTATAAGGTTTACTTCAGATAGTCTTTTTCACTGATGCTTGAGTAAGCTAATCAATTTTACAGCTACCGCGACCAACTAATTACTACGAAATATGGTGATCCAAAGTTACTTATATTCGTTGTTTCACTAATAATGTAGAAAATAATGCAAGTGTATTAAACTGTGCAGCTGTGCATGCTTGTATGCATGGAGTGTGACGTGGCAAAGGATGTTAACCGTGTCAGTTAGAGATAGTTAGTTTGTTAGATGTTAGCTGAAAGTTGTTACAACAATAAATCTGTAAGTTATCATTTCTTTGTAAATTTGTTGTATATAAAGCACCGAAGGAAGAGTAATAAAGATTAGCTTTTTCATTATCATTTTTGTATTTTGTCATGGTATCAGAGCTGGTTTCAATCCTCTCAAACTGAACTCTAAAATTCTCCACTATCTGAAATTCTTCCTCTCGGTGCTCATCCTCTAAACCTTCTTCTCATTGTCCAAAAATGGCAAACAATTCTCAACCAAATCTTCCCTCCATTCATCCCATAAGCACAAAACTTGATCGAACGAACTATATCTTCTGGAAAACACAAGTTCTGGCAACCGCACGAGCCTACGGATTCGACGAAGTTCTACTGCAGAATTCAGCTCCATCTCAACACATTGATGAAGTTGATTCAAACCCTGAATATCTCATGTGGATCCGACGAGATCAGTTTGTTTTTAGCTGGATCTTGGCATCCATTTCATCAACCATGATCGGTTATGTTGGAAGGTGCTCAACGCTCGCTCAACTGTGGACTACGTCAAACTCTATTTCACCACAATGAAAGCAAGATCTCGCTGGCCGAGATTTCAACTCCAGTCCATAAAGAAAGGAGATCTCTCAATTGATGATTACGTTTTAAAATTTAGAGGAATATATGATCAATTATCCAGCATTGGACAATGCATTGCTGATTCTGATCTTGTGAATTTCGTTCTTGGAGGACTAGGTCCTGAGTTCGAGAGCATCTGTGTATATCTCCAAGCCAAAAGTGAAGAACTATCCTTAGATGAAGTTCAATATGCGTTGCAAATGCATGAAATCAGGCTACTAAACCAGGCGTCAACTGGTTTCAATCCAAGTTCCACTCCTCAAGCCCATGCTGTCTACAGCCAAAACAATCAAAATCGAGGAAGGCTCAACTACCGTGGAAGAGGAGGTGGAAGGTATCAACACAACAATAACAGTAAGATGATCTGTCAAATATGTGGTAAGTCAAATCATATTGCCATAAAATGTTTTAAAAGGTTTGATGTTAACTACACTGGTCTAGAGTCATCTCCTCAAGCTCACTATACCTCTTCTCAAATTCCTTACTCAAACACTGCACACGCTCAATACTCATCTCCCCAATTCCCACACTCGAACGCTGCTAAGAATGGTCACCAAAATCAATCATTCCTGTTGCAAAACCCTACTCATACATCACAACAGCCACACCCACACTCCTCAGCATCTACCTATAACATCTCTCAAGTCACAAATCAAGGCACGTCTGAGTGGTATTTGGATACTGGAGCCTCGACACATGTTACTACCGACATGGAGCATCTCCAGGTTCACTCTCCTTACAATGGTCAAGAGAAACTCACTGTAGGTAATGGCTCTCGTCTATCCATCACCCACACTGGATCTGCAAATCTGAAAAACAATTCACCAACACCTTTAGTGTTAAGTAATATTCTGTTTGTTCCACATATAACAAAAAGCTTGTTGAGTATTTCTAAGTTTACTTCAGATAATGATGTATATTTAGAGTTTCATTCAAACTTTTGTTGTGTCAAGGACAAAGCCACCAACAAAATCCTCTTGGAGGGCACTCTTAAGGAGGGGTTGTACCGTCTCAAAAAGCCAAACCAACACCCTCCTATTCAGTCAATCTGCTACAAAGCATCCACAGCCTCCGTAAAAGATGCAGCCAATACTTCACAACATTCTGCCTCCAGCCTTAAACTCTGGCATAATAGACTAGGACATCCTTGTCCTCAAGTTCTAAAAACAGCTCTCAAGGTCACGCATATCAACCATAAGTGGCCAACGAATAACTTCTGTGATGCTTGTGCATTAGGCAAATTACATAGCTTCAGTTTTCCACCTGTATCTGTCAAAACTAACTCACCTTTTCAGCTTGTTCACATTGACCTTTGGGTCCAAGTTCCACTCAATCTGTTGATGGGTTTGAATACTATATACATTTTGTGGATGATTTCACTTGGTTATTTCCACTACACACAAAAGCCGAAGCTCACAACGTAGTTATTAACTTCAATAACTATGTTGAAAGACAATTCAGAACCAAGATATGCAGTGTTCAATCCGATTGGGGGGGTGAATACCGTGGTCTTAAACCCATATTTGATAAACTTGGAATCATTTTTCGCCACCCTTGTCCACATACTCACCAACAAAATGGTAGGGCCGAACGCAAACACCAACACATAACCGAGATGGGTCTCACACTTCTAGCCTCAGCCCGTCTTCCCTACAAGTTTTGGTGGGATGTATTCTCCACTGCCATTAATCTAATGAACAAACTACCAACTCCATCTCTTTACAACAAGTCTCCTTTCCAAAGTCTATTCAACTTTGAACCAGACTACTCAATGTTGCGCACGTTTGAGTGTAGCTGCTTCCCATTCCTAAGACCATATAACACCTCAAAGCTGCAGTTTAGATCAGATAAATGTCTGTTTTTAGGATATAGTGCATCACATAAAGGGTACAAGTGCCTCCACCCATCTGGACGTGTCTACATTGCCCGTACGGTCTTGTTTAATGAAAATGAATTTCCATATCCAACCATCTTTCCTGACTCCGACTCTAGTGTGGTCACTGAAAATCATGTTCATTCTCCTCCTCTTCTTCCTCTACCAGACTTCACCCCTCACCTACACTCTTCGTCTCCTCTCGGAGGTATCCATCAACCTAGGTCCAGTCCATCTTTCACACCATCACCTGAAGTTAATCCACCCCCTAACACTGGAATCAGATCATCCTTCTCTCATAATACATCTAGTCACTCATCTCAGTCACCTATAACTTCTCACACATCTGCTCATCATCCACCCATACAACCAGTAAACCAACATCATATGTGCACTCGAGCAAAACGGGGTATTTTCAAACCCAAAGTGTTCTTAACACATATTGACAGTTCAGGCTTTACGACTTTCACCGTAGTTGAACCAACCACCGCCTCCGAAGCTATAGCTCAACCACAGTGGCAGCAAGCCATGAAGTAAGAGTTTGATGCCATCATGTCAAAATCCACTTGGGAACTTGTACTGTATACTGACGACATGAACATCATACAGTGTAAATGGATTTTCAGGGTCAAGACGAATGCAGATGGATCTCTTGATCGTCTCAAAGACAGGCTTGTCGCTAAAGGTTTCCAACAGCTGGCGGGTGTAGATTTCATGGACACATTCAACCCCGTGGTTAAACCAGTGTCTATTCGCCTCTTGTTCTTGTTAGCCGCAACTTACCAGTGGGATGTCTAGCATATTGACATCAACAACGCCTTTCTCAATGGAGTTCTTGACAAACCAGTGTACATGGAGCAACCTAAAGGATTTGAGAATCCTGAATTCCCAAATCACGTTTGCAAACTCAGCAAATCTCTTTATGGTCTCAAGCAAGCACCACGTGCTTGGTATGACAAGCTCAAAGGTTATCTTTTGAAGTATGGTTTTAGTTTATCCACGTCTGATCATTCATTTTTTCACATGCGCAAGCATGGTAAACTTCTCATGGTTCTAGTATATGTCGACGATATTCTTGTCACGGGTGAAGAACCTGCTATGATATCTCATCTCATTTAAAATCTTGCCACCATTTTTGCCCTCAAGAGTCTAGGCACAGTCAATTACTTCTTAAGGATACAAGTTACCAAAACCACATCCAATTCCTTTCTTCTCAATCAGTCTAAATACATCCGTGAACTTCTCACCAAACATCACCTCACTGATTGCAATCCTCAACCCTCTCCGTATGACCTCAGCTCTAAACTGCATTCCAATGACAGCCCTTTATTTCATGACCATACACTGTTTCGAAGCACTGTTGGAGCTCTCCAATACGTAACTCTCACTAGGCCAGATATTTCATTCATTATCAATAAACTTAGCTAATTTCTACATTGCCCCACGGAGCTACATTGGAAAGCATGTCGTAGAGTCCTTCAATATCTTAAGGGAACCATAAATTCCCAGCTTGCTTTCCATCCCTCTCCGCATCTTCATATCCAAGCTTTTTCAGATGCGGATTGTGCAGGTTCTATAGACGACAGAAAATCTATTGGTGGCTTTTGCATGTTCCTTGGTTCGAATTTGATCTCCTGGAGCTCGAAGAAAAAAAAGGGTGTCTCTCGAAGCTCTACCCAGTCCGAATATCGAGCCCTAGCTGATGCCGCTGTTGAAGTCATATGGATACGCTCGTGTAATAACCCGTAAAATAAAATTTTGTTAACAAAGAATTTAATCCAAATTGTTATTTGATCTTTTCCTTTATATTTATAAACGAGAAAATTTATCGATTGATAATCAAATGATAGCGTAATATGATCGCCGATAAATCGAATCGCGAATGTATGCAATGACAATCGAGGTAACAATTCCTCGATATCCTAATTGTCATGGACGAGTCACAATCATCGATCCTCGTTCGGACGAAACGAGTGATATGTCGCTATCGTAAATTATCTGAAAATTTATAAATTCAAAAAAAGTCTATTTGAGTATAACAACAACTTCAACCATATCTTCTTCCATCTCTCACCTCTCTGCACACCGATTCCCTCTCACACACCTCTCGATTCCCCTCTCAGCCCACCGCCACCACACAAGACAACAAAGTTTTCTCACTTTAACTATTCCATTCTACTCATTCACATACGAGAACCCACTCCCAAATTTCCTTTCAACCCCACAACACTCTCCGTAGACAAAGAAATAGAGGAAGAACAAGAAGGTAAATTTCAGCTTTTTTTTTTACATTCAACATATATCTAAAACAAAACCAATTCCATTTCTTCTTTGAAGAAATTACGGGCCATCGATTGAGGAAGGAAAGCATATCTCAGAACTCACCAAGGTTCTGCTCATTTACAAATTCCTCATATTTAAAATTTCATAAATCGCTCAATCGATACAAACATATACGAACACATAGAGCTGGAAATTGTTAAGCTCAAGAACATAGGAATTTAGTACAAGCGAAACTAAAAAAAAAAAAGACTAAAACCAACGACGACAGCAGCCAGAGCCTCCTCGACGACGGCGCTCGTTGAGCCTGGACGTCGCGTGGTGGCTGGAACACGACCGGAGACGTGAGGAGGCGGCGACAGTGTTGCCGAGAGAGACATGCGCCTGCGCTGCAGTGTGATCGAGCAAGATCCGCGAGAAGATGAGGTTGTCTGCGACGCGGCGTGGGTAGATCGAAGGGAAATGGGCGTTCAATTTCAAGATCTATAGGCGTATAGGTGTGTGTGAGTGTGTGCGTCGTTCGCCAAGAGGACGAGATGTAGACGAGGAGGCGCTGGTGCGGCGGTGATGGCGCGGCTCGCCGGAGATGAGGGGCGCGGCGACAGTTTTGCCGAGAAAGAGAGAGATGCGATCTGTGCGGGTGTTCGTGCGTTGACAGTGAGGACCGAGGGAGAGAAGAGATGGAGTTGAGATCGCGGCGGCGATGACACGGCTCGCCTACCGGCGACGCACGCTGACCGGAGACGAAGGCGACGGCGGCGACATCTGTGTGTGTGTGGCGTGAGATCAGAAATGGGAGAGAGAGAGAGAGAGATCTGAATTTGGCTAAGGGGGGGCGGCTAGGTTAGATGGGGTGTTAGGATTAGTTTATTTTGTTTTGGGCCAAATGGTGTGGGCCGAGAATTAAAATAATGTTGGGCCTTGTTTTATTTAATGTGGGCTGGAAGTGTTAATAAAATAGTGGGCCTGTTATTTATTTTATTAGGGGCTGAACAAGGGGTTGGGCCGAGATTAAAAATAATTAGTTGGTAGAGTAAATTGCCTGTTGGTAAATTAAGTGATTAAATAGTTAGCCCAATTCATGATCTAATAAATAGTGGACCAAGAGGATTTATTTAATCAATGAAATTATCGGGCCATGATATAGTTGGTGGACCTATTATATTTTGATGGGCTTCGTGAAATGGGCTTCCTAATTAATTGTATTGGACTCGTATGATTTAAGTGTTGAGCTTAAGTTATAAATAGAATTGGACTTTAATTAATTTAAGTTGGGCTTCAATTAATTAAACTTTGGACTTAAAGGAATTATTTAGATCAACTTTAATTAAATAAAGTTGATAAGCACTAATTATTTATAATTAGACATTAATTAATTGCTACTTAAGCTTAATTGATTGATTTAGATGGACCTTAATAATTAATCGAGCTAGACTTCAATGAAATAATTAAGTTACTTAAACTTAATTAATTAGCTTGAGAGGACTTTAATTAATTAAGAGCAATGGGCCTTAATTAATTAATTTAAATAGGTCTTTGACCAATTAAGTCATGTGGAGTTGATCAATTAAAAATAATATTGATAAATGGCTTTTGAATTAATTGAGTGAGAATTTAATTAAATGGATAGACTCTTTAATTAAATTGAAAATGAGCTTAGACTTATTTTTAAATAATGGGCTAAGTATATAATGGACTTGAATTAATTACTTCTAGAATCCATTAAATTAAATTAAGGATTGAATTAATTCAGACACTAAATAAGAGATTTAATTCTAATAATTAAATTTTGGGGATTTATTTTAGTTAATTAAATAATGATCTAAATATCAACTAATTAAAGTAATTTGATTGATTAATCAAATGTTCTTGGACTTTAAACTAACCCATTTAGTTAACTTTAATTGTGGACTTAATTAATTAAATTGAATATTTAATTAATCTATTTGATTAATTAATGATATTAACTATGCCAAGTAGATGCTTGAGAAATATTAGTAGCTTTAACTCAGAAACGCTTGTTAGATGAAGATTGAATTACGAGAAATATTTATTGTTTGTGTATGAGTTTTCCGTTAGATTATATGGGACGTGTGAGGGAGAAGCGTGGCGAGGAAAGGATGATAACGAATGAGTTATTGAAACTCGAATTCGTTGATACACATTAACAAACGGCGAATATTAGTTATGAACTTAGATTCATAAATTATACGAGACGACGGAAGAAACATCGATCGCGGAGAAGAATGCAACGACAAAGTGTCGCCTATCGCTATGACGAGACTAATCGAATAGACGAAATATAATTGTTAATAGAGTCTTATCGATAACAAAATCCTAAAACCCAAGGACTTAAAGGATATCGAGTACGTTAAATATTAGCAATACTTCTAAAAGAAACGAATGACATACTAAATTATATCTCTTACGTTGATAAGGTCCAGCGTGGACGAGACGCAAACGACAAGGATCACTAGCGATACTTCAAGAAGGACAATTGAGGTGGGCTTTTTGAAACAAAATGATTATGCATAACTCAAAGCATGATTTACAAAAGCTTTATGAAATATTATCGCATGAACTATTATTGACTGCCAAATATTAATGTTTTGTTGTGTCCATATCTGAGGTTGGTTTGTCCAAATGTGGGACGAGAATTGATTGGTATATTCAATGTGGTATGTGAATGAGTTGGTCCACCAACGTTAAAAAAGGGTAACGATCGGATCCGACTTAGTCGAGGACTAACTCGGATTGTGTACACGCAGGATTTGTGTGTTAAGGTTAGCTACCTCGACGGTCACGGCGACTATGTGTAGGTGGCCACCCATAGTGCGAATGAATGAACGATGATTGATGAATAAATTACGGATATGGAACAACGTGATAAAATAGTCGGGCCGACACTTTTGGAAAATGATAAAATATTTGATAGGCATGAGTCTTTAACTAAAATAATATTTTCGGCAATGAGTCCACTGAGTACTTTTGTACTTAGCCCTGCATCTCGTTTTTGATGTGCAAGTTGAGCAAGGATAGATGATGGGTGCGAGGCGCAGTAGTAGCGCTTGTTTAATGCTTTATTAGAAAGGGTTCTAGAACCTTGGGCATGCATCGTCATATGCATGTCCACACGCTTATTTGCCGCCTAACTCGATAATTTTTGATGCTTTGATCATAACTACTTTTATGCCGTATTGAGCGGAGGTTGTACCTCGTGCTTCAATTTTACCCCGATCAAGTTATGTTTGAATCTTGAATCCCTTTTGACAAGTCCTTCATGACTTGAGTCTCATGAATTGCTTATCCCTTTTAGCCTATCGTTATTGAGTAATTGAATGATTGATTGCCTTGATTAGCTATGTTTATATCCATTTGCTTTATCATACCGGTGACGATCTATATGATCCGTACTTTATTGTAAAGTCGGTCGTCACAAAGTGGTATCGAGCACTTGTTCGCTCAACCCTAGATACCCTTTCCTCGAATTATTAGTTGAAAGTCGAGTCTAGAAAGTAATTATGTTGGATCACATCGCTTGCACTCCATCGTCGTCCCGCTTCAACGAGGAAAATGTAACTATCTCAACTAAAAGTCGTTTTGGAATGATGAAAGTATATGAAATGTGAATTGAAATTTCAATATTTCCTTGTTGGGAAGTTAGGAATATTTTGGAAGGAAGAATATTTTGAAATTGAAAAGTTGTTTTAAATGATTAGTCATTAGCCCGAAAGAAAGTTGCGAACTTAAGACTTGGTAAATGAATAAATCGAATGCTTGATTATTGCACAAGGTGTTGCGATTTGTGTTTATTATTGTATGAAGCATGATAGAAACATGATGCAAAGGAGTATGTTTTCCCATGAGAACATAGACTCTTAAGCCGCATGATCCCTTTTACGAACTTAGTATGAAAATATAAGATATCCCCAATTTAACGAAATACTAAGGAGGAACGAGAACATAGGGATCTTAAGGATCACAATCTGAACGGATTCGATGATGAGAATACGACGAGTCTATAACGACGAAGCAATTGTGTAACTGGGGGATTGCACTGCTATGAGTCCTAACCTCTCAACGCGAGAAAATTCCGAACACCACGCGTGTTGCCTCTATCGTGGCATAAGTGAAAAGAATGAACGTATAATGTTAAGGAAGTATAAAAAGAAATAACGATTTGTAAGTACATAATGAGAATGGATATGATGTAATGCGATAACGTGAGTAGAAATAAGAAATCCAAAACCCAATAAGATAGGGTGACCTCTTAGCCTTTACCAGAAGGCTAGACACCGATCGTTACTCTATGCTAAGAAACCATACCATCTCTTTCCGAAGACCCAACCATGAAAGTCATACCATAAGAATTTAGAAATGTAGGTCATAGTAGAATATAGATTGCTATAGCCTTCTTGTTGCAGATGTCTATTGTGTACGCACCTTCTATTAGATACACCGTTATGTTACCGTGTTCCACCATGGCGATACTTTCTTTTCGGATGGCTCGGACAGTCTTTATGACTAGGCGCCCCATCCTCTGTGGCCACACCATGAGGTTATACGTTAATCTTCTCCTACCGATGTGCCACTGAGATGACCTTGGCGAGTTTAAAGCACTTCACACGCCACCGGGCTGCACACGCCCGAGGCACATCCCATTATGACGGTGTGCTACGACTTATCATGAGACCGCCATCCGATTGGCGGATACGCCCGAGATTTCGCGGACTATATCTATCGGCGAGAGAGCTTTGATCCGATGCGAATCGCCTCGCTTTGCTAGCCATCGAGCTATGTGTTCATGGTATACGGAGTCGCACCACGTGGACCGTATCTTCCCGCACGGAATACACATGGCGTGATGAGATTCCCGAGTGGCTTCACCCGGAGGTGCCGCTTGGCGCAGATGGGCTCGTGTTCTTGCTCTGCATTGGCGGGACATGTTTGAGGCCGGACCTTCCGTCTCGACAGCTCACATTCCCGGGCCTACCACGGTAGGTTCCATCCCAGCATTATCCGCCCGACCATCACCACGGTCATGCCATGCCCATATCCACCCCCACCGCCGGCTCCACCACCGGCCACCGTCACCTTACGAGCACTGTGTACCACAATTCTATGGAGATCGAGGACCCACGTGGCTGGCAGTAGGCAACGTGAGAGGAGCGGCACTGCCCGGTCTGCCCCGCCCACGCCCACCGCTGAGGAGGTCATGGCCGAGATTCGCGAGACCTAGCGGCTATGGAAGACGCCAGGTCATTGGGATCCAGAGCCCGTGGCCCCGTGTCTGACGTCAAGAGGAAGACCCGGAGGAAGATCCGGAGGAGGATCCCGAGGAAGACCCGGAGGAAGATTCGGAGGAGGACCCCGAGGAAGACCCAGAGGAAGACCCCGAGGGCGATCTATCAGCTGATGACGAGATGGAAGGAGTGGATAGCTCCCAAGCTTCCAGTCCTGACTCCGATGCATGGAGCCCGATCTACACCCCAGGCGACCATAGATCTAGTTCTTAGGACTAGATTGTCTTTTGTCTATATACTTTGTATATTTTTGATGCATGCGGAAGCGATGAGTCGTTCCGACATGAACCCCTTTTGATGCCCATGGTAGCGTTTGATTTTTGTACGCACCGTGACGAGGTACACAGAGTGATGCTGATATTTGTTTTTGGGCATCATACTTTGTACCTGGTATTTTTGTAAAGCTTAAAAACGCTACTGGAAGTCCTCGTAGAGGCAATTGATGTGATATGATGATAGCTCTTGAGAGCCTTTTATTTTAATATTGTGTTATGTGGTGTTCGATGTTGTGTTAAAATTTTGCTACTTATATAAATACCAAGTTGATACATATAGATACATTAATCCTGATGGATGGTATAAGATGAGATCTAATTTCGTGTGTTTATGAAGGATAGGATGCCGCCGAGAAGGAGGAATGGAGAAGCCACACCACCACTACCACCACCACCACCGGCGAGGCGGATCGAGGAACTGCTCGACAAAACCCGCCCACCTTCAACAGGATGGAATCCCGTGATCTTTGAATCAGGATTCGCTCTGAGCGAATCTTCATTCCTCCACCGCACATCTCGTGAACGCTTGTCATGCGTTGCCTTCCGGATGATTTGGCGCCGACACGGTGGGAGGCGAAGAGGAAAACTCGACGGAGGAAGAATCGAAGATTTCTCCGGGAGGAATTCAAGGAGGAAGTGTACGAGAAGTACATTCCTAAGAGTTACTGGGAAGAAGAAGCACGAGTTTTACAACTTGCGCTAGGGAAGACCACGGTCACCGACACGACCGTGCGCTACGTGAAATGTCACGGTATGCACCTCGGTGGTCGACACCGACGAGAAGAGGGATCGAGAAATTTCAAAGTAGGACTCGCCATGAGATCGTGTGTCGTTAGGTGGTCACGTAGATCGACTTACCGTGAGGCCCTCGCCGGCATCGGACATCGAGGCCGCTGCTCAAGATAGAGTCGTCAGGTATCCCGACTCACCAAGGAGATTGCGGAAGAGGAAGTGGGAAGGACCCCACCAAGGGCAAGGATCTAACACCGCCAGCCGACGGGAGGCCGTGGCAGGGAACAACGTGCCATCGGGCACGGGCGAGGAAACAATGTGCCATGCAGGCACGGGCGAAAATGGGCGACTATGGTACCCGCTTTGGCGGGAAACCAGAGGTTCATACGACCCCGTGCCCAAGGTGTCACAGAGTCATAAGGGGCGTGCGATTCACCAATGATGGATGCTTGAAGTGCGGCGGAAGGGCCACTTCTCGAGATCGCCACAGGATCGCCAGGGAAATGGCCGCCCTAATGTGCCCAACCAAGCCCAACCGGTCCGGCTATTCAAGCCCAACTGTTCCAACAACAGCCCCGGTCCAAGATTATCACCAAACCGACACCATACCAACCACGGCGTGACAGCGGCGAGAATAATGCGGCAACCGCAGAGTAATACCGCCACCTCAACAACAACAACGAAGAAGAAGGTACAATGTGCAAGAAACAACAATACCGACAACAACGGCCCGCCAAGAAGCGAGGGCTTCGCCTCAACCGGAAAGAGACTTCAAGAGCCGCCAAGGAACCAAGGAAACTTGGCGGTATGAGAATACTCTCCAAATGCTGTTATCCTCTTGTTTGATCTCGGCGCCAGATTCCTTTATTCTTTGAAGCATGCGTGAGAACTTAGGATTAGATCTAAATCTGTTGAATAAATTATGAAATTTCTTCCCAAGAGGGAGGCATAAGAACGGTAACCCACATATGCTCGAACCTAGAACTTGGACTAGGCTCACTTAAGGTCATGACATATAACCTCCATGTCATACCTATGACGGATGTGGACATAATCCTAGGAATGGATTGGTTAACAGAACATAGTGCGACCATCCTGTAATGAAAGAAAAATTTCTTTCCAACACCCCGAGAGGAATCTCTGACTTTCACGGGATCGGCATGGGAGGAGAGTCCCAATTATATCCGCACTACAAGCAAGGACGTTCTTGAACAAGACCGAGAACCATGCTACCTCGTCACCTCCGGAGGAAGATCGAGAATGAGAGGAGGATAGAAGGCGTCCCGATCGTGAAGGAATATCCGGCGTGTTTCGGATGAACTACGGGATTACCGCTAAACCGACGGATCGAGTTCACGATCGACCTCGAACCGAGTTACGCCTCGTGTCAAAAGCTCCATATCGGATGGCACAAAAGGAGCTTGAGGAATTGAAGATCCAACCGCAAGAACTCTTGGGTTGGGATTCATTAGACCCAGCAGTGTCTCCATGGGAGCACCGTCCTTTCGTGAAAAGAATGATGGTACATCGAGGATGTGCATAGACTATCGAGAGTTAAACAAGATAACTCTTAAGAATAAGTATCCTCGCCCCGAATCGACGATCCTGCTTGATCAACTTAAAGGAGCAAGAGTCTTTTCAAGATAGATCTAAAGTCGATATCACCAATTGAGGATTAGACGGAGGATGTACCTAAAGCGGCTTTCCGCACAAGGTATGGTCATTTCAATTCATCGTGATGCCCTTTGGACTTACAAATGCCCCTAAAGATTTATGGATATTATGAGCAGAGTGTTTCACCCATACTTAGACAAATTAGTCTTAGTGTTCATAGGCGATATCCTAATATACTCCAAGAATAACCAAGAACACCAAGAACACTTGAGAACTGTACTATAAACATTGAGGCAAGAGCAACTCTTCGCCAAGTTTAGTGCAAGTGTGAGTTTTGGTTAGCGGTGACATTTTAGGTCACATCGTGTCCGCCGAGGAATCAAAGTAGACCCTCGAAGATTGATACAGATTCGAGAATGGGGTCGCTAAAGAACCGAATGAAATTCGAGTTTCTTAGGACTAGCCGCTACTATCGAAGATTTATCGAAGGATTCTCAACGATAGCCCGACCCATGACCCAACTTGAGGAAAGGAATCAAGTACACATGGACCGCCGAGTGTGAGGCTAGTTTCCGAGGCGAAGGAGTTACCGACGCGGACCAGATTGGCGATGCATCGAAGCGGATAAAGGATACACAATCTCTGAGGATGCTTGAAGAATGGGCTATGTTGTGTCTTGATGCAAGAAGGCAAGGTTATTGCTACGCTTCAAGGCAATTACGCCTACATGAGTTGAACTATCTACGCACGACACGGAATTAGCGGTGTCGTATACGCCTTAAAGATATGGAGCATCACCTTTATGGAGTTAGATGTGAGATCTATCTTGACCATAAGAGCTCGAAATATTTCTTTGGCGAAAGATCTTAACATGAGGCGGTAGATGGTTAGAGTTAGTGAAAGATTACGATTGTAGTATCAATTACCACCCGAGCAAGGCTAATGTTGTAGCCGATGCCTCGAGTCGCAAATCTCACCCTAGTTTGGGATGTCTCCTCACCGTGAGGAAATACTCATAAAGGAATTTCGGAAGATGAACATCGAAGTCATAGATCCGTCTCGACGATAGAGGGTTGTATTGCAACATTGATTGCAATACCCGCACTTAAGTCCGAATCTTAGAAGCTCGGGAGGAGCAGAAGCTAGAAGAAATACGAGCTAAGATCAAGGACAATAACCACAAAACTTCAAAGCAGCACGGATAACGTTTTGTTGTATGGCGGGAGGTGTGTGTTCGGAGGCGAGGAGCTTAAGAGCGAAATCATGAATGAAGCTCATGAGACTTCTTATACCGCACACCCCTAAGCAAAAAATGTACCAAGACCTCAAAGAGAAATTTTGGTGGGATGGAATGAAGCGAGGCGTAACCGTTCGTGAAACGTTGTTTGACGTACAACAAGTGAAAGCACTCCACCAACGATCGTATGGAACCTTACAACCGCTAGAACATACCGGAATGGAAATGGGATGATATAGCCATGGACTTTATTACGGACTACCCAAATCACGAGAGGAAATACGCTATTTGGGTCATCATCGATCGATTGACCAGAGCGAGCATTTCCTACCCATTCAAATAACACATGGGTCGAATAGACTAGCACGCTTGTACATTCGAGAGGTCATACGTCTACATGGAGTTACAAAGACTATCACGTCGATCGAGACTCGAAATTTACGTCCAGTTCGGGTGAGCTTCTGAAACCGGGGACTCGACTACACTTGATCTGCGTTCCCACCCACAGACGGACGGTCGATCCGAGAGGACCATTCGAACGTTGGAAGACATGCCGAGAACCGTTGTCCCGATAGAGGAGAAAGTTGGGAACAAGTGTTACCACTTGTGGAATTCGCCTACAATATGACTACCAGCGACTATTGGAATGGCCCGTCACGAAGAGCTTTACGGAAGGAAATGTCGATCACCGCTTTCTTTGGGATGAAGTGGGAGAAAGGAGAGTATTAGGACCCGACTGCGTGGGAGAGATGATTGAGATCGTCGCGACGGATCCGCCAACGGATCAAGGAGGCCCAAGACCGAGAAAGAAGTAAATGCGACAAACGTCGTACGAACTACATTTGAGGAGGAGACAAGGTCTTCTTGAAAATTTTTCCATCAAAGGGATCGTGAGATTCGAATAAAAGGGAAGGCTGCGACCACGTTTCATAGGACCCTATGAAATTACGGAAGAATAGGACCACCGACTTACAGACTTACATTGCCGCCAAGTTTTGGAAACATGCACAATGTGTTTCACGTTTCACAACTAAGGAAGTACATACATGATCCCAGTCATGTGATACCGCCAACAGATATTGTCCTCGATGACAATATGAGTTATGTAGAACTGCCTACGAAAATCTTGGACCAACGTACCCACAAGCTATAGGACAAAGATATACCGTTAGTGAAAGTTCTATGGAGACACCATGGACAAGAAGAAGCAACTTGGGAACTAGAATCAGCTATGAATGAGAAATACCCAAATCTCTTCCATTAGCAAATTTCGGGACGAAATTTAATTTAAGGGGGATGGTATGTAATAACCCTTTTTGTTAACAAAGAATTTAATCCAAATTGTTATTTGATCTTTTCCTTTATATTTATAAACGAGAAAATTTATCGATTGATAATCAAATGATAGCGTAATATGATCGGATCCGATAAATCGAATCGCGAATGTATGCAATGACAATCGAGGCAACAATTCCTCGATATCTAATTGTCATGGACGAGTCACAATCATCGATCCTCGTTCGGACGAAACGAGTGATATGTCGCTATCGTAAATTATCTGAAAATTTATAAATTCAAAAAAAGAGTCTATTTGAGTATAACAACAACTTCAACCATATCTTCTTCCATCTCTCACCTCTGCACACCAGATTCCCTCTGCGCTCACCTCCCCTCTGCATTACTATCGCGCCACACAAGACAACAAAGTTTTCTTCTCACTTTAACTATTCCATTCTACTCATTCACATACGAGAACCCACTCCCAAATTTCCTTTCAACCCCACAACACTCTCCAGAGACAAAGAAATAGAGGAAGAACAGTAAGGTAAATTTCAGTTTCTTTCTTTTTACATTCAACATATATCTAAAATAGAAACCAATTCCATTTCTCTTCTTTGAAGAAATTCTGGTGCCATCGATTGAGGAAGGAAAGAATATACTGTAAACTCACCAAGGTTCTGCTCCATTTACAAATTCCTCATATTTAAAATTTCATAAATCGTTCACTGATACAAACATATACGAACACATAGAGCTGGAAATTGTTAAGCTCAAGAACATAGGAATTTAGTACATGTTTTGTTGTGTCCATATCTGAGGTTGGTTTGTCCAAATGTGGGACGAGAATTGATTGGTATATTCAATGTGGTATGTGAATGAGTTGGTCCACCAACGTTAAAAAAAAGGGTAAAGATCGGATCCGACTTAGTCGAGGACTAACTCGGGTTGTGTACACGTGTGACTGTGTGTTAAGGTTAGCTACCTCGACCGGTCACGACGACTATGTGTAGGTGGCCACCCATAGTGCGCGAATGAATGAGCGATGATTGATGAATAAATTACGGATATGGAACAACGTGATAAAATAGTCGGGCGACACTTTTGGAAAAATGATAAAATATTTGATAGGCATGAGTCTTTAACTAAAATCCTCATGTGCTATTGTGGGCGATTCAATAACTTTTGATAAAGAAAATATTTTCAAAGAATGAGTCCACCGAGTACTTTTGTACTTAGCCTGCATCTCGTTTTGATGTGCGGGTTGAGCAAGGATCGATGATGGGTGCGAGGTGGTGCAGAGTAGCAGTTGTTTTAATGCTTTATTAGAAAGGGTTCTAGAACCTTGGGCATGCATCGTCATATGCATGTCCACACGTTTATTCTTTGTCTAACTCGATAATTTTGATGCTTTGATCATAACTACTTTTATGCCAGATTGAGCGGAGGTTGTACCTCGTGCTTAATTTTGCCACTGATTGGGTTATGTTTGAATCTTGAATCCCTTTTGACAAGTCATACGTGACTTGAGTCCATGAAATTGCTTATCCCTTTTAGCCTATGCGTTATTGAGTAATTGAATGATTGATTGCCTTGATTAGCTATGTTTATATCCGCCGCTTTATCATACCGTGACGATCTATATGATCCGTACTTTATTGGAAAGTCGGGTCATCACAGCTCGTTACTTCAAGAAATCAGGCTGAATGTAAATCAGAGCCCCGTCATTTGGTGCGACAACAAGAGCGCAGCCGCCATTGCTCTAAATCCTGTTCATCATGCTCGCACTAAACATATTGAAATAGATGCTCATTTTGTTCGTGATAAAGTTTTCAAGAAGGAGCTGGACGTACGCCATGTTCCCCCCGCTAATCAAATCGCAGACATACTCACAAAACCGGTTACCGTTGTACGCCTTGGTCATCTTCTCAGTAAGCTCCCGGTTGGAAAAAAAGATATATCTTCAGTAAGTCAGTGTTGTATTAAACTGTGCAGCTGTGCATGCTTGTATGCATGGAGTGTGACGTGGCAAAGGATGTTAACCGTGTCAGTTAGAGAGAGATAGTTTGTTAGATGTTAGCTGAAAGTTGTTACAACAATAAATATGTAAGTTATCATTTCTTTGTAAATCTGTTGTATATAAAGCACCGAAGGAAGAGTAATAAAGATTAGCTTTTCCATTATCATTTTTGTATTTTGTCAAAGTGTAAAGTTAGTCTCATTACACTAAGCGTCTGAATTTTAATGCATAGAATAACACATCCCTACATCTACTGACTAATTTAGGTCCCTAACATAATAGAAATGAAATATCAGTTCACCATCAGAATTCCCTAGGATTTACACCAAGCCTAGACATCTCATCTTTTTTACTGCTACTTGTTTTCAAACTAACGCACCTGTTAGCTTACTCAGAACTTTCGATACAACAACTACACTTTCTCTGATAGGTTTGTGTTTAAGGATTTGGTTTCCAACTAGGGTCGAGTGAACCTTACAATGAAGAACATTTTTGAAGGTTGGTCCACTATCTAAATCTTGGATTCAGCTTTATAGCTTAATAGAACAAAAAAAGGCTAAAACGCTCTTCGTGGTTGAGACACGAATAATTTAATTCAAGAACAAAGTGTCTTCTTCTTTGAGTTTCAAGCTTGGTCGATCACCTCGATCTTAACCATCTTCTTCCAACCAACTAACCTCACTTTGGCGCTTTCTCTATTGTGAGTGTTCAATCTTCTATTTTTAGAGATATAAGAATCAACTATTTGTTGGAGAAGATATTTAAACTTCTATATTGGTTATTGAGGCAACGAACATATTCTTCCTTCAACGGGAAAAATCATTGTTGTCTGTACCTTCTTATGTAGACTGCAACTGCGGCTGTCATGACATGTTGTCGTCTTCTGCAAGCTTCGCATACTTCTACTGCACCATCACTAACACTTTCCTTGCGCCCTGAGTCTTCTTCTGTCACGACCCAACTAATTAATTAAGCAATTAGCTAACTAATCAGGCCGTGACGGTTAAAACATTAAATTTTGGACGATTGGACAAGTTTAAATGAAACAAAATTTTCAATAAACGGGCAGCATATCTGTTATTATATAACAATGAATCCATACGGTTTAGCAGTCTGTTATTTTGATCCACAAAGCTTGCATGGTGTTAGTTATGTCAGTTGTAAGTTCAGTTACAATTCAGTTACTTTCACATGCATGAAGGGGATCCGGATCGTCCATTATCTACGGCTGAGATTAGTGATCAACTTTGACGTATAAGTTGATTGTTTCTTGATCGTAGAGGTAGTAGTTATCATCTGATCACGATAGCTTGAGAGAAAAGGACAGAGGGTTTAGAGAGGATATAGAGTATCCATATCTTGGCAGTTCTTGAAGCTTGTAACCTTTCGATCATATATAATATCGTGGCATTATATTTCTTCCCGTGGATGTAGATCTTTACGATCGAACCACGTAAACCCTGTGTTGTTACAATCTTGTTTCTGTCATCTTGTTCGTCTTTATCATTTGGTGAATTGCTCAACAAGTGGCGCCGTCTGTGGGAATGGCAACGACAAAATTCGATGCTGAAAAATTCACCGGCAAGAACGACTTCGGGTTATGGCGCATAAAGATGAAGGCTCTCCTTACACAGCAAAGATTAGCTGCTGCGTTGAGAGGGGATGAAGGATGCGCTGATTCAGCCGATATCAAGAATGTAGAAATGATGGAAAAGGCACACAGTGCTATCATTTTATGCCTAGGGGACAAGTTTTGCGTAAGTTGCGAAGGAGAATTACTGCACATTGTATGGTCCAAACTCGAGTCTCTTTACATGACAAAATCATTGGCAAATAGATTATATATAAAGCAGAAGCTGTACTCCTTCACATTAGATGAAAGATCTATGGATGACCAGTTGAACGACTTCAACAAGATAATAGACGATCTTGCAAACTTAGAAGTGAAAGTTGATGATGAAGATCAGGCTATAATCCTTTTGAATGCCCTGCCAAAATCCTACGAGCACTTGAGAGATGCCATGTTATATGGCAGAGATGCAGACCTATCTGTGCAAGACGTGCAATCTGCATTGAGAGCAAAAGAAATGCAAAAGTCTTCTCAAGAAAAATTATTGTCTGTGGGTGAGGGGCTGAATGTGAAACAAAGACACGTGAATCGTGGTTTCAAGAAACCGGGTCAGAATTAAAGGAAGCCGTGGCAACCAAAAGGGAAACTGAATGATACGAAAGAAACTAGAAGATGTCACTACTGCAAGAAGCTTGGGCATTTAAAGAAGGACGGCTATGCCTTCAAGAGAAAGGAAACCCCAAATTATCACAAGCAAGAGTCTGCAGATTCTGTGGAGCAGTGTGACATAGCTCAAGCCCTCAATGTCGTGGAATCACATATAGGAAATGAATGGGTATTGGATTCAGGATGCTCGTTTCATATGTGTCCTTGTGAAGAATGGTTTTCAGAAATCAGGTATGAGAATCTTGGATCAGTTTTACTTGAAATGATCATGTTTGTAAGATAGAAGGAATTGGAATTATTCAGTTGCAGTTGCATGATGGGTCAGTGAGATCATTGAGGGAAGTTCGATATCTTCCCAGTTGAGAAGAAATCTCATCTCCTTAGGAGTCTTGGAATCGACCGGATATGAATGGAGATCCTTAAAAGGACAGATGCTCATAACTAAAAATTCAAAGTTGATCATGATGGGAGTTAGGAAAGGCGATCATATTATCTCCTTGCAAGGGGCGTGCTCGAGAATCAAACTCAATCAAGAAAGATGATTACGCACTTTGGCACAAAAGGCTTGGGCATCTTGGAGAAAAGGCCGTGAATCGATTACTCGAACAAAGCATACTCAAGAACCGAGTTCGTTCAAATTAGAACCATGCGAGCAATGTGTTCTAGGAAAGAGTAAGAAGCAACCTTTGGAGAAGGAAGACATCTTTCCACCGCCCTAGATTATGTCTACTCGGTTATGGGGCTGCAAGAACCAAACCATTGGGAAGGCGGATATTTCATGTCCATCATGGATGACTATTCAAGAAAGCTTTGGGTTTATGTTTTAAAGGATAAAACCGAGGCCCTTGATAGATTTAAAGAGTGGTGTAGTGTTGTCGAAAATGAGAAGGATGGGAAACTTAAATGCTTAAGAACAGACAATGGACTAGAGTTTGTATCTGAATCCTTTCGGAAGTTCTGCGGGGAAAAGGGGATAAGAAGGCATAGAACCGTAGCGCATAATCCACAACAAAATGGTGTTGTGGAAAGAATGAACAGAACCCTTCTTGAAAGGGTAAGGTGTATGCTGTCTGAATCCGGGTTACCTAAAAGATTTTGGGGGGAGGCTGTCAACACAGCCGCTTACCTCATAAATAAAACCCCATCTTCTGCCATAGGTTTCAAAACCCCCGATGAATTGTGGAATGGGAAGATTTCGAGCTATGATCACTTGAGGATTTTTGGGTGTAGAGCTTATGCTCACATTAAGCAAGATAAGCTGGAACCGAGGGCGTTGAGATGTGTCATGTTGGGTTACCCTACGGGTGTGAAGGGGTACAAACTATGGTGCACTGAACCAGGTATGGGAAAAGTGGTTATTAGCAGAGATGTTACCTTTAGGGAAGATCAAATGCCATACCTCATAAGTATAGAGAAGTCTACATCTGAAGATCTAAAGAACATTGAAGAAGAGACTGTCCAAGTTGAACAATCTGCACAACAGAATAAAGAATTTCAAATTCATGACAGTGAATCAGATGAAATTGTTCATGCTCACGAAGATCTGTATGGGTACAAATTGGCAAGGGACAGACAAAGGAGGATCATCACACCACCTCAAAGGTATGGGCATGCTGACATAATTCATTATGCCCTTAATGTGGCAGAAGATATAGAGGAACCAAGAACTTATGCTGAGATGATAAGAAGTCCAGAAAAGGAGAGATGGTTATTAGCTATGAAAGAGGAAATGGAATCAT
Source organism: Salvia rosmarinus (assembly GCA_036937905.1). Taxonomy (NCBI): domain Eukaryota; kingdom Viridiplantae; phylum Streptophyta; class Magnoliopsida; order Lamiales; family Lamiaceae; genus Salvia; species Salvia rosmarinus. The sequence goes on from CM072821.1 coordinate 59,456,064, forward strand.
TACAAAAGAACTGTACTTGGATCCTTGTTGATAAACCGATTGGGAAAAGATTAGTGAGTTGCAAATGGCTTTACAAGAAGAAGGTGGAGCTGCATAATGGGCAGGAACGGGTCAGATACAAGGCAAGGCTCGTGGCTAGGGGCTTCACCCAACAAGAAGGTATCGATTTTAATGAAGTCTTCTCTCCTGTTGTAAAGCATAGCTCCATAAGAATTTTGTTGGCTGTTGTGGTCGAAAATGATTTAGAGCTTCAACAAATGGATGTAAAGACAGCCTTCTTACATGGAGATTTGGAAGAGAAGATTCATATGATGCAACCAGATGGTTTTATCCTCCCAGGATCAGAAAATAAAGTGTGTCTGCTGCAAAAGTCTTTGTGCGGCTGAGGCAAAGTTCAAGACAATGGTATATGAAGTTTGATGAGCACATGATGAATATAGGGTTCGTAAAATCCGAATATGATAGCTGCATTTATCTGAAGAAGAAAGATGGTAATACTGTGGCCTATCTTTTACTATATGTAGATGATATGCTAATCGCGAGCAGTAGCAAAAGGATAAAAGAAGACTTGAAAAGGAGTTTCGAGATGAAGGACCTTGGAGATGCCAAGAAAATATTGGGCATGGACATTCTGAGGGATAGAGCAACAGGCAAGTTGTGGCTTGTTCAACAAAATATTGTGCAGAAGTTGCTGAGGAAGTTCAACATGCATGAATCAAAATCAGTTTCAGTTCCTCTAGTTGCGCAATTCAAATTGTCCGATGCTCACAGTCCAAAAGATGAAGGTGAGAAGAAAGAAATGATGGAAATACCTTACTCAAATGTTGTAGGCAGCATCATGTACACAATGGTGTGCACTAGGCCCGACCTATCCTATTCTATGAGTGTAGTCAGTAGGTATATGAGCAACCCTGGAAAATACCATTGGGAAGCTTTGAAATGGATCCTCAGATATCTGAAAGGGAGCTCAAATAAAGGAATCATTTTTCAGAAAAGTGAAGGAAGTAGCAGACCTCCTTTAATCGGGTACACTGACTCGGACTACGCAGCAAATCTTGATAATAGAAGGTCACAATCTGGATATATTTTCAAACTATTTGGATCAGCAATCAGTTGGAAATCATCTCTTCAATCGGTTGTAGCTTTATCAACCACGGAGGCTGAATATATGGCAATTACGGAGACAGTAAAAGAGGCGATTTGGCTTAAGGGAATGGTAGCAGATTTTGGAATAAACCAAGATTCAATCATTTTGAATTGTGACAGTCAAAGTGCTTTACACTTAACAAAACATCAAGTGTTCCATGAAAGGTCAAAGCACATTGATGTTAGACTTCATTTCGTCCGTGATATCGTAAACAAGGGGATTGTGAAGATGGAAAAGGTATCTACCGAGAATAATGCGTCTGATATGTTAACAAAGGTTTTACCAAAGGTGAAGTTTGTTTACTGTCTTGAGTTGGTAAACGTTGTGTCTCATGATCGAGTTGAGATATAAGCTCTGCGATGGAGCTGTTTGAGAAGAAGTTTTTTGCTGCAGTATTTCTATATGGATTGATTGTTAAGGTGGAGATTGTTATTATATAACAATGAATCCATACGGTTTAGCAGTCTGTTATTTTGATCCACAAAGCTTGCATGGTGTTAGTTATGTCAGTTGTAAGTTCGCCAATTCGATTACTTTCACATGCATGAAGGGATCCGGATCGTCCATTATCTACGGCTGAGATTAGTGATCAACTTTGACGTATAAGTTGATTGTTTTACTGATCTGTAGATAGTAGTAGTTATCATACAGATGCGATAGCTTGAGAGAAAAGGACAGAGGGTTTAGAGAGGATATAGAGTATCCATATCTTGGCTGTTCTTGAAGCTTGTAACCTTTCGATCATATATAATATCGTGGCATTATATTTCTTCCCGTGGATGTAGATCTTTACGATCGAACCACGTAAACCCTGTGTTGTTACAATCTTGTTTCTGTCATCTTGTTCGTCTTTATCATTTGGTGAATTGCTCAACAATATCCTTTAGAATATTGATAAGCCAACCTGCACACAGCAAATAACCAACAACAACAAGCGAGGTCACAGCCTCAATAATATGTACATAAAAGGTTTCAAACATATACAAGGATTTTCAAAAGTATGGTTTCAAGTTTTCAAGTCAACAACGGAAGAGTAGTGAATGTCATGTATGGAGACACCACATTCGGGCCTATCTATTCAAACAAAAGGAAAATACAAAAGACAATCAAGCTCAGTCCCAAGGCCATATCTCTCCCATGCTCAACCTGCATCAAAATAGAAAATATTTTTCGGGTATTAGTACAAAGGAGTACTCAGTGAGTAAATGCCAAACTATAACTTTCAAAGCATAAGAAATTCACTTTAATCAAGCATTGAGAAGATAATTTGAATAAGTACTTTATAAAAAGATTTCATTTCTTTATCACCACACTTTCACGTTTGAAACATACCGGCATAACATACCCGAGTTGGTCCCAAAGGTTCCCAACTACGGTCATACTCTATCTACGTCATTCAGTAATGTGAAGTAGGCCTCCTCCCCAATACCATGGCCGACCTACATTTGCAAGCACAAAGCCATAAACTTGTGCACAGTACATAATATTTTCCTACCGTAGATAGGTAAATCGCTGTCATACCCACAACGTGGTAAAACATTCATTTTCAACATATTCATAATGTGGTGATTGAAAACATTTCATGATAGTAACAAGTTCGAAGAATATCATTAAGCGTGCTCAAAATAATTTTACAAAGCATTACCACCTTGCACGGCTATTCCAATGACTTTGCTTCCTCGTCTTTCACTTCCGAATCCACTTTGCTCGTTCCTTGTAAAATAAGATTATTATAGAATTTAGCAAACTTCGTTACTCCTTGAAACATATTATCACTAAATCTTAGTTTTAATTAATCGAAAATTAGATTAAACTTATTTCATCATTTTATAACTTATTCCTTAATAACTTAATTATTAATTAACTATATAACATGCTGTGATCAAAGAAGTTAAAAAACTTCAAGTAATCATATTTCACTTGTTTATCATAATTCTATGACTTAATTTCTTTTAACGTCTTATTAATAACAATTTTATTGAAATTTCGTGATAACGTTTATAATATGAATAGCCCAATTAATCCAAACTCATCCAATTTCATCTCAAACTCCCCAATATCATCACCATATACTTAAATATGCATTTAGAAACTTAAAACAAGATTAAACTCATTCATTTACACTTTAATCGCCTAATGCCCTTCAACTATATACATAGGCATTTTTTTTCAAGAATTTTACAATCTAAAATTTATTTAGTATCAAAAATTTCACAATTATACTCATTAATCACCAATAATCATTAATCCATAATCCATTCAAATCTTAACCAAGTTAATCACATAAAATCATAACTTTGTACTAAACTTTATTTTTTTTTACTTTCATATTTCATGTCCATAAAATCCTATAAATTCAACTTAAGCATTATTTTTATCATAGATCTCAAAAATCTTATCAATTACATCAAATAAAATCAAGAAATCAAAGTTCAATATATCCCCTTCATTTTTGAAATTTTGAACATTATGCATATATATAAATTAAATTCTTATAAATTCACATTATGCATTATTTATATCCTAAAGTTTAAATATCATATCAATTTGATCAAATAAAATCAAAATAACTAAGTTCCAATCACTCCTAGTTTTCGAAAATTCTAGGATTTTTAATATGCATGATTAAATTTTTATTTCTTCAATCATATGTTGTTCATTTCCATTTCTAAACATATATCTAAGCTCAATTCAACTAATTCACATCATCTACTTCACATACAAAATTTAGGGTTCTTGTTCAAAACTTTAATTCATCAACTTTGTGAAATAAAAGAATTAAAACCATAGAACATGTTATTTATGCATAATAAGCATTCTTAAATCAATAAACATAACAAAATTAAACAAATCAACCTTAATCATCATCTTCAAATTTTCGAAAACCCTAGGTGTGTAGAACATAATATTCATCAATTTAAATCACATAAACTTGGCCTAATTAAAGTATTTACCTTGCTTAAAGTGATTTGCAACCAATTCTCCACTCAAATATGGATTAAATGTGAAAATAAAATTTGTGTGTGTGCTAGTGTGTGTGAATACCGAAAATTAGGGAAGAAATGGGGTTGAGGATGATCTTATGTTAATTGTAAAATTCTAGAATGTTTATGTACATTAAATGTACATTTTGTATTCATTTAATTAACATTAGACACAAATTTCTAAAAATTATAAATACACTTTCAAAATTACTTATGCTATATCTTGATATATTTTTGTAGGTAAAACTATATTTCTAATAATTATTAAAATTCAAAGCAATTAATATCCACGATTGAAATTAAATTCATTTAACCATAAATTAAATTCTTTCATGTATAAAAATTCAATTATTTATGCATAATTTCTTTAATTTCAAAAATTTATAACAATAATTTCTTTATCACCAAATAATAATAAAATAAATTTATTCAAGTTATTTAATAGCTTAAACATCACTACAAAAATACAGCCGATCAGAGACGGATTAGCGAAGGTCAGAATGCGGGTCGTGAAACAGCGACGGATTGGCGACGGAATAAAAATGAATTTAAATTGCGACGGATCAACGACGGATCAGCGAAGTACCATGGCGGGGAAATCTCGCGCGAAGTTTTAACGACGACACTTCCGTCTTTAAATTTAACGACACACTATCGTTAAAATTAATTTTTTGTTATTTTTAATTGAATTAACATTTAAGTAGCTAATCCGTCGTTAAAAATCGGATTATTTTATTTTTTTAATTTATTTTAACGACGGAGAAAATCCGTCGTTAATTTTAATCCTGACTTTATTTATTCCCAATAATTTTTCCGACGGAATTTCCGTAAATAAAATATTCGATTTAACGAATTCATTCATTCCGTCGTTAAATTAAATCTTTTATATTTTGTACCTAAATTAACGACGGATATGTGTCCGTCGTTAAAGTTATTCCGTCGTTATAGGGGTTTAAATATAACGACGGATACGGCCGTCGCTAATCCGCCGCTAAAAGTTTAATAATGACGGGCTTTCTTTGATTTCATTTCGAACTTCAAACCCTACCCTCCCTCCCTCAATCCAACCCCGCCCGCCCATGGTGCCCGACCCATTGCGCGCCGCTGACCTCCGACACCCACCTCCTCGCGACCCTCCCTAGCCCTCGTCGACACCCACCCCAACCCACCCACGGCCCCACCCCCACGTCGTGCTGCTTGCCTCGCCGCCGCCACCCACCCCAACCCCACCCGTGCTTTGCCCCACCCCAGTCCCAGACCATACACCCCACCCCACCCCACCCCACCCCACCTTGCCCATGCCGTGATCGTCGTCCCGCCGCCTCCCGTCGCCTTGATGATCATTGCCCCCGCCTCCATGCGTCGTCCGTCAGTTGGTTTGTTTGGGTTTTTATTTATATTTCATTTTTTTGTTATATATTTGTTGATTTTATTGAAAATATTGTATATGATGCATTAATTGATAGTGAAAATTATTATATGATGTATTGAATTGATAGTGAAAATATTATATATGATGCATTAGATTGATAGTGAAAATTGAATTGAGTTTACGAATTAATAGTGAAAATGATGCATTGAATATTAGTCTTGTGATTTGGGCTTGTGAAATTGATAAGCTTGGATGTGAATTGGGATGATAAATTCATCGTTTATGAGTTAACTATGCGCATATGTGGTGTTTGATAAAAATGTTTGCGAGAAATTGATAAGCTTGGTGTGAATATGTTTAGCTTGGATGTGAATTGGGATGATAAATTCATCATTTCGTGAGATGTTTTGAGTTGTTAAGTGTATAATTAGGCATATGGTGATGACTTGGTGAAATTTGAATGAGTTTGATTGAATTGGGAATCAAATGGCGATTAATTTTATAAAACTTACTCTGCCGAAATTAATATCAAAAAATTGTTGATTCCCATAATATCACTAACTTCAATAGATATGTACCTTTCAATCAAGTTCCAATGAAAATATTATTGTCATTGATTCATATGCCATTACAATTAACAAAAGTCAATGACAATCTCTAACACATTTGAGCCTTATCTTTTAGTAAACCATTTTGCAAAATTTATAAGTTTAGGGATTTCTATTGATTTTTTATCTATATTTTAAATCGAAATCAATTTTAATTCAATGTATTATTCGTCATAGTTGTTATTTTCTACCAATATGTTATAAAATTAAAGGAATATGAGTCTACAATCTGTTTGCATTTATATAAATCTTTTCAAATATGTTCTCAATTTAAAATTTTCAAATATATAGTAATTTAAATATATCACCTCAACCAAAACAATATCATACATTTAATTAATATTATACTAATTTTTTCTAGTAGTTACCAAATTTATTAATTATAAGACTATATTCTTCCTTATAATTAATCTATTAAAATAATAATAATTCAAATATATTTTACTTAGTAATTAGATTAAAAAATTAATAATCTAAAATATCCTTTTTTCGTGCAAAAGCTACAACATACGGCTAGAGATGGAGTTCAAATTTTGCTTTATTTATTGAAAAATATGCTATAAAATAAAATAACGATTGAAATGATCTAAAGCATCACATATGCGTAACTATACCAATAAAACACATAGCATCAAAATACCACTCCACCACTATAAGATTATCAAAATTGACATTTATCATAATTATATAGTGAACATAGAAGAGACCAAATTTATTACTATACTTCTAAGTATCATATTAAATGGATAGCATATTTAGATGCAGAGATGCAAGTTTTTTTGCTATATCATACATTTAATTACTATTATTGCTAATACTGAAGACAATCTCCTATTAGGACGTTCTTGTGTGAGGACACGGGGATCATACTTGATTAGAAAATTATAATTGAATGTGGTTCTCACATTTCATAATTAAGTGTGATCACATTTTCTAAATGAGTGTGGTCCATATATGTCCTTGTATGAGGATGTCATTGTTTCAATCAAAAGTATACTCTTAATTGACTCACAATCGAATGAGGTGTTGTAGTAGAGAGAGTTAACCCTAGTCGTCTCTCAAGGAAAACTTAACAGGGCTTATTGTTTGTGTCGCACACAGAAAGCAAATAAATCCTAGACACTCTATTGCCAACAGGGGTTTGAAACATACGGGAATTGAAATACATAAAATAAATAGTGATCCTAAGCTAGGGGTTGTCAATCCCGAGCTAAACTAATAAAGTGATAAATCTAGACTAGGGGTTGTCAATCCCTAGTTGAACTACGAAAGCAGGATAAATCGAAAGCGGTAAACAAAGCATATGCAATCATATTATTCATAGGGTTTGTCATTCCTAATCTAAATCAAATTGCAAATAAACTATAACAATCAATCATCCAACAAGAACATGAATTAAGCGAAGGCATGATAGATTAAAGCAACATGAACACAATCCATCGTCACTATGAATTGAATCCATAAAATCATAAAACAATAAACTATGAAATTGATTCCACAGGCGATAATCCAAGCATAAATTGATAAACTAAATCATTCGATGAAAGCGGAAAATGTAAATTAAAACTAATAATTATCTGTTGTGCCGATATGTTGAAGAGCTCTGGAAGAAAAGTGAAGAGCAGCCGTGGCTGCGCTTGGAACCAAAAATAAGAACTGAGCGTATGAGGGAGGCTGCTGAATCCAATTTATAAACCCTCCGGAAGCCCAGTAAAAATACGCTAAAAATAGGCCCAAAAATAGTATCCAGTGTCGGACGCGAGGAGCTTCTAGAGTGAAAAGCCAAAACACCCAGTAGCGGACTGAGCGGGCGCGGGCGCGTGGGGCGAGATCGCCAACCCAGTGCGGGACGTGGCATGGCACGGCGGCGACGCGCGAACGCGGATGAAACGCCGTGGAAGGCCGTGCAGTTGGTGGAGGCGGGTGGAAGCGTCTTGTTGTGTAAGCTAGCGCTCGGCGGCGCGGCCGTGGCGCGTTGTGAAAATAAGCGCCGGAGCACCGCGTTGTTGTGAAGATCAGGAGGCGGCCGTGGCACATTGTGTGGAGTGAGCCTTTGGAGGCGCGCGCGGGCGATCCCAGCGCAGACGGCACGCAGCCTGGCCGGACGCTCGCATGGCGTGCTCATCTTGGCGACTTCGCCATTTCGCTCCGTTCTCCTCCGTTTGAACTCCGAATTTTGATCCGCTTTCGCCTATGAACTCCTGTCGAGATGCTCTTCAATTATATATGATCCTTGGCAGATCCAATTCATCCTATTCTCTGCCATTTTCCTACAAAACATCGAGACGAACGAAGTAAGTCCGAATCAATAAATATTAATCAAACCAACAGCATAAATAGGACAAACCCCTGAAAATGACATGTAAAACAATACCAAGAATCATCACAAAATCATACTAAACAACTCCCCCACACTTATCCATTTGCTTGTCCTCAAGCAAAGTCTATACTAATAAGAATAGGGAAGATAATTCATGCAACTTCACTCTTATTCTAATCAATCAAATCTCTTTTGCAATTCCCCCAAACATGATGAATACATAATCAAAGACTACGTGAAACAGATCTAAGATAGTGAAAATATCAAATAAACAAGTGAGTTATTTATGCTCAGACCCAACTCTCCGCTAGAGGTGAATTAACTAAAATGGTTACCTTTAGCAACAAGTTTCTTTTGAGAATGCAAAGAAAGTATAAACAAATTTTGGAACAATGTTGAAGGTGAAGTCTCGATTAACTCGAGTCTCCTATCGTGGTGTCCCATGCCCATTTCTCAATTAACGAGAAGAGAGGCGAATCCCATCCTCCATTTATCTGATCTCAACAATTCATCTGAGTTTTAATTCTCCTTATTTTCTTTTCACACATATTTTCTTTTTTTTCTTTTTTTCTTTTTTTTAAATTGAAGCAGTATATAGGTAACCACCGTTAACACTCCCCTAGCATTAGCCGGACAAATCACGTCAATAACCACCGATTTAAAATCAATCCACACAATCTCGTCAATTCACATTGCACTTTAATCACATGACATCAAGATAAGCGAAATACATCAAAGTCCGATCAATACGACGAGTTCGGTTGCACAAATCAAAATCCTAACTTATTCGCATAGACATAAACTTAAGTCCAAACAATCAAAATAAGCACAAGGCACATCATTAAGCATACAAAATATATGTGAAACGCACACAAACCGAGTAAACATCCCCACATTTTAAATCGAACCTTTGTCCCGGTGCTCAAAACATTAAAACTCAAAATGACCATACAGGATGATACTTCCACGATAATTGGCGAATGTCTGTTGTAGAGTTGGAGCATCACGGCTTCATCTCACTGTTGACAACTTCCCAAATCTGAGCAAAATAAACTCAACGACAACAGAAAGATCAACAAGAACAACAAAACAAAACAAAACAAAAAGAAAGAAAGAAAAAGAAAATAAAAATCCGTGGGTAAACTCCCACGCAGTACTCAGTTTAATGTCGTGAGCACGACGTATCCGGTTGACAATGGATTATCCATAGTCTTTCACCTGCAGGAATACCATCTCGGCCAAAACATCAGTATGAACCATATAAGCATAGAGGACAGTAAAGAAAACAAGTAATACACAATTTAAGCTCAAGTCGAACATCCTATTCTCCAAAATAAAATAAATAATTTCAATTCCCAAAGTACAGTGCTTTGGTGAATTAGGGTGTTGACAAATAATTGATGTTACCTCAACCTTTGTCTTCGATTTGTCCTCCTCTCGATCCGTACTCAATTGTTGAGGCGGTGCAATCACTTCAGGCGGGTTTTGGCATTCGAGTATCTTGAAGTGCCCACTCTTTCTCCATCCTCTCTTCATCCTCCTCCAAGTGTTAGGATTGTTCTTTCACCTCCAGAGTGGGGGTTGGCATTCTATTCACTTCATTTGCCCACTCTTCCTCGTTTTCCACCTCCTCTAGTTGCGGAACTCATCGAGTCTCTCCCATCCCATTACGAACAATCGGGTCACTTTCGAGAAAAGTGACCGTCGAGTCTGATCGGTTGGTGTGGGAAAGGTATGATGTCATTTTCTTCCTCGGTTTCCACCTCACGTGGTTGCGGCGACTGTCTGGGTGCCTCTCCAACCCCATTCTCAACAATTGGGTCATTTTCAAGAGAAATGACCGTCGAGCTGATCGGGTTGGTGTGGGACGAGTATGACTTCATCATTTTCGTTTTCCACCTCATATGGCTGCAACGGCTCTTACGGTGTCTCTCCACCTCATTCTCGAGAATTGGAAGCTCTCTCTGCGCGTTCTTGCAACGGCTCCTTAAGCATGATATTCGGTTGTACCATTTTATCTCTACATGTTGAAGTGTGGAGTTATGAACATCCATTTCTTGAATAGACAGCCTCATTTTTTGAGCGAGCACATCCTCCCAATCTGGGATTTGAGGTGGAGGTGGCTGCTGCGGGTATGAATACTGAGATGGAGGTGGTTGTCGTGGGTACTCATATTGAGGTGGATGATGTGGTTGCTCCCAGTAGGCATTGTAGGATTGATCCTCATAGTGCTGCGGAGGCGGTTGTTCCCAGTAGGGATTGGAGGCTTGATCCTCATAGTGCGGTGGAGGTGGTTGATCCCAATATGGATTATAGGCTTGTTGCTTAGGGTAGGGATCGTAGGCTTGATGCTCGAAGCCTAACGGGTATTCCTCAGAAAAATCAAATTGGGCTCCTTCTTCGGGAGAAAAATTTGCCCAATACAACGGACTTTCCTCCCCCCAACCGGGTTGACCATATTCGTACTGTTGATAACCCTGCATTATCAGACACCAACAACAAAAACAAGATCACACGCACTGGGGAAGAAAATAACAAAAGAACAAAAGAAACACGAAAATAAACAACACAAACAATATGCTAAAGTTTTCCCGGCAACGCGCCAAAATTTATTTCAATCAAAAGTATACTCTTAATTGACTCACAATCGAATGAAGTGTTGTAGTAGGAGAGTTAACCTAGTCGTCTCTCAATGAAAACTTAACAGGCTTATTGTTTGTGTCGCATACGTAAAGCAATTAAATCTAGACACTCTATTGCCAGCGGGGTTTGAAACATCACGGAATTGAAATACATAAAATAAATAGCGATCTAAGCTGGGGTTGTCAATCCCGAGCTAAACTAATAAAGCGATAAATCTAGACTAGGGTTGTCAATCCCTAGTTGAACTCTGCGAGGATAAATCGAAAGCGGTAAACAAAAGCATATGCGATCATATTATTCATGGGTTTGTCATTCCTAATCTAAATCAAATTGCAAATAAACTATAACTATCAATCATCCAACAAGAACATGAATTAAGCGAAGGCATGATAGATTAAAGCAACATGAACACAATCCATCATCACCGTGAATTGAATCGAATAAAATCATAAAACAATAAACTATGAAATTGATTCCACAGGCGATAATCCAAAGCATAAATTGATAAACTAAATCATTCGATGAAAACCGAAAATGTAAATTAAAACTAATAATTATCATTGTGCCGATATGTTGAAGAGCTCGGAAGAATACGGTGAAGAGCGCCGTGGTGGCGCTTGGAACAAAAATAAGAACGGGCGTATGAGGAGGTCTGAATCCATTTATAAACCCTCCTAAGCCTAGTAAAATCGCTAAAATAGGCCCAAAATAGTATCCGGTAGCGGACGACGCCGCGGGCGAGCTTCGAGTGAAAAGCAAAACACCCGCCACGGACGAAGCGGCGCGGACGCGTGGGATGAATCGCCAACCCGGCCGGACGGGCTTGCCGCGCGGGCGCGCATGGCACGAGGTGGTGACGTAATGCAGCGGATGAAACGCTTGGCCGGAAGGCCGCGCCGGTTGGTGGAGGCGGCGGGTGGGCGTGCGCTATGTAGCTAGCGCTCGCTGGAGGCGCGGCCGTGGCCGCGTTGTGAAGAATAAGCGGAGCACCGGGCGTTGTTGTGAAGATACAGAAGGCGCGGCCGTCGTCGCGGTGCGGCCGTGGCCGCATTGTGAAGACCACGGCCGTGGCCGCGGCGCGCCGTTGCCGCATTGTGTGGAGTGAGCACTAGAGGAGGTGCGCGCTGGGCGATCCAGTAGCCGGACGCTTCATGCGTGCTCGTCTTGTGACCGCCATTTCGCTCCGTTCTCCTCCGTTTGAACTCCGAATTTCGATCCGCTTTCGCCTATGAACTCCTGTCGAGATGCTCTTCAATTATATCTTATCCTTGGCAGATCCAATTCATCCTATTCTCTGCCATTTTCCTACAAAACATCAAGATGAGCAAGTAAGTCCGAATCGATAAATATTAATCAAACCAACAAAGATAAATAGACAAACCCACGAAAATGACATGTAAAACAATACCAAGAATCATCACAAAATCATACTAAATAGTCATCACAAGAAACTACTTCATAGATGAATTAACATATTCCTAACTTATGAGTGTATAATTAGTTTATATTATACAACTTATGTTGAACATGTTTAATTAATTATTTATAATTAGGAGCTTGAATAATGAATGACAATCGTGAGTGGATGTATAAGAGGTTTAGTTCGGTTGGTGGATTAAATATTGAATTTTGAGATGGACTTGAAAGTTTTATTGAATTCGCTAGTGCTCGGTTTTTATTCGCGGATGGAGAGAAAATCAAGTGTCCGTGTAAAGTGTAAGAATATACCTTATCGGAAGAAAGATATCGTGCGATATCACTTATCAAAATTTGGATTTGTTCCAAATTATCACATGGATATTTCAGGAGAGATAACCACAAGTAGGGACAATGTTGTGGATTCGATGTTAACCGTCAACCAAATCGTATCATACGATGGTAGTGGATCTTTGCTGGTCCACAGCTCAACTTTGACGAGATCGAAGAGGAGCCAAATTCGATGCACAAAAATTTTACGATATGTTGAATCTTTGATAAACCTTTGTGGCGGGTTGCTCGGATCACACACGCTTGTCATTTGTGGCTCGACTTGAGTTGGAAGCGAGAACAACATTCTTGAGAAGGGTTTTGATCAAATATCGAGGCGATGAAAGAGTCGCATCCAGATGGAAATGCGTGCTGATGACTTCTACAAACCGAAAGAGATTGTTGCGTGGCATGGGGTTGCCCGTACACAAAATTGATTGTTGTCCATTTAATTGCATGATTTATTGGCGCGAAGATTACGAATTGACGAGCTACAAATTACAGAACCATCCTCGTTTCAAGAGCAATACTCGAGCTTGTGGAAGTCGACGGAAAGCACAAGTAGCATATAAAAGATGTATTATTTTCCTCTAACTCCTCGACTACGAGATTGTATGCATCCAATGCTACAGTGGAAAATATGCGTTGGCATGCATCGTCGGTCGATGATGGGGTCATCGTCATCCGCGAGACTCAATTGCATGGAAACATTTGAACACGAAGTTTCCTTATTTGCATCGAAATTGTAACGTGCGATTGGGACTCTCAACGATGGTTTTCAGCCATTCGGTCAATCGGAAAGCAATATTCATCATGGCCCGTTATACTAACCCTTATAATCTTCCACATATGCGTGTATGAAGGAGCAATACATGTTTCTTACGATCTAGTGCCCGGGACCGCGTAATCCGAAGGAGAAGATTGATGTGTTCTTGCAACCATTGATAGCAGAGTTAATAGATTTGTGGGATGACGGCATTCTTACTTATGATGTATCGTTGAAGTGAAATTTTCAAATGCACGCTGCATTACTTTGGACAATTAATGACTTCCCTGCATACTCTATATTGTCTGGATGGAGTACAGCTGGAAGATTAGCTTGTCCGCACTGCATGGAGTATACCGTTGCTTTTACTTTAGCTAAAAGTGGTAAGCAGTCATGGTTTGATAACCATCGTAAATTTTAGCTCCTAATCACCCATTTCGAAGGGATCGAAGAGGTTTGAGAAAGAACACGGTGATTACTAATGATCCACCGAAGCCGATCGGAGATGAGCTCATCACTAATATGGTTATGGGACTAGTCTCAAAGTAGCAGTAGATTGGCGATGATGAAATAAATAGCGAGAATATCCAGCGGTTTGGGCTGGATGGAAGAAAAAGTATTTTCGGGATCTACCTTCTGGAGTTCTCTTTTGATTCGGCATAATTTGGATGTCGTGCACATAGAAAAGAATGTGTTCGATAATGTCTTCAACACGATCATGAATGTCGAGGAAGACAAAGATACGAGCAAATCTAGAGAAGAACTTAATTTATCTTTCTGAGACGAGTTGACGATGAATGAATCAACAGGAAAATATCCAAAGCTTCTTATACACTTGACAATCGTGAGAAAAAGTCTACCGATTGCATTTCGCGAACTTCTCCCACCAAATGTTTGGAAAGTCATAATGAAATTATCTTTATTCTTCAAAGATTTAACTTCTCGAAACATAGGGTTTGATGATATGTGCAGGCTCCAAGAAAATATTCCAGTGATTTTATGCAAGCTTGGCGTATTTTTCCCCTAGTTTTTCGACTCCATGGAACATCTTCCGGTTCATCTAGTGATGAAGCCCGTATTAGAGGCCTGTTCAATACCGATGGATGTATCCATTTAAAAGTCTTGCTAAATAAATTATCACACACACACACACACACATATATATATATATATATATAAATTGAAGAACAACGTTCTAAATTTTGTAGATACTACGTAAGTTGAAGAACAACGTATAAAATAAAGCCGGGGTTGAGGGTTCTATACGCAATGCTTACTTAGTAGAAGAAGCATCGACATTTTGCTCGTATTATTTTGATGATCACGTAAGAACGAAGTTCGAGATTTGCATCATGGTCAAGCGGAGATTAGGCACGAAGACTATCGGATATGCTTCAAATCTTCAAGCAAGATGGCGAGACCTTTTGGAAATATGTCAACGAGATATTTGGATAGTAGAGAATATGATCTTTGCTTTCTTATATCGTGTTGCTCAACTGTGTTGAAGTTGAGACATTTACATGGCGTAAGTGTCGTGTTTTCTTAAATTCATTGTTAATTATTATTATTATTATTATTATTATTATTATTATTATTATTATTATTATTATTATTATTATTATTATTATTAACTAGGATCGTAAATATATGTTGATGTAGTTTATTCATCGAAGATGTGAAAAGATCAAATCCACTTATCTCTAGCTCAGATATTCAAAGGTCGATTGAAAGAGGCTTCCCGTTTTGGTTTGAGGCATATGTGAGTGTTCTGATGATTATTAGTAGAAAATATTTAATATGTACGTTTAGTCATTCTAATCGTTTTTACTAATAATAGGTCAAAGATCATACTAACAACATTGTGAATCCGTTCATATTGTATCTTGCCAAAGGGCCTTGACTCTAATTAAGGCGTGCCGGTATTATATAAATGGTTACAAATTCCACACATTAGAACATGGGTCACAAAGATCAACTATGAATAGTGGAGTGTGCATTAAAGGTGAAACTTATGGTGCGTACACGCAAGAACTCGATTTTATAGTCGATTATTGGAGGTTTGTGAGTTGAAATATCTGGGCTACCAACGAAGACCACAACATTGTTTAGATGCGAGTGGTTTGATCCTTCACGATTGGGGTTATCAATTCATTCCAGTACAAGTTGGTTTGATAATCATACGAGAAGATATAACAAGTTCGAACCGTTTATCCTCGCCAATCAAGCCATTCAAGTATACTATTGTGCATATCCAAGTTTAAAACAATCTATGAAAGAGTGGTGGAAAGTATGCAAAATTAAAGCTCGATCTAATGTGGAAGTCTCGGATGAGAGTTCTGCGATCGATAATCCTCACTTTTAAGAGGATGCATTAGGTTCGATTACTAATGTCGTTGTGGATGAGGACACGACACTAGTTCATCTGACGGTACACTCATAGACATTGAAGAGACATCGATAATGAGGATGATGAAGTTGAATTGTCGTGGTCGAAGACAATCATCGTTGGATGATGATGGCGGCGGCGATGAATAGGGTTTGAATTTATAGCATTTTTGTATGCACACAAAGCGTTATGATATGCATTATTTGTGAATTTATAGCATTTTTAAATATGCACACAAAGCGTTATGATGACTCTGACGATAATTGTCACTAGTATGCACACAAAACGTTATGATATGTATTATTTGTGAATTTTAATCTGACATTTTTACCTTTGTTTGCGAGATGTCTCACGATGGGACGAGGTGCCTCGTCATCACGTAGGAGGCACCCGGGATCATACTGCCGTCGCCTACACCGCCACCCTAGAAGAAGGCATGGAGGCAGCATCTCTCTGACCCGCCCCCTCGGCGGTGGTGGAGTGCCATCTAGAGAGGATGAAGAAGATAGCCATTGTGAATGGGTATGGCGTTATCTCTTGTATGTCTCGGTTTAAATAAATTGTAGCATTTGATGTCTTTATTTTACGTAAATTGTAGCATTTTGTGTCCGAGCAATGATATAGCCAGCGTGATTACGGAGTCATTCCATAGATTCATGAATCCTGGCGGCTCAATTGGAAATTTGTGCCTCGAGTTCAAGCATTTATTTCGATGAATTCAAGGTTCGTGTTGTTTATCTGAAGTCATTTATGATTTGACCTTTGCATATTCTAATCATATATTTTTGCATAAATATTTTATTGGGATGATACGATGGATAATGCCATCGTCTATTCCTCTTGGTGCGCTAAGGCGCGAGCGCTATAAAGATCTTTTCACAAGATCAATGGAAGGACTCGCTTAACCCACCTCCATTTATCCTGAGCGAGATTGGGATAATTGGAAGGTATATTGGACTCGGACGGACGTCGAGAGGCGGCAAAGACCCGCGACAACAGGATGTCCGAGCGGATGGCGAGGTCTTGGGATAGTCAAGCATCGGGGTGGCTCACGCTCTGCATTCGAGTATCACGAGAGACATTGTAAGTACTGAAGTTTTAGATATAGTAAATTTATTTAAGAATCGTGATACTTGTTAATTATTTAATTTGTTTGACTTATTTATAGGGAAGAGGCGTGGAGTAGCCATAGAAGATGTCGATGTGATGTATTCGGTAAGTATCATACCACCAACGACGGGAGCTATCTGAGACGGGAAGCTCGGAGTATCGCGGTAAGTATATTCGTTAGCGCAACAACGAACATTTAATTAAATAATAATTGTATGAAATTATATTACAGAGGCGGGTTGAGGAACATGTGATCCAGTTGAGCCAATCGGGGGAGTGATGAGGCAGCGAAATTGATAGGACTCAAATTCTCAAAAATGTCATTGGGAGCTCCTCAAAGAAAAGAATAGGATGTTTGGGCTGGTTCTCTATCACGGACATACATGCGAGGCGAAGTGTCGTCTCATTCGGTGGAGAGTGTCCGGCTGTTGATTCCATAGCTTATCAACAACGGCTATTGGATCCGGAGGCGGATGGAAATCGGCGCGAGGCATCTGAGGCCGATTGGGCGGCGGCGGCGGCGCAGCATCTGAGGCGAGAATGCAAGCATCTGAGGCGAGAATGCAAGATGGTGAGGCGAGATAGCGTCTGAAACAGTTCGAGCTCAAAGCGCTCGGCGAGGAGGCCTAGGCGCTTCATGGCCAGCTCCGTTTCCCCCTCGTGATATGAGCTCCGTTTCCCTCACCTCGACATATTCGTGTTGTATTATGAATTTGTTAACTTATCGCATGATTTAGAATTATTTTTTTATGGGATTGTTTGGATATTACAGTATTTTGGATTGAATTGCTTTGTTTGGATTGAATTGGTTTATTTTGATAGTTTGTATTGTATGGATTGAATTGGTTTGTTTTCATAGTTTGTATTGTATGGATTGAATTGGATGGAATTGGTTGTTTGGATAGTTTGGATTGTATAGATTGAATTGGATGGAATTGGTTTGTTTGGGTTGTTTGAAAAGCAGTTTGGCTGTCAAATACAAATTGAAGCTGTCGATTTTGCTTATCTAGCGACGGATCGAGACGGATTAACAACGTGAAATAACTGAACCAACCGTATCTAGCGACGGACCTGCGACGGACTTGCGACGGACCTACGACGGTCTTTTTACGCATAATTAAAAAAAATTTATAATTTTAGCGACGGACTCAGTCCGTCGCTAATTAGCGTCGGCTTAGAGACGGATTGGTGTCAGAATAACAACGGAGTTGCGACGGTATTTTTTAGCGACGGCGTTAGTGAGTCGTTAATCCGTCGCTAACTTCGACGGATTAGCATCTCATTAACGAAGGATTTATATCGAGACGACCATTACGGAGGCCGTGGATTAGCGGCCGACATTTCCGTCACCGGTTCGTCGCTAAAATTAGCGACAGACGTAATTCCGTCGCTAAGCGTTTGCCAACCGGGTTTCGGCGACCCACAATTCCGTCGCCGTCAATCGTCGCTAATCCATTTTAGCGACGGATCGATGACGGTTTTTTGACGGAATTTTCCGTCACGATCGATCAGATTTTTGTAGTGCATTAATTTATCTTATTTTATAAAAATTTCTCACATAAAAATAATTAATGCATTTATTAGCACATTTTCTATCAAATGACATTTTTCATTCAAACACACAATAATAATCAAAATTCTCACATTTGATCATAATAGAACTCATTTCTAAATAATCTCTACGTCTTCTAATTTATATTCATTCGATTAAGAATTAATCGAATTTCTATCGTTAAATAATCTATTATGCACCTCTTTATAAATTCTTAAGAAATAAATACTTTTTAAGAACCTAATTATCCTTAATTAGGGTCTAATTTAAGACTTAAAGATTTTCGGGTTACTACATCTTCTCTCTTATAATCCTTATGCGCCTGTATTCAAATTCGCATGAATTCAGTCTTAACTTCGTCATGTTGAGCTTTTCGTTGATATTCGCATTGACCAAATTAGTAAATTTGATGCTTGTACTTATTGGAATTCTTTTCATTCAATCGCTAAGCTTCCTAGCAGATGAGCTAATTATCCTAACTCAAATATCACAAGAATGTTCGTCCTCTGTCCTCTCACTACAACAAAAAGCCTTTTCAAATCTTGAAAAGTGCCCCATATATTATCTTTGGGGCACTTTTGATTTTCGAACACTATCATAGTGTTGCCAGTATCGTGTCCCAAAGAGTTTGGGGCACTTTTATTTATTTTTAGATTTTTTAAAAAATTTCCTCTAAATTTAATATATCTAAGTGCCCCAATAATATATCTTAGAGGCATTTAATAAATAGTGACTCTAAATAAGTGCTCCAATATCTGTTTTTTGTTGTAGTGTCTGATCCTACTCTCTATCCTTGACTCAGTAGTCATCTTTTGTACCTCTACTCGTATATTTATTTAGTTTTTTATTGGAAAAATTATGTCTTAACTGTGTGTTTTGATTAGATCCAAAAATTAGTTGATAATTGTCTTGCTGATATAACTTAGTAGCTCATATATTAGGGAATTAAGCCTTTTTAGTTACAAGTTTTCGCAGAAGAACTTCTAGTTTGGATATGCCCAAGATTGTTGGAGTTCAAGAAATACTGAAGCCAGTCGTAATAAAAGAAGTTTCAATACTAACACAACTAAAGAGAAACACTACTGAAGATCATGTATTTAAGACTAAAGTCAGGCGGATCGATGACTGAAGAGTGAAGTCGAAGACTGAAGACTAAACAAAGAAGACAGAAATATGACTAAGTGTCATACCGATGGTGGGAAGCCAAAGTGAGCGTCATCGACTTAGGTTCCTAAAGCGATAAAAGGCGAGTCGATCATTGATATATCTCGGAGCTGACTCGATTGGCTCAACTTGAAGTGAACGTACTGGAAAAACATGGAGTCAATTCAATTAAAGAAACACGGAGTTATTTAAGTCTTAAGTGTTTGACTTGTCACATGTCGTAGTAAATCTGCAGAAGATTCTGACATTTCAGATCCACTTTTCAAAATTGCAGAGGTACAATATACGATGATGCAGACCCCTATAGCGATGTGCAACGATTGAAATGGGAAGAATTCAAATGACAAATGAAATGTATGTGATTAGAGCCCCCTCCAATAGCACTATTCATCACCCCCTATATAAATACGCGCAGAATCTAATCTTGGAAGATAATCGAAAATGCTGAGTATTCAAATATTATAAAGCATCCAAAGTTCATATCCCAAGATCAAATACTCAACGATTTCAAAGAATGAATTTTACAAAGTATTATCAGAAAATCTTCAGAGCTCAAATATATCTACCAGTTTAAGATTTTAGTATACACTCCCTTAGAGTTTAGGATACAATCTTATATATCTTAAGCCTAGAAATATTGAGTTTGTCATCCATGACAACTCAACTCTTATTTGGAAAACCATTATTTAAAACCCCTAAGTTTAAGTAGAAGTTAGGCAAGTAGGAAACGAAATGTTAGTTGCTGAAAGATTGGTTATCTTGTATCTTTAAGCAAGAAGTTAGGTCGACTGCACTCGTAAGCAGTAAGAGGTTTCCTATCACCAACAAGCATATGAGGAACGTCAAATTAGGCTAGATACATAAATTATTAAATTCTAAATCTAGGTTTTATCTTGTACCTGTAACCAAAACCAAATCTCAGTTAGTGGATTGACTGAACTTTTAATCTGTAGATGTAAGAGTTGATCTCTCTGAACCATGTAAAAACTAAGTGTTTTTATTTTCATTTCTTTATTTTCAGTATTGTATTTACTTTGCATGTTATTGAACTGAAACACTATGAAAACTGACTAAGTTTATATTTGACTAAGTATTTTCTATCAGTTTAAGTTTTTAATAAAGAGAAAATGTAATCAGCACATTCCGCACTTAAATCAATTGTCAGTCCAACGGGCTAATTGTCTTAGTTGTCAATAGATTTCCTAACTAATATCACTCTAAATAAGACTCTCATTTTTAAATTGATCAGCAACACTGATACTAATATAGGTACACTAGTCCGAACACCAGGAACCATCGTATTTGTTGTTAATAAATCGAGCCAATTTGTTGCCAGCCCTGGGGCAATAGTACCTCAGTGCCGCTCACAGAATTTTCGATATGTCAAACTGGTCATTGTGTCTTTTCTTTTCTAAATCATGACGACTTGATCTTAGTATTTTCGACGAGGTTGATTGGGCCGCATGTTCAGTTTCTCATGGGTCGGTAACATGTATTTGTCTCTTCCTTGCTTCATCTCTCATTTCCTGACGATCTGAAAAGCAAAGAAACAATTGTTAAACATATTCACCAAATCCTTCCCTCCATCTCATTTTATGCCAGCTCATTTTAATACATTTTGTAAATATCCACGTCAACATCTGACGAGCCACGTATGTTTTCTATCGCAGGATACTTAAGCCGACATAATTGTTAAAACTGTAACTATTGAGATATTTAATTGTAGTTTTCTTTAGACCGTGACTTTGAGTTTAAAACAGCTTATAAGCTGTTTTCAAACAAAACAATTATAAGTTTATTTTAAGGAAACTTATAATTCAGCCAAACACCTTCTTTATATAATTAAAGATCAATTTAGATGTATGCGTGTGTTGGTTTAGTGATATAGTGACTAATGTCTAAAATCAAAAATCTCGAATTCGAGTCCAACGTGATACGACCTTTAAACTTCTGTATTTAATTGGTAAAACTTTTCATTAAATACCTATCCTATATCCCGAATATGGAATTGAATTATCATATGGGGACATGATATCTCATTGCTGACTTCACTTTTCCGAATAAAAAAAGCAAAATTTCCAAAACTTTTTCATGCCTCAGGATCTTCCTGCTTTCGTTTATATGACAATACTTTATATTTTCTTTTAACTGACAAATAATAGTATCCATCAATCATACACACAATAACAATTCATAATAAGCAATCGGGTCCGTCCAAACGGCCAAACCACAGCTATATAAACAACACAGCCCCTGCCTCCTTTTACACTTAATAATTGAAACAGTCAAAAAGCTCTCTTCTCTCCATAAAACTCACGGGCTAAAAACCACATCCATACAAATGGCTTCTTCACTCCCCGAAACAAAAGAAGAGGCGGAGACGCTCCCCGACGCCTGGGACTACAAGGGCCGCCTCGCCGTCAGATCCTCCTCTGGCGGTTGGGCCACCGCCGCCATGATTCTAGGTACAACCTAAAAAAGAAAAAATCACACTATATTTCATATTTTTGTTATTTTCTTTTTAATTTTTCATTTTAGCACCCCCTGTTGCTTGAGAATTTTGATTTCAGCTCCCCTGAAACTATAATTCTGCATCCGCACATCGCCTTCCGCCGGTCCATCCGTTGTGGTATTAATTTTTGATTTATTTATGTATGTGATCAGGTGTTGAGGGGTGTGAGAGGCTGACGACGCTCGGAATCGCCGTGAATCTGCTCACCTACTTGACTCGCACCATGCATTTGGGCAATGCTACTTCCGCTAACACTGTCACCAATTTCCTTGGCACCTCTTTCATGCTGAGTTTGCTCGGAGGTTTCATCGCTGACACCTATTTAGGAAGGTACAATTATTTGAGTTTAAATAAAATCCACTTTTTTGTTTTTATTGTTGCATATGTCATATGGGATTCAATTATTAAAAAAAATAATGATGTTTTTTGGCAGGTATTTGACCATTGGCATCTTTGCAACTGTTCAAGCAACGGTAAGAAATTACTCCATACAGCCTAAATATTAAATGCAGACTTGTTAGCGTGTTAATACAAACTTTTCTTGTAAAACAAGTACGAGTGAGAAGGAAACTAGAAAGAGTGAGCTTTATGAAATAGTTACCCCCACTTTTTTATGTGTCCTATTTTTACTTGTGTCTTGTTTTTATATAATTGTCCTAATTCAGAATTTCAAGAGTTAATTAATGATATTTTTCCATTTTAACTATCTTTAATATTTTTATAATTTAAAAATTAGTTGTATAGATTACATTTGTCATAATAAAACTATAAAAGTAAAATTATATACCTTGGTATATGTATATCGACAGCTGACGCAGAGGGAGTATCTTGTAATCCGACATGTGAATAATATTTCCAAATTATTGGGGTCCTAGTGTTGACTAATTAGGTCACAATTATTCGATCCAGGGTGTGACGATCTTGACGATCTCGACCATAATCCCAAGCCTCCGGCCGCCAAAGTGCGCCGCCGGCAGCCCCTCGTGCATCCCGGCTAGCAACGAGCAGCTGCTGGTCCTCTACGCGGGCCTCTACCTAACCGCCCTCGGCACCGGGGGCCTGAAGTCCAGCGTGTCCGGCTTCGGGTCCGACCAGTTCGACGAGTCCGACGGCAAGGAGAAGAAGCAGATGATCAAGTTCTTCAACTGGTTCTTCTTCTTCATCAGCATCGGCGCCCTCGCCGCCGTCACTGTCCTCGTCTACATCCAGGACCACCTCGGCCGCAAGTGGGGCTATGGCATCTGCGCCTGCGCCATCCTCGTCGGCCTCGTGGTTTTCTTGTCCGGGACCAAACGGTACCGTTTCAAGAAGCTGGTCGGTAGCCCGCTGACGCAGATAGCCTCCGTGTTCGTGGCCGCATGTCGGAAGAGGCGGCTCCAGCCGCCGTCAGATGCTTCGCTGCTCTTCGACGTGGACGATGTCGTTGGGGTTGGGGAGGAAGGAGAGAGCAAGAAGAAGAAGCAGAAGCTGCCGCACAGCAAGGAGTTCCGGTGAGTTAATTTGCTCTCTTTTTTAATTTGCAGCATATGACTGAAATATAATTGAAACAAATATATACGCGTTTATTGGTCTAATGGTAGATTGGTCAGAAGTCGTCGCCATGTCATTCTCTTTAGGTGGTGTTTACTTTGCATGATTAACATTTTGAAGGATTGACTATTTGATTGATTAAATGTGTGATAAGATAATTTTTATCTATCAATCTTTTGTTTACTACAAAGGATTAGTGAAGGATTAAGATTGGAATAAATAATTCTCCCATCATTTGGAGGATTATTTCAATCCTACCATATTGGTTGGATTAATATTAATGAAGAGTAATTCAAAGGATTAAAATAATCCCGGGCTTTGAGATATCCTCAAATATTAATCCTTAAAAGTAAACACTTGATTAGGTTAGATTAATTTTATCTATCCAACCTAATCATGTAAAGTAAACACCTCCTTAAGATTTATTTCAAATAACTGCTGCTTGTTTCGATTTTTAGTATAATTTGTTGAGTTTTTTAATTTGATCAAAATACTGTTTGGAGAAACACAAACTAAAATCATCATAATTTCTCTAAGAAAACATTTGTAATTTTTCCATGATTAGAGTGTAACATTTATAGTTAACTGTAAACATTAAATTGCAATGATGGACACGTACGATAGTCTAGCTAGCTGGACATATATATCTCTCATATCTATATATTATCACCCACGATACGTGTGTATTTCTCGTGTCACCATTATTAAACACCATCATATATGCATTGTATATTAAAAATTGTATAATATGAGATGTAACATAGTATAACATGTAAATTGAATCTCTGACTTAATTCGATGTTCATTCTTTAAGAATTTTTACATCTAGCTAATGTAAATATAATAAGAACCTTCATTTTATTGGCCTATCAAGTTTTGGATTAAAAACTATAAAGTACACAAATAGTTTTTTTTTTTTTTTTAACTTGGAAGTGTGATAAGGATCAGCTTTTTTTAACTTGGAAATATTTTTTAAGTTTCCAATAAGGATCTTCAGCTTTTTGTACGAGCTGATCACCAATGAAATCTGAACTAATTATATGGTTTGAAAGTTTCAAGAAATTATTGAATAGTAAATGCTACAACAGTTATTTATAAATAAAAAAATGTACTCCATATACATTCAAAAAATAATAGTCTTGGGGTAGTAAAACTGTAACCTATGGCTGTGTGCAGAATCATCATAAAGGTTACTTCTTTTCTTTAGTAATATATATACTGCACACATTCATTAAGAATCGAAGTGCCACTCTGCATAATCTTAATAACGTCTCCAGAGGTCAGTCCATGTGGTTCCTTTGTTTGTTCCTCACATTTTGCTAACAGCACAGTATCTTTCAAATGGATAATATATATATATATATATACATAATATATGTACGTGCATGTGTGTGTGTTCACGTCGAGATGCATGAATTTGGATAATTACATATAATATTACTTTATTGTTAAATAATTGAGTTGCATCGATGCCTATTTAGTCGGTTATCCATTCCGTAGTTTGATGCATATATTTACTAATTATGTCAAGAGAAATGTTATGCTAACATATAAGACATGGAATACCTATTTTGTTATTATTCAAAATTATTTACACATGTCGCGTATATTTGGTTTGTAACAAAATCAATCAATTAAGACAAGTCTTGATTGAACCTTGTTCCTTTCTATTACAGTTTTCTTGACAAGGCAGCTATCAAGGATTCTAATGCGCCAATGAATGTAGCCAATAAATGGTACCTTTCAACATTAACTGATGTTGAAGAAGTGAAGTTGGTGATAAGAATGCTCCCAACATGGGCCACCACAGTAATGTTTTGGACTGTCTATGCCCAAATGACCACTTTCTCCGTCTCACAAGCAACCACCATGGACCGCCACATCGGAGAATCCTTCGAGATTCCGGCCGCCTCCCTCACCGTCTTCTTTGTCGCCACCATCCTCTTGACCGTGCCGATCTACGACCGGATAATCGCTCCGATTTGCAAGAAATTGCTCAAGAACCCCCAAGGCCTAACTCCCCTTCAAAGGATAGGAGTTGGCCTAGTCTTGTCAATATTGGCTATGATGGCGGCCGCCCTAACCGAAATCAAGAGACTCAGGGTTGTCCAGTCACACGGTTTGACGCATGTACAGGAAACCACTATACCACTAACCGTCTTCTGGCTGGTCCCACAATTTTTACTGGTGGGGTCCGGGGAGGCGTTTACGTACATGGGGCAACTTGATTTTTTCCTAAGAGAGTGCCCTAAGGGGATGAAGACCATGTCCACAGGGTTGTTTTTGAGCACTCTCTCACTAGGGTTCTTTGTCAGCTCAATTTTGGTGACAATTGTGCACAAGGTGACAGGGCACAAGAAGCCATGGTTGGCTGATAATCTCAATGAAGGGAGGCTTTACAACTTCTATTGGCTATTGACAATTTTGAGCTTTTTGAATTTGGTGGTGTTTTTGGTTTGTGCAAGATGGTATGTTTACAAGGAGAAGAGGCTTGCTGATGAGGGAGTTGAGTTGGAAGATGATGGACCTAGTTGCCATTGATATGTACTCGATTTTCGATTTTACTTAAATATTCAATGCCTTTTGAAATTGTGGAGAAAGCTCGTGATATAAAGGTATATATATTTCATTATGCAGCTTGTGTGGAGTAGGCTCATGATATAAGAAAAAATGAGATGTGATTCTTCTTTCCCGTTCTATATATAATTATCTAGTTTAGTTTGTCCTTTCCGATTAATAATATAGATAGCTAAAATAATGAAATTTGGCTCATTGCCATTGGGCCATATTGTCACACTTCTATTTAAGTCCATCTTGGTGTGAATCATTTTGATAAAGTAACATTTAATAGATACATAAAATATGATTTGGCATCTTGGACTCACTATTTTAATAATGTCATCAGCCAAATCATATATAGCTACATAGATATTTAACGCCGCTTAATGACGTGCTAAAATCAGAAGCCTCTCGTTAAATTTGATTAAACTAATTAATTCACCTAGCGTTGTAAGAATCAAATAAACTTTGTATTCATTAGATCCTGTATTCGTGGAAATGATGTGTGCCTGTTACTTGTCAATGGTGTAAACTACAAAAGTCAAAAAGCATATAAATCTAGGTATATATTGATGACTTATTGATATTGTGGCCTAAAAGTCTTGTGAATGGTGAAAATCCATTAAAGTCTGCATATGTACAAAAATTACTAAATGGTTCTCTCGTAGATAATCTATAGGTCAAATGAGTATCTTAAAGTTAAATGACTCAACTTTCAATCTCATCAATACCTTTTAGGTCAAGTTTGTCATGTATACTTGGTTTTCTAATAGTAATTTATCTCTCCAATATGTTTGCAGGTTATTTCACATGAGAAACGAGGATGACCCAATACACGCTTTCATAGTTGTGATCGATTTTCTTCTCATAAAAAAAAATTAGTAAAAGAATTCATAGGTCATGCATGTTCTTCGCTACTAGCAATACAAATTCCTTTATGTATAATTTGGAGCGCTTAGTTCCGTATCTAAGTAAACTTAATCTTCAAACTCATATTTCTTCCTATTTATTCTTTAAGGGAGCGTTTACTTTTCATGATTAGCATTTTGAATGATTGATTATTTAATGAATTAAATGTATGATAAGATAATTTTTATCGATTAATCATTTGTTTACTATAATGATTAGATGATTAAAACTGAGATAGATAAATCTCCCTTTGTTTGGAGGATTTATTCAAATCCCACTTATATTGGTTGAATTAAAATTAATGGAGAACAATTTCAAAGGATTAATTATCTCGGGCTTTCGGATATCCTCCAATGTTAATCCTTAAAAGTAAACATTTGATTAGGTTGGATTAATTTTATCTATCTAACCTTATCATATAAAGTAAACACATTCTAAGTGTTTGGTTGAATACAAATTATCAAATATGATATCATAAATTGTTTGATTTGGATTGGTAAGTGATTACTAGTGGGCATCACTTCTCATCGCCATCTTTTACTGTTTTTTTGCTCTGAACGATGAGCCATCTCATTCAACTATTTAAGTGTATATATGACCTAAATTAATGTGATTGGGTACTTGAATCAGTTTTCGGCAATTAGAATTTGAAAGCACACACAATCCAAACAAAATATCTAAAAAGTGAAAAGGACCAAATTAGGGTGTCGAATTGCGTAAAATATGAACAAAAACAAGAAAGACGAGATAAGCTAGAGTTTGTGCTGATACAAACATGCGTATGAGATGATAAAATTAAGAAAAAACGACAATAAAAACAAAAATGAAACAAAACAAAAACTAGAATACATCGAGAAGTTTCAGTAAAAACTTCTATGAATCATGTTTCTTAATTTATATATAATATACATACATCTTTTTTTGTATTACTTCTTACGACAAATACTAGATCATAGAAAGATTAATAGTGAGATTTAGTAAAAATCATCCCTAGTGTGAGAACGTAGAACAATCGTTTTTCTTAGAATAATAATTTCTATATGTTATAGTGGAAAATCTATGTTGTTATTCTGTTGGGAATGGAAAAAAAATAGATATGGAGATTATTCTTAAATAGAGTTTTGCATAGAAAAATATATTTTCTTAGAAAAAATATAATTAGAATATGTGATAGTGTATAACTATATACAACAAAGGCATGTAGTTATTACTATAAATTTGACTAAATTAAATACTCCCTTCGTCCCCAAATATAGTCCTAAGAATCTTCGACACGAGTTTTAATAAAAATTGTTGAATATATTATGAGTGGAATAAGGGTCCCACAATAATGTAATATTAAATTAGTTAATGGTGGACCATATGTGGTAAAATATGTAAATAAATATGTTGTTGAGGATAAAAAAGAGAAATAGTGGTGGATCATAGGTAGGGATGGCAGTGGATCGCGGATCCGATCTAGATCCATGATTGATCCATTTTCCGGATCGGATCTTCAAAAATAGGATCCAACGGATCCGGATCTCGATCTCGATTTTGAGATCCAAATCCGATCCAGATCCGACCCATGGATCCATAATATATATATATATATATATATATATATATATATAGAGAGAGAGAGAGAGAGAGAGTTTGGTTCAAATACGAACCATTATTATCCTAAAACTAAGAACCAAATGAATTCGTTATGAAAGTTGATGAATCCGTTGAGAAAGTTAATGAATTCAAAATTGAAATTTTTCACCCGGTTCGAATCCCATGAGGCGAAAATTCTATTTTTTAGATTCGATAATTTTCCAACGGATTCATCAACTTTCAATGTGAATTCATCGCTTTTGGTTCTCATGTTCTCACAATAAAATGGTTCTCACGTTAACCTCCCTATATATATATATATATATAT
The DNA here is from genome assembly GCA_036937905.1 of Salvia rosmarinus. Lineage (NCBI taxonomy): Eukaryota > Viridiplantae > Streptophyta > Magnoliopsida > Lamiales > Lamiaceae > Salvia > Salvia rosmarinus. The sequence goes on from CM072821.1 coordinate 59,485,278, forward strand.
ATATATATATATATATAGAGAGAGAGAGAGAGAGGATCAAATAGTACCCTGGCCAAGATAGTATGTAGTACTCAATCTCATCCACTCATCTAATAGATCCTATGGTTCAGATTTTTTCGGACTTTTTAAGCTTAATTTCTCTAATTTTCCCTTCATTAAGGGTAGATTAGTAATTTAATTTGTTATGTGATTGCGAAAAATAAACAATGCATTTAGTTGAACTGGATAATGCATTAAAATGAACAAAAAATGCATGCAGTTGAAGAGAATAATGCATGTGATTGGAAGCTCGCGCCTAGCGCGCGGGCACGCCCAACGTGCTTTCGTGCTCGGCGAAACACACACTCAGCGCTCGCTTGCTCGCACCCAGCGCCGGTTGGGCGCGATGCAGTTTTATGTTCAAGTGAATGCAGTGTTATGTTATTTCATATGCATTTTTTGTGTTTTGTTGTGGCTTTTCCAAACCCAACGTCTCTACCCAACGCTGGCGTGCACCCAGCGCCCTTACCCAGCGTCGGAGCCCACCCAGCCCTCGCTTGCTCGCACCCAGCGCCGGATGGGCGCGATGCAGTTTTATGTTCATTTAAATGCATTGTCATGTTATTATGTATGCATTATCTGTGTTTTGTTGCGCCTCAACCCAAACTCAGCGCCCGCGGAGACCCCAATGCCCGCGGACTCCTCTATACCCAGCGCCGGCGGGCATCCAGCGCCCGTTGGGTGCCTTTCCATTTTGCCCCTAGGAGAAAAATGGGTTGTCACGTGTCAAATTTAGGTGCGTCCACGTGTTCGAAATGGGTGGTGTATTATATTATTTTTCTTTCTAATCGAAGTTGGATAAACTAAGTTACGGAATTGGATAGCATGTCAATAATATTATAAAGTTGTAGCATGTATTCGAGAAAATTTTGTATATGAGTGGTCTAAAATTTATATTTATATTTATAAGATATGTATGCCACTTCTTCTATTACTATTGTAATATTATTTGTTGTCATGAAAATTAAAGTAAATTTATAACTAACATCTTCTTGTATAGTGATGATTAATAGAATTTCTAGATAACTATTATAGTGTTATATGTATTTAGATTACTATTATTATAGTGTTACTGTTAATTATATTTGATTTAGGATTTATTTTAGAAGAGAAAACATGTGGATCCGGGTCTAGATCCTGGACTCTGCGGATCTTATGGATCTGGGTCTGGATCTAAATTTTTTGGATCCAATGGATCTGGACCAGATCTGGATTCAAGTAAAAAAAATCGGATCTGAATCTGGACCTAGCCAGATCCGGTCCATTGCTATCCCTAATCATTGATGGTAAAATGTGTAAATAAAGAATATTATTGAGGGTAAAGTTGGGAAGATAGTTACCATAAATAGATAGAAAAAAAATTGAGGAACGTCCCAAAAAGAAAAACTATGCATAAAATTGGGGGACGGATGGAGTATATGGACTTTGATAGTACATATATACATGTGCCTATCATGTATACATTTATTGCTTGTATGTGTGTATATATGCTAGTCCAATATATGTATATTTTTCATAAAATTGTTACACTTTTTTCATATATTTAGATTTATATATTTTTTTAATAATGTCATTTAGTCCTATATGAAGGCGTATATTCTTAAGATTACACTGAATTTTTTTGACTATCACAATTAACATGGAATTTATTCCTAAATATGACTGGTCTTTATTACTATGTAGAGTATTCCTATAAGGGGTTTCTACTATACAATGTTTGTTTTTTTTACATTCGTAGATCATACAAATCATGGTTCAGATTAATTCTCAGTTCATGTAATAAGATTTGTTTATATATATATAACAGATTGAGTTAAAATAAAAATATTTTATCATGAGAATTGAGTACGATAAAGTAAATGTACTATGATAGTGCATTGAACATAGTTTGTAATGCATTTACTTTACACGTTCAATGTATTTATTTTATATGTTTAATGCAAGTGTTCTCATAGTTCTAACGATAAGAAATTTTTACTTACTATTTCCAATATATAACACTATCATTTTGTGTGCATGTATTGGCGTAACGGTAGAATAAAATTAATGCTTGGGACCAAAAATCTCAAGTTTCGAAACTCTATTATTTTGATGATATAACATTAAAACTGAGTAGAATAAACATTAACTCGTAAAAGTTCAAATCTATGTCCTCATATATTGTACTAAAAACTTGGTTTGTACCACGATATGACATATAACTAAAAATTAAAACAACAAATTTTAAATATGCAAACAGTTGAAATTCCATGATAATTTCACAATAATAGTTAATATAACTGTACACAAAGCATTAAATAGTAAAAGAATGGTAAATTAAAATTTGATTAATAGGATGCATATGATTAGTTTCTTACATTTCAACAATATATATCTCTCTCTCTTTCCATAATATTTCGTATTGTATTGTATTGTATTGTATATGAGTCATGCTGTGCTTTTATCAGTTAGTAATTGGCATCTTTATGATGTTGAGACATAATGCAAAAAAAGTTAGGTCTTTATCGATCATATATAGATGATAACAATACAATCAAACCTAAATAGTACCCGGCCTTGTTTTTTAACATGTCTATGTCATGCTAATTTTATCAATTAGTATTTGCTGTCTTAGCCTAAATAATACACACATACTGCATTTAGCGCATTCATTTGTAGTATGTAGGAACCGTCCATTTCACAAACATATATAAGAAGTACTGTAGTTCATTGATAAAATTCAAGTCTTATAAATAAGTGACGACAAACCTAAAAACAATACAAATCAATAAATAATTATATATGCACATATATATAAGATAATTGCGATTTAAGTACCGATTTAACCATTATTACAAACTCAATCCAATCTTTTAACTGTTTCAATTAAGACATAATTTACTGTGCGAGTTTGGAGCTGAGATTTAGACAACCAACTAATGTAAAAACTCAAAATTAATAACAGTTGATGATACTCAGTTGTAAAAAAAAAAAAACTATTAAATCTTTGGTATAGGGGTTGAGTGGTGAGTGGAGCGGACTTTATTTATGTCCAAATTGTATGCGGTACATGCAGAACTAACGAATTAGTATGGGCTGAGGTTTGGGTAGTTTCTTAGACAGAGTAAGAGCGAGTCTTATTGTGTAAGTTCTCTGTAACTTATTTCTAGGTAGTAAAATATTTCTCCTGGACGAGACCCATAGATGTAAGTGTGTTATCACAAAATGGGTAACCACATTGTGTATTCTATCTATTGCTTTTCTGTATGTTGTGATGTGTGTGTTTATTAGTACTTGTTACACTAATGTTACTATCATATTGTCAATTTTATGGTCGAACATCCAAAATCACATTCAAACCTTCAAGAAGCTCCAACTCAGCTGTACCAACTCCAACTCAATTATTCAGTTGTCGGACTTCCGACGACTAAATTGACATTCTAGAGCGAACTTCAAAATTCCTCAAATCAAATTTCCATTTCAATGTTTTATGGATGTCTAAATCTCAACTTCAAATTCGTAGGAAAAAAAAAAAAGAATAAATGAATTTACTACAAATAAAAAATTGTGTATTAGTGAAAAGCTGTAAAGTTGAGTCTCATTAGCAAAAAGGTGAAAACTTTAATATTTAATTTTCAATTATATGATATATTGTTAATCGAGCAGCGTTGGAGTGGAGCCTCTTTGCAGCAAGTCCATATAAATGGTCATGATGGGATTATAATATCCACCACAAATTTATCTTTTCATGACACTTTCACTTTCATCTAATTGATTAATAAAGCATGCATGTTTCTTTTGTGGAAGGATTGATATACCTTAAATATTGTCCACTCGTTCCTGACGTAAACATGTAAACCGAAAGAAGATTGCGTGAATTTTGCATGTATATATAAAGTTTGGTGCAACTAGATTCGTGAACATGACATCCCCTTAAATATGCTATGCTATCAAGCCAGATTGCACATTAGCATTACTGCATTAATATGTGAAATTGTGCGTTTTCAATTTCAATATTTTTTAAGAAAATTGATGGGGTCCCTTAGGGACATCCAAGCAATAAAATTTTTTTAACATAAGAAAGATGTTTAGATTCAATCCCCACCGTTCCTAAAAAAAAAAAATACTCGCTCCGTCCTATTATTGTTGGCTCATTTTTCTTTTTGGGCTGTCCCGTTATTGTTGGTCGTTCCAAAAAATGAAAATAATTTTATACTAAAAAGTACCTCTAATTTCGTGTCACACTACTTTACACACAAAACATAACTCTCATTAATTTACGTGCAAAAAGAAACATATCAACAATATCGGGACGGAGGGTAATAAAAAAACAAAAGGGAAAACAGAAAACGAAAACGAGCCCCCACGGGCGTAGCTCAGTTGGTTAAGAACTAGCAGATTTGGAACAAGGACCAATGATCGAATCCTAGCGATTGCGGTGTAGGAGTTTCGTTGGAAATCATATATATATATATATATATATATATATATATATATATATATATATGTGGTTAAGTTTCAGGAAGCTACTTTGATCAATATTTTGAGTGACGTAACGTTTAATTTTTGAAATTAAGCGGCATATGATCGATCTACGTTTCGAGTAGATGATCGTGGTGTATTCACATTTTCAAATCCGATTTCGGTGAGTGAAAATAATGGATCAAAGTTGGTCACTTAAACATGGAGTTATGTGATTAAGGGATAAGCATGGATTAATTAATCCTTATCTCACATTGATTAATGTACCTTCATTAATTGTCTATATAAGTGGTTCATTGAACACTTAGTATAATTATGTGCACAAATGATGGGTGGAAAGCCCACGCACCCGCCGCCGCCGCCTTGCATACGGCGCCGGTGCGACGACCGTCGCCCGCCGCGTGCGACCCGGCCGGCTCGGCTCGATTCGATTCGATTCGGTTCCGTGGTCCGTGGTCCGTGGTCCGTGGTCCTTGGATCCTTGATCTTGGATCTTGGCAATTGGTCTGGGTGGCCTTTGGGGTTTCTTTGGGCTGTTCGTAGGCTTGCTTGTGGGCTGGGTTAGTGGCCCATTGCCGTATATTTTGGATCAATGTTTGATCGAGACCAAAGATGGAATTGGTCCGAGGCCCAACTCGTGTGGCCCAATCCGTTGGGCTCTTGTGTACTTGAAGAGACGTCCGGATACGTCCAATGAACTTGGGCGCACGTGTTGTCCAGTTATTCGTGGCTCGCGGTAACGTTCGGCATGATGGCTCTGCAGAAAGCGTGCCCACATTGTCTCCGAAACCGCGTAACCCTCTCGCACTCAATGGGGACATAACTCCGTAACACCCGACATCAATGCGGTATTGACTCAACATGATCCCCATGGGGGACGACGCCTATAATTAGGACATGTCTCCTCAAAGATTAGTCACCTCTTGTCTAAAGCATTCGGCATCTTCCAAGAGCACTTTTGCATACATTGTTCGTGTCAAGTTCTGCCTCGCCTCCGTCCGGTTCGCGGAGCTCGTTGGTTTCTTGGTCTTGCCGCCACGAGACCTAGTTTCGTCTTTGGGGACGATACGCGAACCGAGAGCACTACCGGCGTATTTCGTCTTGCGGAAGAGGCCTCCTCGACTCGGCATTAGAATACGGTTTTCAATTTTCTGTTGTTTCTTATTTTAATTCATTGTTAGTTTTGATCATCTCCTACATTTCTGCTTCAAGTTGTGTACGCCGTAACTTGTCTTGCTACATACACATTTTTCAACAGTTTCACCCTCTTTAGGGTGGCTCCTTGTGGGTACTAGGTAGAGTCCTTCTAACTTCTTAACCGCAAAATCACCGTAATTTATCCTCTTATATTTTCATGTGGCTGGGATATGGAGCTCCCCTTTTTGGAACAAAGATAACGAAAACGAGAAGTACTTTCCGAAGTGTCACGTCGAAAAGGTCATTTCAACAACGTTGTTTCCTATGTGTAACATAGGTGAGTACTGTCGCACACAAAGATTAGGTTATCTACAATTAACTTAATAAAGAAATATTACTTAGTTAATTTACAAAATCGTGGTAATTTAAAGTATTTATTATGAGGTTAATTGCAAATACACTCCTGTCATCTTTTTTTTGTTTTAGTGATGTTAATATCAATTTTATTGCATTGAAACCACCCCTAAGTCGAACTCGAGGTCTTCGTATGATTAAAAACATTTTTATATTTCCTTGTTTATCAACGAAAACAATGCCATATGTTCAAGACTTCTGCTATCCATCCTCATTCTTCTCAATCATTTTGTATTCTACTTTTCCAAGTTTCTCCTTATTCGTTGACTTGAATAAATATTTTAGTAGGATCAATTTGGGAAAATGTCTACTCACTCGAAGTTAAAAGATTTTATATTTTCTTATTAATTTTTTATTACGTGAAATACAATTTATATCTATGTATTTTATACATTTGTTTTGGTTCAAATTTTACAATTAATGATTACAAATTATTCCCTTGAATCTCATATACTAGCTCCTTTACTTTCCCCCCATTCAACAAAATTAATTAAAAATAACCAAAATTTGAATTGTGAATGCAATATCTTCTCAGTTGAATTTAATATTTTCATCTAAAATCAAAGGTTTTTATATAATTTTGCCAAAGTTACCTGTGCTGTATAAATTGTCAACAAAATAATTATTTATTTCTAGTAATATAATATAACAAAAAATTAATGATATAAGTCAGTCGTAATGACTTAATTGGGTTAGCACATTTTATAATATTCCAATTACACAAAGGGACGCCTGTAAATACTCTAATTTCGGTAAGGCGTAACGCTGGCTAAAGTCTGTGTGTTTATTCTACTTTTTTTGTTTTTGGGATAATTAATGGGAATTAAACCTAAGATATCTCAGCTTAAATAGCTTGCAATTTTGGGCTACATATCCTTGACAAAGCCCAAGATTGTCTGTGGCTAGAATATAATTTAAGGATAGAAAATATAAAAACTTAACCGGTATATCATTTAATATTGAGAAATATAACGATATGTTTGAATATCAAAATTATAATTATGTTTTGGCTTAAAAGTATTTTATATTTTTTTCAAACCACAGTCACTTATACAATTCATATATGGAGACTACTTTGCATATATAAACATATAGTCACTTATTACAAACCATTCATGATATTTGAAATTTTTACCTCTAGGGTCCGAAAATAACAATTGAAAACAGATAATGATATGATATTCTATTATACTTTAATTTTCATGTTTCACTATTGTAATATATTTCATGTATCTTGAATACCATATAATAACTTTAATGCAAATGTAATATTTAATTGTAAAGTGAAATATCAATTAATTTTTGTTCGAAACCTGACTTTTAGACCGAGTTGTAAAAAATGTCCAACTTTACAATTATTCAAAAAATGATCCGACTTTTAAAATAGTTGTGAAAAATATCCGAATTTGATCTTTCTGGTTCCAAATTTATAACGTGGATTGCCGAATTCCACGTCAAATATTAATTTATGTAATGCCCTAATATATGTAATTCCCTGCACTCCAAATAGATTGAGGAAGTGTTGAACCTTGGACTTTAAGATGATTCAAACTCAGAGAAAAGAAAATAAATTTCTTTTAATGTCAACAAATTTTTTAATAAAACTTTATATAAAATCAAAGTATTAAGTTCGTTTACGTGCGAATATTCTTTCTGTATGAACGATTAAGTGATAGGCTTGAAAAGGAATTTGAAGTTGGGCTGCCTTTTAGTGATAAGTATAAAAGAAAGTGGTGTGAGTTTAGACCTATACAAATGGGCTGAGTTTCTTATTTAATAGAAGGAGTCCAGCTCTTGTTTTTAATCACAGATATTTTGGTGGTTAATTCAAACAACAGATTAATTAACTTCATTATACTTAAGAATATACAATCTCCCATTCATCCACATATCCGGTTTCTCCTTTATAACCACTGTTTTACCAGCCCTCTTTATCCCATAATAAGAATGTATACAAATCAAATAATTTTGATTCAATTCGGTATTCGATTCAAATATTCGATATTCGGATTCAATTTTTTTGATTCGATTAATTATCGAATACGAATTCAAAATCATAATATATGATTTGGTATTCGCAAATATTCGTTTAAATATAGGTGTTTAAATATAGGCGACATCTTAGGGCCCACCATCCCAAGGAGCTTTAAAACATTATACTTGTTCATTTGTATATATCCTAATTTAATTAAAAAATTTGTATCTTGTTAAATAAAACATGTATCTTCATTTGTTCCCAAAAATATGCTATTTTGTTAAATAAAAACATATTTTCATCTAGACCCAAAAATATATCTTTTTACAATAGTCCTTCTTAAATAATTGTTTTTTTTTAAATCCTACAAGATTCGTTAATTTATGTTAGGTATGCATTCTTTCTCATCTTTCTGCACGAATCTTCAACTTCTCGGTCCTCTTTCTTTTGCTTTTTGCAAACAGCCACCCAAAAATCATTCCAAAAAAAATATTTAAACCATTGTAATTCGAACTATGACAATGAATAAAAGAAATCATAAACCATCTTGTATCTTTTACGTTCTACCCATTCTTTGCAATCTACAACTATTTATTGTTCTTTATCATCTATATGTTGTATTTGAGAATTGAAATTAAATTTCACATGCAAGAAGCTCATAGATTTTGATTTTTTATCTTAGTAATCTATTAATTTGTTATTAGATTATAATACTATTGATTTTTTATATTTATTAATGATTAGTTGAAGAAATTGTTAGAGTTTGAAGGTTTTGTTATCCCTACGATCATAAATTAAAAGGGGTGATCTCACGTGCATGCATGTGAGACCACCACCTAATTAATTTTTATAATAATTAATTATTATTAAATTAATTTTAATTAAAATTAATTAATTTAATAAATCTTAATTGTAAATTAATAAATCATAATTATGAATTAATAAATCATAATTTTGAATTAATAAACCATAATCGTGAATTAATAAATCTTAATTTTGAATTAATAAAATCTAATTGAAATTAACAAATCAAAATTGTGATTAATAAACTCTAATTGTAAATTAATAAACTCTAATTATGAATTAATAAACCCTAATTTTGAATAATAAACCCTAATGTGAATAATAAACCCTAATTTTGAATTAATAAACCCTAATTTTGAATTAATAAATCTTAATTTGAATAATAAACCCTAATTTTGAATGAATAACCCTAATTGAGAATTAATAAACCCTAATAGTGAATTAATTAATCGTAATTTGAATTAATAAACCCTGATGAAAATTAATAAACCATAATTATGAATTAATAAACCCTAATTTTAATAGTAAACCTTAATTCTGAATTAATAAACCCTAATTTTGAATTAGTAAACCTTAAATCTGAATTAATAAATCTTAATTATTAATTAATAAATCATACTTATCAATTAATAAATTCTAATTTTGAATTAATGAATTATAATTAAAATTTAATAAATTTAATTATAAATTAATAAAATCTAATTATCATTACTTATCATAATTAATATATAATATTTTAACAAAAAAACAATGGTGAGCTCACAGTGAGGCGGAGCTCATCCAATTTTTTGTCAAATTAGAATATTGTTTCTTCCTTTCAATGCTTGTTCTTACAAGGATTAGAAGAGAATATTCAATGCCTAATAACAACTACGACGACTTATATTGCTCCAGTTTTAATTTTAATAAGTTAGTGTCATTGAATCTCCGATTCATGTCCATTAGACAATTACTCAATATTAATCAATTCATTTTTCCAACTACTTGCTTATTTTTATTGACTAGTGTTACATTTAGATTTTTTATATAAATTTTCAATTTCACCAAGATCTCTTCGTTAGTTGGGGGAAGAATCCGCACAATTTGGATTTTTTGCTTTTCCTGTAAAGTAGTTACTTACTAAGCTACATTTATCCGAGTGATCCACAAATGACGAAAATTTCTCTTTGCTTGTATATAATATTCGAGACACAATACCTCTCATGAAAGTTAAATGGACTAGATATTAGATTATGGACCTAATTAATTAATTATTGGACATTAATTAATTAAACCTAAAGCCCATATAAACTAAGTGGTGGGTGGTTATCTTTATAATATTCGCGATTTTCAGACGTTTTTTGGGTTGTTTTGGGCACCCAAATGGACTGTTTAAAAAAAACGTTTTTCTTTTATTAATTTAGAATTAATAAAATTTAATTTTCAATTACACAAATTATATTATTAATTGGATTAATAAATTCTACTTTAATTGTTATTATTTCAAAATAATAATATTAATTTTGATTTTATATTAATTTAGAATTGATATAATTATATGCACATGGATTAATTTTATTAAGTTGGTATTAATAAATCGATCCCAAATTTTGGACATTAATTTATTAATTAGATTAATAAATTTTGTATTGTTATTATTTTTGAAATAATAGTATAAAGTTTGATTTATATTAATTTAGAATTAATATAATCTTCTAATGTGCATAAATCAAAGAGTTGAATTATTAGTTGGACTAATAAATCTTATTTGATTATTATTTTAGAAATAATAATACTAAATGAATGTTTATATTAATTTGGAATTAATATAAAATTCATACATCCACTTTTAATTAGAGAATTAAATTATTAATTAGATTAATGAATTTATTCGTTGAGCCCTATTTGATGTTTTCTGTTATAAGCATGCTATTTGATTTTATGCTTATTTTAACTATAGTAGTTAGAGGCCGTTTTATTGTTTGGGTAGGCGGCGCCCAATACTTGTAGTCCGTGTAGCTATGTTTGGGTAGGCGGCGCCCAATATATGTGGTCCGCATTTCATGCCTGGGTAGGCGGTACCCAGTAATTGTTTTGCTTTAATATTGGATATTAAAATAGACAATTTGTATCACATATTTTATCCCCACTAAATACAAGTCTTGTTTTTGAAACAAAACGCATCGTCCATCATAATTGTGTGAGGATCCTAGCCTCTTTCGTCCAAGAGTTTTACACCAAAGTGTTTACTCCCAAATCGACAAGGCAAAGGCTCATTCATAGATGCATGGTTGGCATCGTGTGATGGGGTTGACTTGCTTAATTATTTTGAAACAGCCAAAGCGATCAAAATAATTAGTGGATGCATATTAATTGGATTAATAAACCAAGAATTGCAAATTTATTGTTGTGATCGGTTTTGAAAACTGACCAAGTATTATTATTATAGTCATCAGCCAAAGCAGAGGCTATAATAATATAAGACTTGAATCGCTACAAATTAATGTTGCAATCGGCTTGGAGGCCCACCGAGTGATATTATTTATAGTCATCAGCCAAAGCAGAGGCTGTAGTAATATTGACTTGGATCTTGTACTACTAAGATTTATATTTGTTATAAATCCGTATTTTGCATTTGGGGGTGCAATATATGTTAAAATTAGTGGGAGCTAATCAATACAATAAACCATTGTTTGATTAGTGATACGATTGTGATCTGAGTTTACTTTGTTCTAATTTGCTGTTTTTATTTTTTCGATTCAATCGACTATGTTATATAAATGTTTGGTGGAAACAAATTTGTTGACTGGGTCAAACTATACGGATTGGCTACGTTGACTGCGCTTGGTATTAAGGACAGATAAGATTGAGTATGTCTTAGAAAAACCAATCAGTATCATCCCCGATGAGCATTCTCCTGAGAATGCCTCGTTTGACATGGTTGCTAATAAGAAGCACGTTGAGGATGCTATGTCGGCTCAGGGCATTATGTTGACCTCTATGAGTTTGGAACTCCAAAGGCAACATGAATGCATGCTACCCTATGAAATGATTCAGCACTTGAAGAGTTTGTTTGTCTCAGAGACACAAACCTTGGAGTATGAGATACCCCGAGATCTCTTCAAGTGCACGCTTCTTCATGATAAGGGGCACTGGAAGAGAGACTACCCAAAATCTAAGGCACAAGGTGCAATGGATGGTAGCTCAGGTATGTTTGTCGTTGAGATAAATATGTCTACAAATAATTCACATTCTTGGGTATTAGATACCGGCTGTGACTCACACATTTGTAATAATGTAAAGGGGCTTAGTGACGAGGAAGGTGTATCTGGGAGGTCGACCTACGCGTGGGAAATGGAGCGAAGAGTTCTTCTTTGAGCGCGTGGGGACTTATAGATTGGATCTTCCTTCGGGATATAGAGTAGATTTACATCATTGTTATTTTGTTCCTACTATTTCGAAGAATATTATTTCCATTCCTATGTTAGACATTGAAGGGTTTTCCTTCCATTTTGGAAATAGTCGTTGCACTTTTTCTCTTAATGGAGTTCTTTATGGAAATGCTTCTCTTTCGAATGGTTTATATATGCTTGAATGTGAACAAAATATTTACAATGTGCAAAACAAACGACCTAAACTAAGTAATACGAATAATGCTACTTATTTTTGGTATTGTAGACTTGGTCATATCAATGAGAAAAGGATAGCAAGACTGAGAAAATTGGATTATCTCACACCATTTGATTTTGAATCATATGGTACTTGTGAATCTTGTCTCAAATGAAAGATGACTAAGAAACCATTTTCTTGGAAAGGGTTACGAGCCAAATACTTGCTAGAGTTAATCCACTCGGATGTGTGTGGACCATTTCCAACTCAAGCAAAGGTGGATATCCGTATTCATAACTTTCATCGATGATTTTTCAAGATATGGATATGTGTATTTGATGAAACACAAACCGGTGCTCTTGATAAATTTAAAGAGTTTAAGTTAGAAGTCGAGAAACAACAGTAAAAGTATTAAGAATCTTGATCGGATCGGGAGGAATACTTATGCCGAGAATTTCTTGATTACTTGAAATCACATGGAATCCGGTCGGATGGACACCTCAGGAACACCACAAATGAATGGTGTATCCAGAGAAGAAATCGAACTTTATTAGATATGGTTCGATCCATGATGAGTTTTGCTAGTCTCCCTTTATTCCTTTGGGGCCATGCCTTACTAAATGCCGTTTATATTTTGAATAGGGTTCCATCTAAATCAGTCGAGAAAACGCCATATGAACTATGGTGTGGTAAAATAGCAAGTCTTAAACATATGCGGACCTGGGGTTGTCCTGCTTTTGTTAAAAAGATGCAGACTGATAAGTTGAAATCAAAAAGTGAGAAATGTTATTTTGTGGGATATCCAAAGGAAACAAAAGGATATGAATTTTATTTACCGGGAGATCACAAGGTGATCATATCTAGGAATGTGACGTTTCTTGAAGATGTTTACATCTCCAAGGAATAAGATCATACATCGGTAGATCTTGAAGCAATTCAAGAACCACAAAACAACACACAGGAAGAATGATTGTTTAATGGTGTAAACAAGAATTCAGTGGGAGTATTTGATGATCTATTGGGAGGAGAAATGACTCTTAGAGGGCCATTACCATCTCAAGAGGACAATGAGATTCATCAAGTACAAGATGACACAATAGTTGTGCCACCTCCACCTCAAGAAAATCATGATGAAATTCTTGAGAATATCCAAAATGTTGATCAGATCAACACGGAGGAACCTACTCACGTTCGTAATGAGCGACTTGAACCTGCAAACAACCCAACTCAATAGGCCACGAGGACTCGTCGTGCACCGAAAGATTGAATCTAATGGTTGAGAACCAAGATGATGAAGTCGAATCGGATGATGATGAACCTAAGACCTATAATGAATCGGTGTCCGCACCGATTCAAAGATGTGGCTAGAAGCCTTAATATCTCGAAATGGACTCGATGTATTTCAATCTAGTGCAGGAACTAGTTGATGACTTACGGATGGGGTTTACCCCATAGGCGCAAATGGATCTTCAAAAGAAGAGATGCGATGGTAAGATACAAACCTCAAGGCTAGGTTGGTGGCAAAGGGTTATAGTCAACGTGAATGCATTAACTATGATGAGACCTTTTCACCAGTTGCAAAAATAAAGTCCATTAGGATATTACTTGCAATAGCTGCATACTACAATTTTGACATTTGGCAAATGGATGTCAAAGTCGCGTTTCTCAATGGAGAACTAGAAGGTGATGTCTACATGACTCAGCCTGAATGTTTTGTGTCCAAAGAGAGGCCGAATGCAGTATGTAGGCTAAAGAAGTCCATCTATGGACTTAAGCAAGCATCGAGGAGTTGGAACATTTGTTTTGACAGAGCTATCAAATTGTTTGACTTTGTCATAAGCAAAGAGGATCCTTGCGTTTATAGTAAGCGCGAGAATGGAAACGTTGTCTACCTTGTCATATATGTCGATGACATTCTGATTATGGGGAGCGACCGATCCATGATGCAATACGTGAAAGACTGGCTGTCTAAATCCTTTATGATGAAGGATCTTGGTGAGGCCTCCTACATCATTGGGATCAAGATCTATCGGGATAGACCTAATAGATTGTTAGGGCTGTCACAATCCACTTACATAGACAAATTGATACGGCGTTTCTCAATGGAAAATTCTAAGAAAAGATTTCTTTCTATGGGACATGGCATCAAGTTGTCTAAGAAGGATTGTCATTCTAATGATAAAGATGTTGTTTGCATGAAAAGGATCACATATGCTTACGCTATAGGATCAATCATGTATGCCGTGATATGCACTAGGCGGATGTGGCCTATGCTAGCATGACGAGACGATTTCAACAAAATCGGTGAGGAACATTGGAAATCATAAGACTATTCTTAAGTACCTTAAAAGGACTAAAGAATACTTCTTAGTCTATGGTGGGCGACGAGCTATCGGTGTTGGGTACATCGATGCTAGCTTCCAAACAGACCATGATGACTATAAGTCTCAGTTTGGATATGTTTTCATCCTCAATGGTGGAGTAGTGAGTTGGAACAGTTCCAAACAGACTACTAATGCCGACTCCACCACGGAAGCCGAGTATATTGCTGCATCTGAAGCTGCTAAAGAGGCGGTTGCCCTGTTGGAGTTTGTGAAAGAATTGGATGTTGTTCTAAGTGCAAGCGGTCCGATACCATTGTTCTGTGACAATACTGGTGCGGTCGCGCAAGCAAAGGAACCAAGAGCCACAAACAGAAACAAGCATGTTCCAAGACGATATCATCTGATTAGAGAAATAATAGAAACGGGACATGTAAAATTAGAAAGAGTACCCACTGACGATAACTTAGCTGATCCTTTTACCAAGCCGTTGTGTATAGAAAAACACAACAAACATTTTGAGAGCTTGGGCGTTAGACATGTGGGAAATTGGCTTTGATTCAGTGGGAGTTTGTAGTTTGTATATTTTAGAAATTCCTTTGTTGAGACATACTTTCTTTTGATCACAATCTAAGATAATGTTTTATCTATGGGTTTTGTACATTTAATGGAATAATTATTTTGATGTTTGTCGTTATTCTCTTATTTGTTCCTTGAATTATCAACATCATTTTTTTGTGAGACATCAATGATATAGTATAATTCTAAAATAGCCTAACCAATGATCATCAAGAATGGGATATTGATGATATATTATAGGTTAGCATGTGGTCGCATCACATTCTTAGAGAATGTAGTGGTTCTCACAACTACGAGATATTTGATATCCGTGATGGACACATGAATACTTTGGAGAGTATTGGTATACCTTGCTATTAAATCGTTTGTTAGATGTCTACGATTTCTTAGTGTGTGGAGTATGTAATAGTCCTTAGACTTGAGGTCATTACACATTTTTTTGTTGAGTGCTGTACTTTAACCAAGGCAATGCTTGCGAGTGGCAAGACACGGGTTGGATTGGGTGCATCATGAGACAAATGAAAATGATAGTTTAGCCAAGAATGTGATTCATTCCTCGATTAAATTTCGAGTGAGCACTCATTTTCTCTATATTATTCGACCATAAAGTCATTGGCCAATGCAAGAGATATATTCAATGAAAGTAATTGAATATGATCATATGGGTCTTATAATAAAGATGAGAAAAATGGTTAAGCTATTGGGATAGACACATAGCAAAATCCTAGGCTCAATCGAGTGTGTCATGAATGAAAAGATATTACATAAACTTCATGTAAAGGTTAGTTTACTGTTTTCCACGTAAACGTCCGTCATATATCGAGTTCGCTGCACAACGCAGTCCAAGAGTTTTGTGCAGACTTTGATTAAATCATCGTCGGTAATAGGGGCCTATTGGGTCACATTATCAAGTGTATTGTAAATCAGTTCAAGGGTATATGCATGGTGCACGGTATGTTGTCTAATGCTAGTAGAGATGGCAATGGATCCTGGATCCGGTCCAGATCCATGGATCCAGATCCATTTTTCAGGATCTGGATCCTTAAAAATTTGGACCCAATGGATCTGGACCAAATCTGGATCATATCCCCATATTTCGGATCTCGATCTGGGATTTAATTTTTGAGACCCAGATCCGATCCAGATCTGATCTGCGGATCCATTATTTTTTATTTATATATATTTATATTTATATATGTATATATAATATTTTTATTATAATTTAATACATAATCCAAACTTAAAACTCTTTAATTTTCTTTTTTCAAATTCTCTCAAAACAAATATGTTCCCAATTTCATTTCAAATTCTCTAATTATGTATCAATCGACATTCACAGCGGATCGTGTCACTTAAACCACAGGCGATCGAGCTGTTTGTTGTTTCCTATCTTATAGTAAATTTATAACTAACTTCTTCCAATATAGTGATAATTATAGAAATTCTAAATAATTATCATAATATTATTGTATATTTAGATTATTATGGTGTTATTATGAATTATAGCTGATTTAGAATTTATTTTAAAAGCGAAAACATATGGATCCAGGTCTAGACCCTGGACCATGCGGATCTTATGGATCTGGATCTGGATCTAATTTTTTTGGACCCAATGGATCTGGATCGGATCCAGAGTTAAGCAAAAAATATCGGATCTGGATTTGGACCTAGCTAGATCCGGTCCAGATCCGGCTCATTGCCATTCCTAAATGCTAGTCCAAGTGGGAGATTGAAAGTTAAATGGACTAGATATTAGATTATGGGCCTAATTAATTAATTGTTGGACATTAATTAATTAAACCTAAAGCCCATATAAACTAAGTGGTGGGTGGTTATCTTTATAATGGGAAGTTAATCATTGTGATTAACATTACAACATTCATAGAGAACACACACTTGAAAAACCTACTGCAATATTCAGTAGGAGATTCTTGGCTTCTCTCGTTGAATCTTGTTATCGAGGAATTGTTCCTGCGACTGATTAAAGACGCGTGGATACCATAGTTGTGGAAACAATCTCGAAGGATACATTGGAAGCTCGGAAGCTTTACTAATCCTTTGGAAGCGTTACAAACACGTAAGTCATCGATCCTCGTGTACGTAGGGCTCTTCGTATATTTAATTCTGTTCTTGATGGTTTTATTCCGCTGCGCATTAGATGTTGTCAAGAACGAATCCAAACATCTCATTCATCAAGTTCACTAATCAACATTTTTGTTTAAAAATACATTTACTCATGATAATTTAGTTATTTGATATTGATTTGGATGATTTAATTATGAAATTACAAATGAGATTATGTTAGCTATTGAAATTCTTTAATTCGTGAAAAGTGCAAATTGTTATTCAAATATTTGAAATTATCGATGTTCCACGTTTGTTAATTTTGTGTATTGAAAGATATTTTAGAAAATCTTGAAATAAATGATGTTATAAATGATTTTGCAAGTAAAAAAAAGTTAGAAGAAATCGTTTTGGTATTATTTAATAATCCTTTCATATTTTTATATAAGTGTCAATGTGTCATATTATATTTATGTGATGGTAAGTAGATGACTTATTTTTATTGTTTCGTCCGGAATCCTATTTTTGTCATGATCGGCTCTGCTGTTCGTTAATGAATAAGAGGTGGCAGTGATGAGGCCTCTGAGGTCGTGTCCAAGAGAGGGAGACGCATTGGAGGTGGTTGAACGGCGAAGCTATCGCCGGGAAATTTTGAGAGAAGATGATGCTGCGGTGTTGGCTTTGACGGCGGCCCCGCCGGATTTATGATGAAGGATGGGGAGGCGGAAGGTCGAGAGGGATGAGAGAAGGGGAGGGTTTTCCCGTGTTCAGAGTGAGAGAGAGACAAACAGACGCATATATGATATATATACAGAGAGTGAGAGAGAGCTGAACTGTTTAACAGAGAAAAGAAGGGAATTAGTTGGGCTCCTAAATTAATTAATTGTTAGGCTTGGTTTGTATAATAAAGGCCTAATTACAAAAGGATGGACTGACTACTTAAAAAAAACATTGGGCCAATTTAACTTAATTAATTAGTTGGACTTTAATTTGCGTTCGACTAATTATTTCAAAAGAATTTCTTAATAAATATTACTATGTGATTTATAAATATAATTTTCTTATTATACATTTTCAGAATCAAAGTGATATTATGATTTTGTAAGAATAGTGTGTTAATAAATTGGTCAAAATAACCAAAGTTTTCAAAAAGAAAACTCGTATAAGGGTATTGTTAGTATCCTTAGTCGAGAAATCGGTTATCAAATTTTATTTTGAATTTTGAAAATCTATGGGCATAGTGAATCACGAATTAGTAGCTTTATTTTGCTTTAAAGCAAAGTAAGAATTACAAGACCTATTAAGATTGGATTTTCTTGTAGGCCAAATTGACCAAGGGGTTTAGCACTACTTACTCGGAGAAGATTCCACCATCTATTCTACAGCCTTAACTATCGAAATGGGCTTACCTTACAAAAATATTTTGAGTTATATCTCTTATATTTCTGTATCTACAAATACCTATAAATAATTTATTTTTAAAATATTTTTAGGTTGAATAGTTGGTGATAACGGCGCAGAGCTGAGGCTATGGTTCCACTATCTTTTTTACATCGGTTGAAGGACTAGCCCCTATCTTATATTTTCCTTTCCTTAAACTTAAGACTTTATGTTATAATAATATCAACATGTGTTGAGCATAAACTCGTATCCTTCAACTTTATTTGAGTGAATGTTTTCTTTGTCTATTATTAGAGTTGTAAAACTAAACTTGTGATCATAAGAGTTGATGTTCGTTATTAATTGGCATCGCTCGATTGAAAATTATATATTGTAACTAACCCAAAGAAAAATAAAGTAAAAATTGAAAAGGAAATAACTAGGTAGCATAAAATTATATATTTATTTGGGATATGAGAAAGGTTATTGAAAATTTTCTTCAATAGACATAGTTATGGACTCCTGATGGAACGATAAATCGTCGTTTCCCAAAAGTTAGCAGAGCAAAAATATTTAGAGGTGGTCTCCTATACATCTGTCTGCGTATCGCGACTTTGATCTTTCTTGATGTAAATGATATTTTTTTTAATGTAAATGATATTTTCTAAATTATACTTTTCTTAACAACAAATAATACTTTTCTTAACAACAAATGATAATTTTATCTGTCCGCAAGGTACGAACAGATGTATAGGAGTTTTTGTGAAATTTTTAACTTGGTGACAAGGAGCTCTGCGTCTTCCCATAAATTTTCTTCTTCTCCTTTATCAAAGTTCATCAGCCACAAATACCACTGAATATGGCATTTAATAAGTGCATTATTAAAAGAAAAGAGTAGAAGAAAATGGAGAAACTCAGAGTAGTTTTAAGTTGAAGGCTAATGCATTCATCAAAACCTTCTGATAGCTCGTAAAGGCCTTCTTACATAATGTTGACAACTCATGCTCTGTCTCAGCACTAATCATGAGATAAAAGTGCGAATAATTGGAAGCAAAATTAGTTAAGCATTAGCAAGAGCTATTGGTGTACTAAAATGAACAAACCAAAATAAAACATAATTGAAACCAAACAAAACTGGGAAACAAGTATTCTTGAGTGCTTCTCTTGATCATCTTCCTTTAATTCCATCCCAAAACAAAATAAAATGAATAGAAAAGAAACTATATGAAAGAATGAGATTGAGAACCCTGATTATGTGTTAGGAACCGTAAACCCCTGAGCCTAAGCCCAGCCCAGCCCAGCCCCAACCCAATTCACTCTCCCTCGCCTGTAGACTCTTAGCCACCAATGCCCACCTACCCCCTCACATCCCTGCACCTTGCAGCTTCCCCATCACCTCAGGCTGAATTTTCTCAGCCATAGCTTGAGGTGTCCCCAATTCATATCCCCTCAGCTTCACCCTCATCCCCAACCCCTTCTGCTCACTTTACTGAATCCTCTGAGGGATTTGTATAGATAACCCCATAAGCCCAGCTTGCCTCCCAGATAACCACCCTCAAAAATATATTCGTCCAGCGAGCCCACAACTACCTCACAAAAAAAATTCCTATTCTTTTAAGCCTACCTCAAGCCATGGCTCAAGCGGCTCTGCTACACACTTTTCTCTAGATAAAGACGGTGCATTATTATCAGCTCGCTGATCTCATCAGTTTTGTATCTCGGGAGAAATATATCGAGGAAGAGGTGGCGCTCGAGAATGAGTTCGGGATAGCGAGCAACTGGATAACCATTCAGACTTTTGAGTCCATTGTCTAGGAAATCATCAATGATACTGTGGCTGCCAAGCTACAGTGAAGATAAGCCCGATGGGAAAGGAGGCACGAGGAGAAGGGGTGGACACTACTGAGATGGAGGAGGAAGCATCAGCACGCCCGAGTGAAGAAACAGTACAGCTGACGAGGACCAGATGGGGTCCGTCAGGCTCTGTCTTCCAACCGGAGGTCCAAACTGTCTCCCCAATTGACTCATCAATGGCAGTTGTGCCCTTCACCGGCAGCTAGTCCTCAGCACCGGGTGTTCCCAAACTCCAACAGAAGCCAAGATGTTGGATATGATGGCTAATCTGGAAGAGGAGATGAAGAAGATGCCCACCTACAAGGAGCTGACATGGTAGTGGGAAAGAACTTTTAGTTCCCAGGTCGAAGCTGCCAACTAAGCCTACGCCACCTTTTGAAGATGTATAAGAAGAAAAAATAGGAGCATGCCGACCTTAGGGAAGTGCTTGCGGAGTAGATTAATGGATAACTCTCATCCATCAAGAGAAATTTGAGAGACTTCATGGATGATGTGTCCGAAAACTTCCAGCAAGAGAAGTCAGCAAGCGAAGGCTCCATCAGCAAATTAAAATGTGAAATGATAATGCTGATGAAAGCGGCGTTCAAAGCTGACTTCACATGGAGGATACTAGAAGCCCAACAACCAGTCAAAGACCAACTTTCCTCAGTTCAAAACTGGCTAGACTTCACTTCTTCGGGCACTGATGATAGAACAACTGCCCTTGAAGAAGAATTACACGCCCTGAAGAAAGAGAATGAGGAAACTACCAGTCTACTGGCCGCATACGCTGATCGTCTAGAGCAGATGGACTGCTCGCTTGCCATGCTTAATAAAACTATCAGGGACCTCTTGAGCTTCAGACTGTTCTTGATGATGCCAAAAAAGGGGAAAAGATAAAGGAGGTTGCTGCTGCTGAAGCGGCGGAGCATGCAACGGAAGTGGCAGCGATAGAGCTTGCACAGTAGTTAGCAGAGGAAGAAGTGGAAGAGGCTGCTTCTGAAGAGCGCCTAAGGAAGAAGACTGTCGTAACGAAGAGAAAGGAGAAGATTATATCCAAGAGAAAGGAGAAGGCTGCTGCCCCATCAAACCAGCAAGCTGCTAAAGTTACAAAAGATATACACCTTATTGCCTTCCATGCAGGAGTCCCGTTCGAAATGTTGGATGGCCCAGCTCAACTGGCCTCATGGTAGTGTAAGAGGTAGCAAAATGGTGGTGAAAAATTGATGGGAGATGCTTAGAGAGTGTTGGCTGCTGAAGATAAGATGAAGAAGACTACCAATAAGAGGAGTATAACAACTAGCTTCCAGATGAGAGGTTTGCTGAAACCCAGAGGTACAGGAGCTAGGCCGAGGACTGACAAATGGGTCCCGGCTAAGCTGAATGAAAGATGGGAACAACTGAAGATGGAATACGTCATGTGGTATTACTACTTGATGGATCTTTCTGAAGTGCCCGAAGTCGTAAGTGACGGATTCAGAAACTTCTTGCTGGAGTATAAAGACCAGTCTCTTATTGACAAGTTTGTCAATCATGCAGCCAGGCAGCACTTCAGTATCACTGCTCATCCGAACAAATTTTTACCACCGTCGATGAGAGAGAACTTTGTGGATCGAGCCCAAATCGAACAAGAATCCATAGTAGTCACGAATCGATGAAGATTGATCGATCACAATGAGACAAAGAAATTTGAAGTTCGGTCACGAGAGTTTTTGCTATGTATGGACAACTGACTAATGGTGAGAAGATGAGGCAGATGAGAAGATGAAATGGTCAGATGTATTGTAATAAACTTTTATATGATTGTTGTAGATTTGTTTCAAACTAATGTATCTCGTAATCTCAGTATTCTATCTTCTATAAAACTAACCCAGTTCACTCTGACGACAAAGACTCTTTACCCAAGCTCTGTACTTGCTTTAAACTTTACTATGTTGAACTAACCTTATTTTATATAGTAGGATTATCACATCAAGGGAAAATTAAATTCGTCTGCTGAAACTGGTTATCTATCTTTCTAGTTTGTTTTAAATATAAACACATAAGGTTTTGGCATCATAAAAAATGGGAATATTGTTGGGAAAATTCCTAAGTCATTGGGAATCAGTCTTTCTTAACTGTGTGTTTTGATTAGATCCCAAAACCTCTGATGATTGCCCTGTTGTTGTAACTAATGCTGATGACTTGCTTTTGCAGTTAGACATTTTCATTACAGGTTTCAACAGTAGAACTACGTACCAGCTTGGACATGCCCAAGACTGAAGGAGTTCGAGTAGTACAGAAGCCCGCCATACTGATAGGAGTATAAGTATCAGTGCAACTGATAGAAGCTCAACTGAAGGATCGCATACTGAAAATTGGAGGAAGGCCAATCGATATCTGTAGATGGAAGTATAGCGATGCTGATGAAAAAAGCTATTGGAGTAAAGTCGAAGATTGAAGACTGACGCTGGATGATTGAAGCTTGAAGATCAGAAGACCCAGCACTGAAGAGATGAAGCAGTCAGGATATGGCCAACTGTCATACCAAGCAACGAACTGCCTTTGGTGTAAGTCAAAGCTAACTACCAGAAATCAATGTTGGCAATTGGAAGTCAAAGCTGTTGCTCAATAATCAAAGCTGATGATAAGCAGTCAAAACTGGCAAAATCAAATCAAAGCTAGCTGATGAAAAGTCAAAGCTGACTATGTTTATGTCAAGTTGAAAGCATCTAACTGACTCAGGTTTCCAAACTGATAAAAGACGGAAGTTCAGCATTACTGATAAAAGACGGAGCAATCTCAACGCATTGATAAAATACGAAGTCAACTCAACTGAAAAAATAAAGAAACATTTAAGCCTTGAGTGTTTGAATCGCCACGTGTCATAACGTATCTGCAGAGGATCCTGACATGCCAGAAGACCTTTTCAGAATTTCTGTAGTAACCCGAAAATCTTATAGCCTTAATTAGAGCCTAATTAAGTTTTAATTAGGGGGCTTAAAGGCATTGCATCCCTAAGAATGATAAAGAAGAGTTTGATAAATTAGAAAGCGATGGAGATTCGACTAATTTGTAAGCGAAGAAGTATAATTCCGAAGAAAGGAATATTATTCGGAAATGAGTCTTATTATGATTAAATATGAGATATATAATTATTATTGTGTATGCTTGGATGAAATTTCATTAAATGGAAATTTTTCTAAAGAAAGTGTATTAATTAATTATTGTTCATGTGAAATTTAATTATATATTGAAATGTGATGATATTTAAATGAAATGAAGGTCTCAATAGTTTTATTTAATTATAGTTTGGGATGAGAAAAATGTAAAAATGATTTTGAGAATTTAGAAGGAATTTAATAATTGTTTGATTAATTATTTATGAAAAGGGTTAAAATTATATTTCTAGAGATTATATCATATGAATGAAATAATTTATTATGAATTTTCATAAAAAGAGAAAATGATGAGATGTTTGTATGTGAAATTATTAAATGATAATATTGATATTAAAATAGAAAAAGAATAAAAGAATTATTAAATAAATAAATAATAGTAAATAAAATCTAGAACTTTCTATATTAATCATAAAGCTCCATTTTTCTCTTCATTTTTCCTCCATAGCCGAGAGCTTCCCCTCCCTTTTACCTCCATGTTTTTCATTTCATTTCTCATATTTTGGCTAGAATTCATCGTAGAATTTACGGATAATCGCAAAATCGAGGTAAATACGCGATATACTTAAGCTTTTACGGTTTAAATTTGAGAAAAAATCATTCTAATGCATATTTGATTTTTCGAAAATATGGAAGTATATATGAGATGAATTTATTTAATTCTTACATTGTTTATAGATTATTCTATGCCTAATGAGTATAAATAACAACATTTATGGTTTAGATTTTGATAATTAGTTAAAATAAAATCTATAAGCCCTAAATTATATAAGTATATTATATGATGTTGAATGATGGAATTGAGCATGGAAATGTGATAATAGATGGTAATAAACATCATATAATCAAAGAAATAAAAATTAAATCATGTATGTTAATCTTGAAAATTTTCGAAAATGAAGAGTTATTGGAACCCAATGTTTTGGATTTTATTTAATCCATTTGATATCATAATTGAGATCTAGAACATAAATGATGCATAGTATGAATTGTGGAATTTAATATATATATATATATATATATATATATATATATATATATATATATATACCAAAAAAATTTAAAAGAAAAAGGAGTTGAAAGAATTTGATGTTCTTGATTTTAATTGATTAATTTGATATCATTTTGAGATGTAGAACGTGAA
This sequence comes from Salvia rosmarinus, assembly GCA_036937905.1. Lineage (NCBI taxonomy): Eukaryota > Viridiplantae > Streptophyta > Magnoliopsida > Lamiales > Lamiaceae > Salvia > Salvia rosmarinus. Next base: position 59,510,175 of record CM072821.1, read on the forward strand.
TAATGCATAAGGTGTATTTGTAAGAATTTAATTCAAGTGTATATATATTTCGAAAATTTCAAGATGAAGGGGATTTCAAGAACATATAATTCTTTATTTTATTTGAGCTAATTGATATTATTTTTTAGATCTAGAGTAAATATAATGCTTAAGTTGAATTTATGAGATTTTATGGACTTGAAATAATAAATGTATGCATAATCCCCTAATTTTCGAAAATAAAGTGGGTTGAATGAACTTTGATTTCTTGATTTTATTTGATGTAATTGATATGATTTTTGAGATCTATGATATAAATAATGCCTATGATGAATTTATGGGATTTTATGGAGTTGATATGTAAAAGTTGAAAAATTAAATTTTAGTGCTAAGTTGTGAGATTTATATGATAAGTATGATTAAGATTAAAAGTGATTATGGATTGATGATTATTGATGATGGATAAGTGTTTATATGAGTTATTTGGAATTAAATGGATTTTGGTTTGTAAAGTTCATGAAATTACCTATGTATATGGTTGAAGGACATAAGGCAATTATGGTATTAATGGATTGATTTGAACTTGTTTTAAATTGTTAAATGTGCATTGAGACATATGGTGATGATTGGTGGATTTTGGGATAAATTTCGTTGATTTGGTATTGAAATGGTGAGTCATTTTATAAATGTTACTCTGCCGAAATTTTGTTAGAATTTGTTTATTAATGAGACGTTATAAGGATTTAATTAGTAAACTTATGATAAGTGTTTAAGTGGAATTGGTTCACTTGAATACCTTGAGTTAAAGTATAATCGTTGTACATTGATGGAATTAAGTATAAATTGCTTGAATTCTTTTAATAATGGCATGTCTTATAATTTACAAAGATTGAAGTTTATTAAAGAATGAGTCATGAAGGGATGCAATAGCCTAACCTAATCTTAGATTTAGATAGAATTAAGAGTGAGATTTGATATGTCCAAGCGTATAAGAATGATGTTCTTGCTTGATTATTGATAGGCTTTTATGTTAATCTCGTTGATTAAAGGATCGAGTAAGGATAATGGAAGCATGAAGGATCAGTGAGAAGAGAAATAAATGAAAGATGAAGAAACGGTCTAACTCAATGACTGTTGCCAGGTGGGTATAAATATTTTCTAATATGATATGCTTATGTTTTTTATGTTTTCAAAATGAAATGAATTGTATTATGAGCAAAGTTTCAAAGTTAAGCGACTTTTTGTTTTGAGCATGAGCGTAATACATTTACCTATCTACGGAAAAGAAAGAAAGAAAGTATGAATGAAAGAAGGTTACTGACGTCGGGTATGACCGTAGTTGGCAACCTTCGGGACCAACTCGGGTATGTTATGTTAAGATGTGTTTGAGGAGAAGGCTTACTCCTCGGATCAACACAAAGAAAGAAAGTCCGTGGATATAGGAAGGAAAAGTTATCGGCTGATATGAGAACATGCATATGCATACTTTATGATGATGCTATGAAATGAAAACAAGTAAGTGTTTATTTACGATGCATGCACTGGTTATTTCACTAAAACCCCTGTGCATTGCTAATATTATGGCAAGTCAATTATATAGCACTGAGGGCAATGTTTCAAATGTTTTATGTTTTGGCGTATACCCACTGAGTGCATTTTTGTACTCACGCCCTGCATATGTTTCTAAATATGCAGGTTGAGCTCGAGAGGATGCTGGAACCGAATGTGGTGCAAAGGAACTTCTCTAAATGTTTTTATTCATGTTGAGGTTGTTCACTTGTTATGGTAATGTTTTATTGTCCAGATATTTATGTCTTCATACATAATTCTCAGCCACACTTTCCGTTGCCGAATTTTGGCCTTTACCTGCTTATGTGTTTCGCTATGACGAAATGATCATGTCTTTGATAAGAATCTTTATTCCATTGTTATGATCTTGGTATTTTGATTATGAGGTCGATTTGTTTTGGTGAACAAGGATTTTATATGTTCATTGGTTGTTGGTTGAAAATTTTCATGATTCTTTGAGCTGTTACTAAATATTTAATTGATTGTGAATCATCAATTTGGTTATCGTATCTTAATTATTTGTCCTCAATCGTTGTTCTTCTTCATTCGATTCTTTCTCGTGGTTTGAGGACATAAAATTATCCTTTGTCACAATCCATTCTATTTCTGTGAACCCTAATTATTTAATTCCTTCGGGATGAAATTTGACATCTTATCTTTCCCTTGATGTACATTTGGTCATATTTGTTGATAATTTCCTTCTTAACCCCAAGTCACGGCCTAATTACCTTATTAAGTAGTCGGGTCGTGACAGAATGGTATCAGAGCGGTTCTGAATTCTGAACCTGTGAATCTTTGTAAATTTGTGCAGTTCATGCATAGTTTTTAAATTCTGAGTTTATGAATCCTTGTGAACTTTTGCCCAGCTAAGTATAGCTTTGAACTCTGAACTTGTAAACCTTGTGAATCCTTATGCAGCTTGTGCATTGTTTTGAATTCCAAATTCATGAATCTTTGCAGTCTCGTGCAGTTTGTGCACCTTGAGCATATGAATTCTTTTGAAATGATTCTATTTGAGAATTTGAGTCACAAGTCAGTTGTTTGACTCTATCTAGAGAATATGAGTTTATGGAATCAGTTGATAGATCCTGATTCGAGAAAATGAGTTAAAGAGTCAGTTGTTCTTAAGAGAAGCTCAGCGTTTCGATTCCATCATCTCTAGCTCACCAGGTAAGAGTTTATGATTTTGATTTAAGAGCTTATGATTATGATTATTATAGTTCATGATTGAATTGATATTGAGTATACGCCTTATTGAAGGAATTATTATATGAGAATGTATGCTTGAAATGAGTTATTGTTTTATGAGCTAAAGTTGTAAAGAAGTTCTGAGAAGAGATTGCAGAACAACATGAATATGTTTCTACAAGTGTTCGAATATTCTTTTATCTAGAATGGCAAAGACCGTCCGGACAGCTTGGACTTGGAAGAGTATGACTCGTTTGTCATCGTTTCGTTTATCTTTATCAGCAAAGATCAGATGAATAACTTATCTTGAGCGAATTTCTCGCTCAATTCCATCGCTTGTGAGAAAAGTATATGAGCACGGTGATGATTGATGTACAAGCAAAGAAGTAATTAAAGATAAACAGGAATAAGAGACTAGCGATCACCCTCGCGATCGCTAGCCAGTTCGCGAGTTCATTCCTGAAGTTTCTACCCCAAAACTAGCAATCTCCTTAGCAGTCGCTAGCCCTACCACGAGGACCTTCCAAAAAGTTTCTGCCTCGAAACTAGAGATCACCCTCACGATCGTTATTCCGGCCGCTAGGCACCACGACATGAGGATTTAAGTTCCAGCCATTAACCATGAATATCCCGGACCATCATTTGACGTAACTCACGTTTTTCGCTAATTTTCCAAATTCCTAACTATTATCAGGTCTTATTATTATTTACATTTGAATTTCCTTTTGGTTCTTTTTCTTCTATGACCGATTCCATCTCAGCTATTCATCAGCTTCAGTTGATTGATTACTTTTAGCTCAGCTTTGAGATATTTCTTATTAACATAGATTGATATGGTCAGTCTTATTGTATCTCTTGAGATTCCTATGCCAATTCAGTTTGTCCTATTTTCTCATGTTCACGATATTTCTCAATTGAGATTTGAAAAGAGACTCAAGTTAATTCATTGATACTCCAGATGTATTAAAATATTTTTGTGATTGATCTTGATATCTTTTATTCTGGAGTAATTCTCTTGTGCTCATTTCTCGATCATGTTATTGATTCGTTATATTTTGAGATTGAGCAAGGATTTTAGGAAAGATATGTATACCTCGAAATGTTTGCAGAGCAGAAAGAGATTCAGTTACAAACTTGAAGCAAGGAAAGCAGACTGTCGCAGCGTACGATCATGAATTCAACGGCCTAGTCCGTTATGTTCTTTACAAAGTTGAAAAGATGAGAAGACATACGTGTTGGTTATCCCAATCGAAACGTGGGTGATAATGGATCGACTCACAAAGAATACTCATTTTATCCCGATCTCTATTACATATAGAGCCGACAAGTTAACTCGAAGATACATCGAGAAGTAGTACGTTATATGAAGTGCTCGTCTCAATCACCTCAAACAGAGACTCCAAGTTTATATCTCGTTTGAACGAGTTTTCGATAAGAGATGAAGGTAAGATTGAATTCGTATATAAAAACCATTATCAAGCAACGATTGATATGGCACCCTACGGAGTTTCTACAACAGAAATTGTAGATTGTCACTCTTCAAGAATGCAATTGGAGAAAGAAAAGAATTTGGTCCAGAAGAGATTAAGGAAATGATCATAATCGTACGACAAGTCAAGAGAAAAAAATCCAAGAAGCTCAAGATTATCAAAGTTCGAGATTAAAGATAAGGTCTTCGTGAAAGCATATTCTTTCAAAAGAACACATCGCTTTGGAATCAAAAGAAAAGCAAACCAAGATTTATCAGTCGTATAAAATTTAAGAGAAGATTAGGCTAATCGCCTACAGATTTGCTTTTCCTTCAAGTTCGACGATACTTATGATGTGTTTCGTGTGTCGTAGTTACGAAGATATGTGTTGGACTCAAAACATCATGCATCAAGAGAAATATTTCCCAAGATTGATTTGAGCTATGAAAAGAAATCAGAATTTTATTCTAGACCGACAAGAGCAAGGACTAAGGAATAAGATTATTCCTTTAGTTAAAATTCAGTAAAGACATCATGGTCTAGAAGAGGTGATTTGGGAACTAGAAGATGTGATGAGAAGGAAGTACTCCGAGCTTTTGTTGAGGTATCAAATTTCGAGGACAAAATTTTTTTTAAGGGGGAGGGAATGTAGTAACCCGAAAATCTTATAGCCTTAATTAGAGCCTAATTAAGTTTTAATTAGGGGCTTAAAGGCATTGCATTCCTAAGATTGATAAAGAAGAGTTTGATAAATTAGAAAGCGATGGAGATTCGACTAATTTGTAATCGAAGAAGTATAATTCCGAAGAAAGGAATATTATTCGGAAATGAATCTTATTATGATTAAATATGAGATATATGATTATTATTGTGTATGCTTGGATGAAATTTCATTAAATGGAAATTGTTCTAAAGAAAGTGTATTAATTAATTATTGTTCATGTGAAATTTAATTATATATTGAAATGTGATGATATTTAAATGAAATGAAGGTCTCAATAATTTTATTTAATTATAGTTTGGGATGAGAAAAATGTAAGAAATGATTTTGAGAATTTAGAAGGGAATTTAATAATTGTTTGATTAATTATTTATAAAAGGGTTAAAATTATATTTCTAGAGATTATATCATATGAATGAAATAATTTATTATGAATCTTCATAAAAAGAGAAAATGATGAGATGTTTGTATGTGAAATTATTAAATGATAATATTGATATTAAAATAGAAAAAGAATAAAAGAATTATTAAATAAATAAATAAAATCTAGAACTTTCTATATTAATCATAAAGCTTCATTTCTTCTCTTCATTTTTCCTCCATAGCCGAAAGCTTCCCCTCCCTTTTACCTCCAAATTTTTCATTTCCTTTCTCATATTTTGGCTAGAATTCACCGTAGAATTTACGGATAATCGCAAAACCGAGGTAAATACGCGATATACTTAAGCTTTTATGGTTTAAATTTGAGAAAAATTCATTCTTATGCCTATTTGATTTTTTGAAAATTATGGAAGTATATATGAGATGAATTTATTTAATTCTTACATTGTTTATAGATTATTCTATGCCTAATGAGTATAAATAACAACATTTACGGTTTAGATTTTGATAATTAGTTAAAATAAAATCTATAAGCCCTAAATTATATAAGTAGATTATATGATGTTGAATGATGGAATTTAGAATGGAAATGTTATAGATGGTAATAAACATCAAATAATCAAAGAAACAAAAAATTAAATCATGTATGTTAATCTTGAAAATTTTCGAAAATGAAGAGTTATTGGAACCCAATGTTTTTGATTTTATTTAATCCATTTGATATCATAATTGAGATCTAGAACATAAATAATATATAGTATGAATTTGTGGAATTTAATATATATATATATATATATATATATATATATATATATATATATATATATACATACATATAAACCGAAAATTTAAAAGAAAAGGGAGTTGAAAGAATTTGATGTTCTTGATTTTAATTGATTAATTTGATATCATTTTTGAGATGTAGAACGTGAATAATGCATAAGGTGCATTTGTAAGAATTTAATTCAAGTGTATATATATTTCGAAAATTTCAAGATGAAGGGGATTTCAAGAACATATAATTCTTGATTTTATTTGAGCTAGTTGATATTATTTTTGAGATCTAGAGTAAATATAATGCTTAAGTTGAATTTATGAGATTTTATGGACTTGAAATAATAAATGTATGCATAATCCCCTAATTTTCGAAAATAAAGGGGATTGAATGAACTTTGATTTCTTGATTTTATTTGATGTAATTGATATGATTTTTGAGATCTATGATATAAATAATGCCTGTGATGAATTTATGGGATTTTATGGAGTTGATATGTAAAAGTTGAAAAATTAAAGTTTAGTGCTAAGTTGTGAGATTTATATGATAAGTATGATTAAGATTAAAAGTGATTATGGATTGATGATTATTGATGATTATTGATGATGGATAAGTGTTTATATGAGTTATTTGGAATTAAATGGATTTTGGTTTGTAAAGTTCATGAAATTACCTATGTATATGGTTGAAGGACATAAGACAATTATGGTATTAATGGATCGATTTGAACTTGTTTTAAATTGTTAAATGTGCATTGAGACATATGGTGATGATTGGTGGAGTTTGGGATAAATTTTGTTGATTTGGTATTAAAATGGCGAGTCATTTTATAAATGTTACTCTGTCGAAATTTTGTTAGAATTTGTTTATTAATGAGACGTTATAAGGATTTAATTGGTAAACTTATGATAAGTGTTTAAGTGGAATTGGTTCACTTGAATACCTTGAGTTAAAGTATAATCGTTGTACATTGATGGAATTAAGTATAAATTGCTTGAATTCTTTTAATAATGGCATGTCTTATAATTTACAAAGATTGAAGTTTATTAAAGAATGAGTCATGAAGGGACGAAATAGCCTAACCTAATATTAGATTTAGATAGAATTAAGAGTGAGATGTGATATGTCCAAGCGTATAAGAATGATGTTCTTGCTTGATTATTGATAGGCTTTTATGCTAATCTACGTTGATTAAAGGATCGAGTAAGGATAATGGAAGCATGAAGGATCAAGTGAGAAGAGGAAATAAATGAAAGACAGAAAGAACAGTCTAACTGAATGATTGTTGTCAGGTGGGTACAAATATTTTCTAATATGATATGCTTATGCTTTTTATGTTTTCAAAATGAAATGAATTGTATTATGAGCAAAGTTTCAAAGTTAAATGACTTGCCTGTTTTGAGCATGAGCATGAGCATAATGCATTTACCTATCCACGGAAAAGAAAGAAAGAAAGAAAATATGAATGAAAGAATGTTATCGACGTCGGGTATGACCGTAGTTGGCAACCTTCGGGACCAACTCGGGTATGTTATGTTAAGATGTGTTTGAGGAGGAGGCTTACTCATCGGATCAACACAAAGAAAGAAAGTCCATGGATATGGGAAGAAAAAGTTATCGGCTGATATGAGAACATGCATATGCATACTTTATGATGATGCTATGAAATGAAAACAAGTAAGTGTTTATTTACGATGCATGCATTGGTTATTTCACTAAAACCCCTATGCATTGCTGATGTTATGTCAAGTCAATTATATAGCCCTAAGGGCAATGTTTCAAATGTTTTATGTTTTGGCGTATACCCACTGAGTGCATTTTTGTACTCACGCCCTGCATATGGTTCTAAATATGCAGGTTGAGCTCGAGAGGATGCTGGACCGAATGTTGTGCAAAGGAACTTCTTTAAATGTTTTTATTCATGTTGAGGTTGTTCCCTTGTTATGGTCATGTTTTATTGCCCAGAGATTGTCTTCATACATAATTCTCAGCCACACTTTCCGTTGTCGAATTTTGGCCTTTACCTGCTTATGTGTTTCGCTATGACGAAATGATCATGTCTTTGATAAGAATCTTTATTCTATTGTTATGATCTTGGTATTTTGATTATGAGGTCGATTTGTTTTAGTGAACAAGGATTTTATATGTTCATTGGTTGTTGGTTGAAAATTTTCATGATTCTTTGAGCAGTTTCTAAATATTTAATTGATTGTGAATCATCAATTTGGTTATCCTATCTTAATTATTTGTCCTCAACCGTTGTTCTTCTTCATTCGATTATTTCTCGTGGTTTGAGGACATAAAATTATCCTTTGTCACAATCCATTCTATTTCTGTGGACCCTAATTATTTAATTCCTTCAGGACGAAAGTTGACATCTTATCTTTCCCTTGATGTACATTTGGTCATATTTGTTGATAATTTCCTTCTTAACCCCAAGTCACGGCCTAATTACCTGATTAAGTAGTCGGGTCGTGACAATTGCAGAGCTACAGTGTACGATGATGCAGGCCCTGACAACGATGTACGAGGATTCAAATGGGAAGAATTCAAATGTCAAATAGAAGGATGTGATTGTGATCCCTCCAATGACACTATTCATCATCTTCTCTATAAAAATACGTGCAGAATTCAACATTTGAAGGTACCGAAACGCAATGCGTAATTGAATTGTCAAAAATATCAAGTCTATCAAAAAAGCGATTTTGAAGAAGGAAGTTCACAGTGCTATCAGTAAATCTCAAGAGCTCACATATACTTATCAGCTCGAGGTTTTAGAATACACCTACTTAAGTCTAGGATATCGATCTTGTTTATCTTAAGTCTAGATATCTTTGAATTTGACGTATGTGTCAACTCGTAATCTTAGTTGGAAGCCTCTATCTACAAAACCCCCAAAATTTTATGTAGAAGTTTGGGCAAGTATGCAACAAAGTATCAGTTGTTGAAAGTTTGGTTTTATAATGACCGTAAGCTAGAGGTTAGGTTAACTGCACCCGTAAGAAAATAAAGATTTCCTACCACCCAAAAGCGTAAAAAAAAGCCAAGTGAGACGGGATACTATAAGGTTAACTCAGTATCTAGGTTTACTCTTGTACCCGTAAACAAGACCCATCCGAAGTTAGTGGATTGACTGAGCAATCAATCAGTGGATGTAGGAGCATATCTCTCTGAATCACGTAAAACTCAACGTGTTATTTACTTTCTGTATCGCTATTTAAATTGTATGTTATTGAACTGCCATCACCAGCATAACATAGTTTTGAAACCCTCTATCAGTATCAATTTGATACTGAGGAGATGTAACTGAAAAACTGACTAAGCAATATTCGGTTAAGTGTTTCGAATCAGTTTCAAGTTTTCAGTAAGGCAAATACAATAACCACCACATTCAGTATGCATCAGTTATCAATCCTATTGACCAACTGCCTTAACAGTTAGTAGGTTTGCTAACTGGTATCACTCAGCACAAGACGTCTCTTATTTGAACTGACCAACAGTCCTGATATCAGCACTGGACTACCAGTTACCTGATTAGCTAGCCAGCTACTCTTGTTGAAAGAAATTTTTTTAAAAATTGTTTAACTGATGTATTCCTCCCCCCTCCATACACCAATACGTGCCCAACGGAATCCATCACAACACCAATTAAAAGTTATTTTACTATCCATTTTTTGTCTGAATTCATATATTAATACCAACTAATTATCAAAACATGTAGATATATTTTATTTAGATATTCAATCTATGAAGTCTAATGAAAAAATGATGATCGGTTTCAAAATTTAATAAGAAAATAGTAAATAATTAAGAGAACTTGTTACTGATCCTAATTAAGGAAATTTTGAGAATATTAAAATATATAAAATTGAAATATACGAATTAAAAATACAATAAATGAGTACTTAAGATAAATAAAATAGAGTTTAAATATTAAGGTTACAAATATAATTAAAACAATCAAAATATAATGGATGGTTTCTTAATAATATTGAAAATTTTAAATATAATCTTGCAAAGTTTATTTTAAAAATAAATATTAAACTTAAAAAATACTCTTTCTGTCCCATTTAAAATGTCTCACTTTCCTTTTTGGGTTGTCCCATTACAAATATCTCATTCCATTTTAGGAAGTAAATATCACTTCAAAAGTTGTGGACCCTACCCACTTTTTAACACTTTAACTACTTTATATATTTCTCCTAAATAACCGCGTCAAAAAGAAATGGGACGTTTTAAGCGGGACGGAGGAAGTATTATTTTGGAAGGAACAATAAATGAATGATTTGATAGGATGTGTTACATGATAATTAACAATACAAATATTTTTTTTGCAAGATTATATATTTAAATTTAATAAAAGTAATAAATATATATATAAGCAAATATACAAATGGATTGTTTTTAGAAATCATTAGTAATTATGAACAATCAATTCATATATATATATATATATATATATATATATATATATATATATTGATATATTTAATATTAATATAAATCGATCAATTAAAATATTAAATGAAAAGGGTTAAATAATTGAAAAATATGGAATTTTAAAAAATAAGAATAAAAATCATGAAAAATATCACATATAATATAACCTCTATAAATTAATATTCGATAAATTAATAACCTTTCTAAAATAATATTTTTCTCCGGTCCCGATTTGGGCCCCAAGCATAAATTAATAATTTCGATAAATTAATAAGATAATAATTTTTTAACACCCTATATAATACAAGGGCCCCCTCAACATCATAAATTAATAATCTCATAAAATTACAAAGATAACTAAGACAACTTAGTAAAATATGACTCTAGTGTTGATTGTTTTCCATTGAAATTCAAATCAAAATGAATCTCATATCTCACTTTTCTCACGACACTTAAAAGCTATGGTGTGACGTTCGTTGACTGCAGATAGAAATTATGAAGGATTTTCACCGCTGCTATTGCTTCTTTTTGCGTAACCTGCTCTAATGGTACCGTATCATCTTGAGCTTCATCCTCAATTGGATTTTCAATAATAGTATCAATAATATCTTCTAAACTTTGGATCTGTGAACATCTTTCATTTTCACCCGGATAATCTAATAGATTATTGACATCCATTTGATTGTGATTCAAGTTCCTAACATTTAATACTCATTAATATCACTATATAATTGAATTTAAATTCATGAATTCTGATGTAATTAATTTAAATTAAATGAATATAGAATACCTCTTTAAATTAATAAATTATTAATTTATCGATTAATTAATACCTCTCTAAAATTGATATTTTTTTTCGGTCTCAACTGTATTAATTTATAGAGGTTATACTGTATAATTGTAAATGGATATAGTATCTCCTAATGAAATTATATATTAATAGATGCACATTACTTTCCTCTGCTGGTGTTGGAAGTCTTTGCCTCCTTTCTTTACCTTATCGAATAGGAAAAATGGATTTTGAAGATGCCTGTTGTTATTGAACACAAATTTGACTTTTGCATTACTTAAAAGAAAAGCTGTAATTGCGGTTTAGAATGTCTTTGGGATAAGATGCACATTTTAAAAGTCAGATTGGACAATGTGCGACCAACAACATAATTAATGGCGTAATATATCAATTTCAGAAGTATAATAATTATTGGTTTTAGGTTAATAGTGGAATTTACACTAAATATTAACATATATATGCACGTAAGTGAAGTGTAATCAATATTTAATATATATATATATATTGGATGGTACTACTTAATCTATGATTATTTTGGAGGAGAGAAAAAAGTTGGATCTTATTTCTATATACTATAATAATATATTCTTTGACGATAACTGTTTGATTATATGATAATATGTGGTCTATATCGAATTTTACATAATATAGAAAGAAGTATTTGATTAATTATGTCTCTATATGTATAGTTACGTACTCATAGGTAAGATTGGAAGTTTTTGGTCAAAAGAAATGTATAATCCACTTATAGGTTAACCTCAAGATATTTTTTACTATTTCCAAAGGAAACAGATTCTCTTCATTTTCTATCCTAGAGTGCCCCCACAGATCAGTCCAGTCAACTGGTGGGCAAATTACTCAAGTCCAGTCAACTGTGCACAAATTACTACAGAGATTATTCAAACCATCCGTTTCCGACTTTTCATTTTCCAAATTCCCGCATGACAATCATTTTGTTGATTCATGTTGAACCATGCGAAATCCCCATTAAAAATAAGCTTATGCTATATATATATATATATATATATATATATATATATATATATATATATATATATTATTGAGTTCTCATAATATACGGTTACCGGGTATTATGTAGTCTCCAATTTCGTTATCACGCCACAAACCGACAAATGATAGCTCATTTTATATATTTTTTTAAATTTTTCACAAGGGACAAAATAGGAAAAGTTAGAAAATCAACCTCCTCCTCCTCCTTCTTCTTCACCTATTTTCTTTTTCTTCGATTTTTTTACAACGGTGACGGACACGTGATAACGACACATAAAAGCAAAAACAACAGATTTTTAAAAAAAAAGAAAAAACTTTGATAACAAAATTGATAGATTTTGAGGAAAAAAATAGAAGATGAATTTGATAGAAGATTGATGGATCGAGAGAGATGGTGGCTACGGTGGTGGTTTACGACGAAATTTTCAAAATTTGGGAAAAGAGACGGATGGATTAACGAAGAATGATGAATGAGAGATTTGCTATCGAAAAAATAATCATGCATTTAATAAAACATATAATTGTATGCTGGCACGAAACACAAACATATATAACAAAACACGTTCATGAATTTAAAAAATATGTTCATGCATATAACAAAACATAAACCTATATGTTGGTCACGAAATATAAATATGCAGACAAAACACATTAATACATTTAATAAAACATATTCATGCATTTAACAAAATATAAAAATGCATGTTGGCTAACTAAGGCTATGGGGCAGGCGGCCTTGCACGAAAGCACGAAGGTGGGCGTTGAGCGCGCGCTTCCAACGTACATGCATGTTATGTTCAACTGCATGTATTTTTGTGTTCATTTAAATACATAAGTCAGTTCAATTATTTATGTTTTGTTTTTCGCAATCACATAACAAATCAAATTACTAATATACCCTTACTGTATCGAAATCATTAAATAAGCTTAAAATTCCAAAAAAATCTCCACCATAAGAGCTATGAGATGAATGGATGAGATTGAGTACTACATACTACCTCAGGCTCGGGCACTATATGATCCCTCTTCTATATTAAATATTTTGATATATTCATATGATCCTTAATTTTTTTAAAGATAGTTTAGTATTATATATTTATACTATTATAATATAAAAAGTGCATTGTTTACAAAATATAGATTATCTATTATATCCCTACTAAATATTTATTTTAAGGCTAAATATGTAAATTAATATATTATATTAATGATAAACTATACAATTACTTTTATAAAACGTATTTATCTTAGTAGTGTTATCCTATTATAAGTCTTGATCCACATCCATATATATAAGCTTGACAAATTATCTTCTAATAAGTCTTCAGTGTATAAATATTCTTGGAATTTTAATTAATTAGGTCAATTTTAATTTGTGCCTAACATAAAAAGTATTAATTTAGTTTTAAATTAAAATCTATAGCTTTCTGTAAACTAATCCATTTATATTATTTTAGTTATTCTGTTAAACACATAATCTAATCATGAAATTTTTCAAAAAATATTTAAGATTTACTTCTTGTATCTTTATTATAAATTTTTATTATTTTGGGTTAATAATGGTATAACATATTATTTTAAGGTAAATGTTCATCTACGTGAATCTATTACAATAACAAATTTCCTTATTTTACAAAATATCATACAATTTATAAAAAAATTCAAAACCATGAACATATCTTGATGTCAATATTATTTTATTTTTGGTCTTTTCTGTGAGGAATAATATATTGTGGTTTATTTAATATGCATGTTCTTATAGGATGATGCATGCTTATTATTTAGATACTGTTTATAAGGGACATATCATACATAAAAAAAAAATGAAGTATATATTCAATTTAGAATTATTTTTGAAAATTTACAATATTTTTGAAAAATTACAATAATATGTACTGCAATTAAGCACATATACCATAATTAATATCGAATTGAATTTAGACATTAGTTACAGAATTTTGAAATATTTAGTTTTACTTCCATTATTTTAATGTTGATAAATATAAATAAATTAAGAGTCCTATTCAGATTATGTTTGTCAGTTATTTTTTATTTTTTATACTTATTAATAGTCGCACACATAATTTGTTAGAAAATGCCCAAGAATTGATTCAAAATATTCTTAAAATGATAAATATTATAAAAAAACAATATGATATAAAACACGTACATTTATCAAATTTGTTAATTAGAACCTCTCTTTTTCATGTGGGTGTGTGTTTTATTTATATTAATATAAAATAAAAATAATTTTGTATCCAAATTTCTTTAAAATTATACTCCCTCCGTCCCACCCAAGATGACTTGTATTTCATTTTGGGCTGTCTCACCCAAGATGACATGTTTCATTTTTAAGAAATAATTAACTCTTCAAAAGTTATGGGTCCCATCTACTTTTTATCACTTTAACCATTTTATTCATTCTCCTAAATAATTATCTTAAAAGAAATGAGCTGTCTTTGGGCGGAGACGAGCGGAGTAATATTTGTAGGGTTGAGTAGCAAAAACACCCTAACATTTACAACAAAAACAACTCTCTCTAACGTTATATTTGTTTCAAAAATGTTCCATATCGTTTCCAAAATAGACCAGATCACCCAAATAACCAACGGGTCTTCCAACTCTTTTAACAAAATGACAATTTTCTCTTTTTCTTTTTTCACGTTGATGTTTTTTCCCTTTTTTCTCTTTCTTTTCTAATTTTTTATTTGAGTTAATTGTCGCTAAATACATAAACTTTGATAAAATTATGGTTTGACATATGAACTTTAAAATCTGAATGACAATTCATAAACTTTCGATTTTCATGATTTTCCATGAAATTGAATTACCCGAAATCGAATCCAACATGGCAAAATCGAAATGAAGTCGTTTTGGATCAAAATGGCATCGTTTTAAATTATCACATAAAAAGAAATCCACATCATATCGCTACCATCCTCTCTTTCCATCTCATATGTCTCTCATCCCACCCCACAACCTTCTTCATCCTCTCCGGCTACCACCGCGACCACCAAGGGGTTGGAGTTGAGAGATAAAAGAGAAATTAGATACGATGGTCGAGGAAACAATGCTACCGAAGCATCTCTCATTGGTGGTCGCAGTGGTCGCCAGAGACTCCAAACAAAAACCTCTGCCCAAATAGGAAACCTAAAAATAATCAAAATAAAACCACTCACAGAGATACTCGCAAATTCGGAATTGAGTTGCTCTTCATTATAGCTGTATCCAACAATGGCTTATTCCTTCACGGATAGCGACGACGACAAGGCGGTGGAGGAGCTCTTACCTCAGGCTATGGATGCCCCCGTGCTTAAGCAGGTTGCCACAGTCAACTGTGTCGGTTTCACCGACGACGACCTCCATTCCCATCTCTAAACCTGCTTTCAGAAGCTGAAATCGTTCCCATCATCGGCATTGAATCCCATTTTTTTCTTGCTGAAAAGCTTCAATCTTTCACACACTTCTGATTAAAAAAAAGACTTCATGAACGAAGCAAACCTCCTATTCCAAGCGAAGAAAATACTTTGGAGACTGGAAACAAAAAGCAATCCACCAAGTGTTCGACAAAAGCCCAAATGAGAAGTTTTGCTTATCTGATATCGACACACCATCACATGACCACTCAAAGAAATCCCACACTGAAAAATGAAGAAAAATGCGAGGGGATCAACAAAATCGACATCATTTTCTTTCATCTCTCTCAACTCCATACCATCAGTGGTCATCAGAGATGAGAAATGAGGTTATTGGTGAGGTGGGATGAGAGACAGGGAGTCACGGTGGTCGCCAAAAGGGAGGAAGAAGGCTATTGGTAGGGTAAGATGAGAGATAGAGGAGATGGAGAGAGAGGGTGATGATATGATATGATGTGATTTTTTTTTTTAATATAAAAATCCAAAATGACATCGTTTTAATTAAAATGATGTCGTTTTGATTGTTACTCGGTTTCAATTTTGCCATGTTGGATTCAATTTGGGTAATTTAATTTCATTGAAAAAAATCAAAAAATCAAAAGTTTAAGAATTGTCATTCAAATTTTAAAGTTTATGTGACAAACCAAAATTGCATCAAAGTGTATGTATTTAATGACAATTAACCCCCCTTTTATTCCATTCTTCCTCCAAAAATCATTTACACTTCTCTCTCATTCCCTTTGTAATACTAGGCGGTGAAGGCAGAGCCAGATGTAGAAGAGATGAAATAGACTAACAAGCAACGCATATATGGCCGTCGCCAATGTAAAGCATCTAGTAATCGATATATGCCTGATGTCTCGATGCAGGACTCCAGAATAGTCTTCTACAATGGTAGGCCATTGGTCCTCGCGTTAGGGCATCCGACCATCGAAGTCCCCTTTTAATCCAAACATTAAACACTTTGATTGCAACAACAAGGACCACGTCGCTCTTTGGATCGCTCTTTAGATAACCACCTTCTCTCTGTAAATCACCACACTCTCGACTCAATGTCTGCAAGTGAGTGAATCAAAAGCGAAAGTGAAGCCCATACTCTCACATTTAGACCCAATCATCCCTTCCCACCAAAAAGTTCATTTTTTTGTCTTTTAAACTATTAAACTCGTTAAAATCTCAACCACTGAGCTTTAGCCCCCACCTTTGTGACACTGCACGATTCCAAACAGCCAGATTCAAAGGGTGAGGAAGGGTTGTCAAAAAATTACAAAGAGAAGAAGAGAAAAGTGAAAATGACGGTTGATGGTTTTTAGAGGAAGACGATACTAAAAGAAAAAGAAAAGAAAAAATTTAACGATGTTTGAATGTCCGTTAGTCATTTGGGCAATTTGGCCTATTTTATAAAAGATATAGAGCAAGTTGAAAAAACATAACTATAGGAAGTTAGTTGATTTTCACTGCAATCGTCAGGGGTGTTTTCCTACTTAACTCTTTCTTATCTATACATCTACGTTTTTATATATACAATAATAATTTTATTCCCTCTCTAAGTTTTATCGAACTGGATCCCAAGGGTTTGCCCTAGTAGTCTTGTATTCTGTTTCTTTTGTTTATAAATTTATTTATCAACAAAAAATTGCTTTATGCATTTGAAATGGTTTCTATGCATTTTAATGATACTTTTTTTTCATTACAATCGTAGATTATCAAAAAATTAATTGTCCAAATTGATCCCTAATTTTTACACTAAGATTTGTTTTTATGTGAACGGTTGGGACAAGTTTATAAGAGATAATTTTAATTCGATCCCAAAATCTCTTTTAATGAAAAATCTTGGACTTGTAATTATTTTCTCAAGTTAGGCGAAGCTTATTGTCACGGCCCGACTCTTTAACCAAGTAATTAGTCAAGTAATTAGGCCGCTACGTAGGTTAAGAAAGAACTTCTGATAATCAATAACAACAAATGTGACCAATAATTCATATCAATAGCAATGTGTGACCTTAAATTTCATCATGAAACAATCAAGCTTTATGTTTCAAAAATGAAATAGAGTTTGACAAAGGTTGATTCTAGGTCCTCAAACCATAATAAATGATCGAATGAAGAAGAACAACGGCTGAGGACAAATAATCACAACGAAATAACCAATATCAAGAATGTACATTTTCAAGAATGCTTTGACAACATTGAGAATTTATCGACGTTTCAAAGCATGGTTCGACAATGTTTCCAAGATATTATATATCATATTGGATTCAACGAAAACAATTCTGAACTTTCGAGCAAACCCTTGTTCACATAGGCATTTAAAAAAATCCATGTTCTCATAAGCAAGTCGACAACGTACAACGATGCCGAGACCATACAACAAAACAATGACAGTCATTAAGATTAGGTCGATCGATTCGGCATAACAAAACATAACAGCAGGTGAAGGCCAAAGTTCGGCAGCAACAAGTGTGGTTGAGAATTATGTATGATGACATAAAACTCAGGGCATCAAACATGATAATATCAAATGAATAACATCAACAATTCAACATTATCTTCATGAATCAAAACATTTAGAGAAGCTCCTTTGCAAAGCATTCGATTCCAGCATCCTCTCGAGCTCAACATGCACGTTTAGAAATACATGCAAAGCGTGAGTACAAAAATGCACTAAGTGGGTATACGCCAAAAACATAAAAGCATTGCCCTTAGGGCTAAATGATTGACTTGCCATACATTTGCAACACACATGAGTTTTAGTGAAATAACATGTGCATGCTTCATCATAATAAACACTTACTTGCTTTCATTCCATAGCATCATAAAAATATATGCATATGCATGTTCTCATGTCGGCTGATAACTTTTCCTTCCCATATCCACAGACTTTCTTTCTTTGTGTTGATTCGAGGAGTAAGCCTCCTCCTCAAACACACCTTAACATCACATACCCGAGTTGGTCCCGAAGGTTGCCAACTACGGTCATACCCGACGTCGGTCATTTCTTTCTTTCTTTTCCGTGGATAGGTAGTTGATCGACCTTAATTTCGTTAGGGAAATAAATGCACAATGAACACGAGGGATTTACGTGGTTCGATCTTTGAATTAGATCTACGTCCAAGGAGCAAGGAGAGTGTATGTTATTGATAATATGAGGAGTGATTACAAAGAGTGTAGATGATCTTTTTCGTCTAATCTAGCCTCTATTTATACACGATTATATTGACCTCGTTCTCAAATCCGAGATCTTCTCTAAATAGGATCTTAATCCGAGATTTTCTCTAAATAGGATTCTTTTAGATGTGTGCAAATCTTCTGCGTCTCCACTTGTGATTTGGGTTGCAACTGACTTAGGAGTCTTCGGGCCGAACTCGTGAGCCGAGCTTAATGTCCGGGCCAATTTATATTGGGTCCGATGCTTGGGCCGTATTCTATCATATCCCCAAAAGGCGTAGAAGTGAGGTCGTGATGGATGGGGCGGTGGATCGTGGAGTTCTGTAGGGCTCATTTTTGAAGTTGTATGTCGCTTGCTTGCCGCGTGACTTTCATTGCCGATGTGTTGCGCGGTTGCACATCGCCAGCTTCGCCGGTCGGGCCGTTATGTCGAAGTCGCACGTCGCACGGCTCAACTTGTTGGG
This sequence comes from Salvia rosmarinus, assembly GCA_036937905.1. Taxonomy (NCBI): domain Eukaryota; kingdom Viridiplantae; phylum Streptophyta; class Magnoliopsida; order Lamiales; family Lamiaceae; genus Salvia; species Salvia rosmarinus. The sequence continues at coordinate 59,529,546 of CM072821.1, forward strand.
CGTAATGCCGGGTCGTCGTTTCTTCACCTCGCCTAGGCGTTACGCCAAGTCACATGTCGCCGCTTCACCTTCCCGGCGTTATGCCGGTGACATGTCGCCGCTTCACCTTGCCGGCGTTGCTCGCCAAGTCACATGTCGCCGCTTCACCTTCCCGGGCGTTATGCGAAGTCACATGTCGCCGCTTCACCTTCCGGCGTTATGCAAGTCACATGTCGCCGCTTCACCTTGCCGGCGTTATGTCGGTTGCATGTTGTTTGGCTTCACCTTGCCGAGGCGTTATGCCGAAGTCACATGTTGCTTGGCTTCACCTTGCCGAGGCGTTATGCCGAAGTCGCATGTTGCTTGGCTTCACCTTGTCGTAGTCGGATACACGACGTTGTGCTTGAATGCTTAACGTCAGGACGAGGTCGAACACGGGATGTCTTGCCGATGTCGAACACGGGGCCTGTCATCTGTATTTAATGCGCATTTAATGCGTGCAGCGATTGGGTTCCCGATAAAGTGCATATTGGCAATAACTTCCCTGATACGCCTTTTCTCGTATCACTTTATTCGTTACCAACTTTCAAACTTCAAAAAAAAATTTGCTTTCGGCAACGCAGAGTTCATTCGCCATTGTTGTTCCTCGTCTGCGAGTTCATCGCATCTTCTTCGATCTTAACACCCAAAACCAAGAAGTTTTTATGGCTTCTTCATCTCCTTCTTATTATGAGGATTCTCACATCCAGGAAGGCCGCGTTGTATCTGTGTCGCCACCGAATTATTCGGTGGATGTAGAAGTATATACCTTTGATACCCTCCCACCTTTCGTGCGTAGAGTTTGTTTCCCGCCTTTAATGGATTTTGGTAGAGTTTCTTCAATTCCTTCGATTTTAGAAGCATCCACAAGATTAGAGCTTGCTTCTAATTTTTATATCCCGAAATCCTTTGAGTATGTTGCTCCCCGAATGGGTGATAGGGCTAGTGCTCCTCTGAGGGGTTTTGTCACGATTCTGAGGATAACCTTTGGTGTGGTCTTCGCCTCCCTTTCCTTCCGTATGCCGATTACAACAAATGTTTGGCATTCCTCTTGCCCGATTAACGCCAAATTCCTTTCGGCGATTAACGAGCCTTGTGTCTATGCCCATCGGCATAATTTTCCTTTTACCCTTGGGCTCGTCCTGAGGTTTTTCATGCTAAAATCTAGCTTGGGGTGGTATTATGTATCACCTCGTCGCAGTTTCAAAGTAAAGACGAAGTCAAAATCTTGAGCCGATGTAAGTTCTTTTACCGCTTGTTCGATGAGTCCATTGAGTTTCCTTGGAATCCGGAGAAGTTAGCGGATGTGGCCACCGATGAAAGCTTCGGTGGCCTAGAGGAGGCGCTGGATAAGGTCGGTCTGGTTGACGAAGTGTTCACCGAGGCCGAGCTTGCTGCCTCCGGGCTGAGCCCTTATGACCCCGCTACCATGGTAGAGCCGGCGAGGGGTGAGGCCCAACTCCAATACTCCGTCATGTAATTGCTTTTATTTTCTGTGTTGATGTTCTGATTTGTTGTTTACTTCCTTGTAGTGAACTTGCTCGGAGGCAAGAAGAAAGGAAGGACCGAGCTCGATTCGAGATCCCCACCTCGCAATCGAAGGATGTCGCGAGGATTCCTCCGAGAGGAGTGGAGATGTCCCAAGTCTCCTTCACCCGCCTCTCAAACGCTTCAAGAGGATAAGGCGACGATCCACAGGTCCTCGGTTGCCAGCGATCCGGAGTGCAAGGTCGTCGGTTCTCAACCCGCACTCGTATTTTTCCGAGTGTATGTATTTTCATACATTATGAAGTAATGTAATTATTGTGTCCTTCCGACCGGTTGGTTATGCACGGGGTCGAGGGCGTGGCGGCCGGTGGCAAAGGCATCCGTCCTCGTGACGGAGTACTCGAAGGCTCCGTTGCCCGGTTCGACGGGTGGCTCGCTATGCCGGGAGATGGAGGAGGAGAAGACTCCTCGTTCAAGAGGTGTCCGAGGCCGAGGCTAAGGCTCAGGATGAGGCCAGGAGGGAGGTAGTGGCCGTGGCGGTAGCTGAGGCGGCGAAGGCAGCTGAGGTGGCGGAGGCGGCGAAGGCTAGGGCGGCGGAGGTCGAAGTCGGTTTATTGAAGGCCGAAGTAGAGGGGGCACGACGTCGGGAGGCCGAGGCGACGGGCTCGCAAGGGGAGATGCTCTGTGCCTTTGCGGAGAGGCTGTTCCTATCAGGGGGTTCTCCAGGGTGGCCGCTGGCGTGGCCGAGGTGTTGAATAAGCGCGCAGTCTCGGACGCTATTGACGAAGTTGTCGATGATTACCCGGAGTTGGATAAGTCCAAGTATGGGTATGAGGTGACAGAGGACGATGCCTTACTGTGGGCTTATTCCGAGGTCCTTGCCCGCGGATTGAAGAGCTTGCCCGTGCTGGAGAGTCTGACTTCATCTTCGATCCTGCTGACTGCGGAGTCAGTCCGTGCCTACCCGGTGGACCGAGATCCCATGATCGAAGCTTTGATGGCTGGCCTGACTAAGGGATCGGGGGAGGCGGCGGCTGAGGCTTTGGAGGGGGTCGAGGCTTCGAGGTCCCAGGAAGCCAAGTTTCTCGAACCCAGGGAGGTGGTCAAGCTCGAGTCCGTGAGGGGCCAAAGAAGCTCAAATCCAGGAGGAGGCCGAACTTGCCGAGCCTGATGAAGGAGCTGCTGGAGGGGTCAGTTGATCCCCCTTTTTTTTTTTTCTTTTTTTTTGTAGACCAAATGTAAATACGTCATCATTAAGATATCGTTTTTGATTTTCCTTAAGACTTTAATAAAATTCTTCAATTCATCGAAGTGTTTTTATTTTGTTATGTCTTCAGCCTGTTTTTGCGTCTTTTGACCTGTCTCCCTGGCTGGACCAAATAAAAGCCTTGAACCGTGCTCTTGACGAAAAGCAAGTCAAGGTCGCTCATTTGGATGACCAGCTCGGACATCTGCGGGAAGATGCCGAAGTGAAACTCCGGCTTCTCGGAGAAGTTTGACGAGCTTGTGCTCGATTTTGGGAGTTGGAGGAGGTTCGAGATCGCGAGAGGAAGGCTAAATCGATGGTGAGGAGCACTCCGGTATGAGGAGGTCATTCGTCAGTGGTGGGATGACTATCCCGAGGTCGGCTAAAGTTGTTGAGACCGCTGCCCGTTGTGCGAGGTGCAGGCAAGACCGTCATAGCTCGCCAACCACGACGAGGAGCTGCTCGACCGATCGCCGAGGCTTCTTCTTCTCGCCGGGCTTCTTCATCCGCGGGACTTCGCCATTGCCTCGGGCCTTTTTCTTCGGAGTGGCAAGCTCAAGAAAGACGTTTTCTTGCCCAAGAGAGATGTAGGTCCTCGAGGAGCCGAGGTCGGGTGTTGAGGTATAGAGGTCGAGCTGGCCGAACCTCTGGTGTTGATCGAGGGCGAGGTAGAGCTGGGGGTAGAGTTAGCATAGACGACCTGTTGAACCCTGACTTCTCCAGGGATTGGCTTAGCTTTTCTCAACCTCCTGGTCCTTCGTCGACCTCATAATGTATTGTTTGCTTCGTATATTATAGTAACAAAGAATGTAATTCTTTGTGGCTTGTGATCTTTATCGTATCAAACACTGCAAATATTTTGTGGCTTGTGTGATTTTGCCTTTGTATCGAACACTGCACTTGGCTTGTGTGATTTTTTTGTAACGAACACTGCACATATTTTGTGTCTTGTGTGATTTTGCCTTTGTATCGAACACTGCACATATTTTGTGGCTTGTTTGATTTTACAAAGGTGTGGATTCCTTATTTGGCGAGAAGTGTCGCTAGGGGTGGTCCCCTTACGCGCGTTTAGTTCTCCTCCTTAGAGGGTTCTCCTCCTTGGAGGGTATTGATTATCCTCCTTAGAGAATTTTGTATGATGGGAAGAGGTTGTATGCATAAATGTCAAATAAAACACGCAATATGAAATAAGAAGATTTTATAATGAAGAGACCGAAAGATAGGACTTAACAAAAAGACACGACTTAACAAAAAGACACGGCACTTATGCAAAATATCTCTTCAGATGAATGATGTGCCACGCATTGGGTATTTGCTCACCGGATAAATGAGCGAGCTTATAGTATCCTTTCCCAAGGATTTCTTCTACTCGGTATGGTCCTTCCCAAGTGGCTTCTAGTTTGCCGAGCTTCGTAGCTTTACTGACTTCATTATTCCGAAGCACGAGGTCACCTACTTGGAACTATCGGTTTTTGACACGCTGGTTATAGTATCGAGCTACTTGTTGCTTGTACCGAGCTTCTCTGATGTAGGCGAGGTCTCTTTTCTCTTCTAGTAGATCCAAGTCAGTTCGTAGATTTTCTTCATTTACTTCGGTTGAGAAGTGGATGGTACGAGGGCTCGGCATACCGATCTCTGTCGGGATTACGGCTTCGGTTCCATACACTAGGCGTAGGGTGTCTCTCTCGCTTTGATGTCCGATGTGTCGCATTTGTAAGACCATAACACTTGTGGTAGGTTTTCCACCACGTCCTTTACTTGATCGAGGCGAGTTTTGAGTCCTTTCACAATTGTCTGTTGGTGACTTGATCCGACCATTTGCTTGAGGATGAGCGACCGAGGTGAATCTTCTTGAACTCAAGCTCTTGACACCACTCTTTGAAGACTTTATCCGTGAGCTGCGTCCCATTATCCGAAGCGGGGCGTGAGGGATGCCAAAGCGGCACAATATTCTTCCGACAAAGTTGAGGCGTTTACGCTGTGATTTTTACCGAGGGTTCGGCTTCTACCCACTTGAAGTAGTCGATGGCGACAATCGAATTGAAGCGCCTAGAGCCTTGCGAAGGGACCTACAATGTCGATCCCCATTGAGTGAATGGCGAGGACTTTGCATCTTGGCGAGGTCGGTTTGAGATAGTCTCGCACGTTTCCATGAATTGACACTTTGGACACTTTCTTTCGAGGTCAATCGAGTCTTGGAACATCGTTGGCTAATAGTATCCCCATCGCATTACTTTCTTTGACGATGACGCGGGGTCCGATATAACTTCCACATGATCCCTCATGCACTTCTCGTAATCGTAGTCAGCTCGGTTCGGACCTGTGCACCTTAGGAGAGGTGGAGATATGATTTTCTATAGAAATTCCACGCTCAGTGTATATCGTAGAGATTTGCTCAAGATTTTCCTAGCCTCGAGCCTGTCGTGGGGTAGTTCGCCCTTTTCCAAGTATTCTTGAATGAGAGTCATCCAATTGGGTTCGTCGTCAGAGACTATGTTGACCTCGACTCGATGTCGATGATCGTCTATGATTTTGTTTTGGACTTCTTCTCAAAGTGGGTGGTTGATGGCGAGGCCAATTTGCTCAAGATGTCATTCGCTATTTTGCTCCTTGGGATGCGAACCAACTTGAAGTGTGAGAAAGTTTGTTGTAGGCTTTTGGCATTTTCAAGGTATTTCTTCATCCTGTTGCCTTTTGCCTCGTACTTTCCCAACATGTGGCTTACTACGACTTGAGAGTCACTATGAACTTGCACGACTCGTGTCGAAGACTTTGAGCTAGGCGAAGTCACGCAATTAAGGCCTCGTGATTCCACTTCGTTGTTCGTATTCTTGAATGTGAACCGGTGAGTAAGTGATCTCTTGTCCTCGGTCCCGAGCGGGATACCGCCCGCTACCCGCTTTTCCACAAGCTCCGTCCACATAAATTTGCCAAAGAACTTTTGGAGCTTTTTGATGAGTTCGGCCGATATTGTGCGAGTAGGCTCGGTGGGCACGGGCTTTGTAGGAAAACGTATGTTAACCTCGCCCGAGGATCCATCTTGGGTGTTTAATTCACCATACATTGATTATAAACCCAGCATGCGCCTATATAATTAAATCGCAACACGTAGGGGTTTTCACGTGTTTACCTTTGGATCTGTCGAGGTGGGTCGAGCAGGATGAGCGGATTGAGCGGTCGAGACTCGTGCTTTGACCTTCGGGACTGTATCCGGATACCCAAACTCCAGCGTCGGTGAGGACGAGCTATGGAGAATGCACCGAAAATCACCCTTTTCTCTCACCAAGCTCTCGAAAATTCTCTCAAATATAGAGATGGCCGAAAATTCTAGTTGCAATATGTGAGCATTAGCTCAGACATTATCTCATACCTTATATTTATAATGCACTACCTTAATCCTATATGGAATATTACCATAATCCTATATGGAATATTACCATACTCTTAGGATTATTTCCATACTCTTAGGATTATTTCCATACTCTCAAGATTATTACCATAATCTTATATGGAAAGGATCTATGCATATACCATAAATATAATTATATCCATGTGATAAAGAGAATAAAATATTGCCAATTGAGCAATAGGGGCGCGATTTTCCTCGGTGCTACGGGCTGGATGGGCCACCAGGATCAAATCACGAGGAATAAAGATGGGCCTCAAATAAATTAATTATCTTATGTTCACCCGAACATAAATTAATTTATAAACATTCGATCATGCCACTAGAGAAAGAATGTTGACTTACCCTTTATTACCGAAGTTGAGTCGGGCTTGCACTTAGACATTACGAATCCCGTATTTAAGATATCGAACGTCCATTAATCATTTATAGCAATCGACGACAAAACGATTAATAACTTTATTTCTTAAGTAGTACCACTCAACCTTATTATTGTACTTGAGCTAACTCAACTGCAGGGTTTAGTACAATAAACCTTTGAGCTCCTTAAGGGGCGTCATCATCCTTAACGGATACTTGACTCGTCTGAGATAACTAGCGTGACATCAAGATCGCCACCACCCAAGATGCGGAGAATCTTGGGTTAGAACATATAACCTCACTCATAACAAGTCAAAGTGATGGTCAAGAACTCATACTCACCTAATACCTTATCGAGGTTTAGATCATCGTAAGTCACGAGATCTTGGTTCTTCACGACGGTCGAAAGAAGAACACATCTCACCGTGATCCTTGATACATCGAGGCGTACCAGCATAGACAAGCAACTAAGTCAAGTCACTTCTCTATCTATCTGCGGCTAAACCGACAACTCGTCCTTAAGTCGTCTCACCAGTGAACTTTTATATCTCATTAAGCTTGACCAATCATACGGACTTGTGATCTTCTACACATTGTATGATCTAACTTATATGAGATAAGGGGACACGGATATATGCAATCAAGTATTCAAATCGGATAGGAGATTGTAATAGTGGTTCTGAAACATTGTATACAAGCTCAACCAAACGCTTTCGGTATACAAATCCAACAATCTCCCACTTATACTAAAGCAAACTTTTAGTATACAATGTGTCTTTCTACTAGCTATTACAAACAACCATCACTTTGCTTCTCCCACTTATACAAAGTTTCCTTTCTAAGTGGGTGCCATCAGCATAATCCAGTCCTCTAACGTGTCCATCGTAGACTTTTGCGGCGGGCTCTTCGTGAATGGATCCGCTAGATTTTCCGTCGTATCAATCTTTTCAATCAGACGTCACCTCGTCTAACGATTTCTCGTATGACATGGTACTTTCTCTCTATGTGTTTAGTCGCGTTGTGGGTCCGTGGTTCCTTGAGTTTGCCATCGCACCGAGTTATCACGATGAAACTATGATACTCTTGGGCAAACCGGTACCACATCTAGATCCATGAGGTGGTTCTTGAACCATCTGACCTCCTTAGAAGCCTCCAGGCGGCTACATATTCGGCTTCCATGGTAGAGTCCGCAATGCATCGCTGCTTTGCACTCCGCCAGATACGGCTCCACCTCCCAAGGTAAACACATAGCCCGAGGTTGACTTTTTCTCATCACGGTCGACTTGGAAATCCAGTCTCAGATAACCCAAAGGCATTAGACTATCCGCATGGTAAACTAGCCTATAATCTCGAGTCCTTTTCGGTGCTTGAGTATATGCTTCTTCGCAGTCCAATGAGCTTGTCCGAGGTTGGGCGATATCTAGCTACTATGCTACCGCATAGCGGATATCGGGCCTCGTGCATAGCATTGCGTACATGAGACTTCCTCGGCCGGGCGTAAGGAACTTGTCTCATTCCTCTATCTCCTTTGCGATCATAGGTGGTGCGTTTTAGATAAAGGCGCCATGTATACGAAGGTAGCAATCCTTTCTTGGCGGTGCGCATACTAAAGCAGTAATCACGATATCAATGTAAGGCGCTGAGATAAGCTCAACATTTTCTTCTTGCGATCTCGGTAAACCTTGATCCCAATATGCTGCTGCATCTCCTAAGTCTTTCATTTGAAACGATCGGATAGCCAACTTTTACGTCGATATGACTTCACGTTGTTGCCCGACTAGAAGGATGTCATCTACATAAAGTGCAAAAATACCACATCACCGTTGACATCTAACCGATACACACACTCTCGCTAAGCAACTGGGTAAATCCATAGGACTTTACCACCTCGTCAGCGTAAGTTCTATGATCGGAGACCTACTTAAGTCCATAAATGGACTTCTTAAGCTTCCATACTAGATGCTCTTCACCCTTTACCACATAACCTTCAAAGTTCTTGCATATAGATGTCTCTACCTTCCTCAAGGTAACCGTTTAGAAAAGCGGTTTTAACATCCATTGCCAAACCTCTGGGTTCAGTGGGCTGCTATGGCTAGAAGAATTACGATGGACTTGAGCATTGCTACGGTGAAAGGTCTCATCAAATCGATGCCCTCAATGAAGTGTACCCTTTCGCCACAAGCACGGCTTTAAAAGCGAAACCTCTCATCGAATCTCTTCCTCTTGTATATCCACTTACTACCTATGGCTTCCTCGCCATCGGTAGAGTGTCTTTCATATACATCCATGGCCGTTATGGACTCCATTTCTAGGTCCATAGCGGTGTGCCATGATCTTGCATCAATATCTTGTATCGCCTCCTTGTATGTCCATGGGTCGATTATTGCATGTTCGTCTGCTTTGGGACTAAACCAAGATTCACCCACGAACATAAATCGCTCGGGTTGACGAACAACCTCCCACTCTGACGAGGTCTCTGAGCACAATGGCAGCGGTGGGTGCAGATACTTGTGGTTCTCTAACTTGCACAACTTGCGTGTAGGTACCACTTGTGCGGTCGGTATCTCGGTGGAACTCGACCCTTCAATTTCTTGAAGTATCGGTGTCGATCCTCCCACTGACTCGACATCTCGCACCTTTGGCCTAATCGGTGGTGGAATCGATCATCTTCTAATTCTTGAAGAATGATTTCAACTTTGGACTTATGATTTTCATATAATCCTCTTCTAAGAATCGGGCATTAGTGTTAATAATGACCTTCGATCCTTAGGACTATAGAATAAACCACCTTCGTTCCTCTAGGATAGCCATAAACGACCTTGCGTCGGATCTAGCCTCCAACTTGTCGACTTTCTTGTTCAAAGACGTGTCTTGGACTTCCCATATCCTTATGTGGCTTAAAGCGGGCTTGCGCCCAAACCACAACTCGAAGGGATCTTTTCGACTTGGGCGGTACTTAGATTTAGCAAGTATGCGCCGTCTCTAAAGCATACCCCGTAGCGAAATAGGCAATGTAGCATAACTCATCATAGATCTAACCATTTCCAAAGAGTCCTATTTCTTCGCTCGACACACCATTTTGATGTGGTGTGCCCGGTGAAATCTTGTTGGGATGTAATCCCACACTTCACTAGATAGTCCATAAACTCGTTCTTGAGGTATTCGCCACCGCGATCGAGCATGATGACTTGATACTTTACCTAGCCGTCTCCACTTCCGCCTTAAACTCTTTGAATTTCTCAAAGCATTCGGACTTGCGGTGAAGCGGTATCGTATCCGTACCTTGAGTAATCGTCAATGAAAGTGACAAAATACTCGTACCCTCCACGAGCTTGTGTGGACATCGGTCCACACAGGTCAGAATGGACTAACTCCAACATTTCTGTGGCTCTATAACCCTTCGCTTTGAAGGTGCGGTCGACATCTTACCTTATCACGAGGATTCGCGGTGGGAGCAGATGAGTAACCGTGAGATTACCCAACGCTCCATTCTTAGCCAGTCTTTGGATCCTATTTAGATTGATGTGACCTAATCTAAGATGCCAGAGAAAAGTAGAGTCATCTTGCGAAGAAAACTTTCTCTTTTAGGGTTTGATGAAGATCTGACATAGTTATAGGTATTATGTTTTGCGAGAAATAGTATAAAGCGAATTATATAAAGTGCCAACACGATAACCCGTCATTTCTTATGATAGAAACACCACTATCAAAAATAACGAATATCCATGGTAAATAATTTGAAACAGAACAAGGTTCCATGAAAATCCGGCACATATAAAACGTCTTTCAAAACTAAAACTGTTGTCCCAAAACATAAAGAAACATCTCCAGCGCAGCGACTTGACTTTCGCGGCGTTGCCCATGGAGATCATTATCTCGCCATCAAACAGCTCCTTGTCGCGGAACCGCAAGGTGTAACAAACATGATCGATTCGCCCGTATCTACTACCCAAGAATGGGTAGAACAAGTCGCTAAACATGTTTCCGTTACTAAAGCAAACAGGCGTACTTGAGCCTTGAGCATAGGGCACTTGGCCTTCCAATGCCCGATCTTGCCGCACTTGAAGCACTTGCCCTTCTCCTTTGGCTTCTTCAGCCTCGGTGGCAACCATGTTCTTGCTCCCATTCTCCCACTATTTCTTTTACCACCTTTGGCACCCCTTTTCTATTTCCATTTTGCAACGAAAATTTTGGGCCCTTAGATGTGCTAGCAAGAGCATGTGCTCCTTTTCCCATAACTCCTTCCGCACAACGAGATCATTAAACAACCGACTAAGTGTAAACTCGGTCTTGCTCATGATCGCATTCACGAAAGTTCTCAAAGACTTGGGCGGTATTGAGGATGATATCGACCTTGGCCGCGTCAATACCTCCTCCCAACCGATCAAGACTATCCATGAGATGAGTCATGTGGGAGACATGTTCATGGACGAACTTCCTTCTTCCATCTTACACGCCAAGATTTCTCTCATTGTGTGGGCGGATCGTCGATCCGATCGCCCAAACTTACTCTCGAGACTTGACCAAATATCGGTCGCGTCTACCATCGATGATGTTGCAGTTGCAAGCTTTGGACATCGTAGTCATCATATAGCATTTAGCCATATTGTTTGACTTATTCCAAAGTCTTGACTCTGTTGCTCATTAGTCGATCGCGTCGATGAGGCATCGGGTTTAGAGTAGTGAGAACAAATATGTGTTCTTCGTGATAAGAACATATTCCATATTACGTTTCCACTCGATAAAATTTGGACCGGATAACGGTTTTGTGCGAGCATATTGATAATCGGCGTAAGAGACATATCCGAAACGATAATGTAAAACACATAAACATACGATCGCAAATAATTCGTAACAATAATATGTAACCTTTGATAAAACAATATTAATTGAAACCTCCAATCGCCCAAGAATCCCACATGCAAGCCGCGCGTGGGCGTTTACATGAACCCCTCGACTGGACTAAAATATACTTTTTAGTCGTTTAATTTCTATCCATGTCAACTTATCCTAATGACAATGAAATTAATGATTGGACCTTACTAGACCACATCACTATCGCAAGAAGGGACTTTGCGGGAAGTTGTACTTGAGGTGATGTCTAAGCAATGACCACAATTTTAACGAAGAAGATGAATTCTTAGAATTGGTATACTCACTCGGACCATACCGCTTCAATTCAAATTCTTTTGTTATCTCATTTATATCTATCTCTAGAGAACTTATGAAAATCGCACATGCAAGTCACGCGTGTGGGCGTTTACATGAAACTCCCACTTCTCAATAGATTTAAAGGTTTTATTTAGAAATCTCATCTAACAAACTTATGATAAGCAGTGCGAGCAAGCCACGCGTGTGGGCGTTTACTCACGCAGCGTCTCACTTTGTTTAGAGATCAAAAGTGGAGGTCTTGACATTTTAATTTAAAAATTAATTTGTCGGGTTGCTTGCTTAGTCTTTTTATTCAAAAGGTTTGTCCATGCGGATCACGTAATCCTAGCATGCTTTTCTATAGAACTCGACATGTAAAACATGCTCGCAGTAATTGTAAAATATGCTTGATAAGCGCGATAAACCTAGCATGCTTACTATAGCATCCAATTACGTAAAACACTTAAAGGTTTGTCAACGTAATATAAACATACATAGCATGCTACTGCATAATATAAACATTCACGACATGCATATGAGCGATAAAAATAAAATAAAACGTTCATCGCGCCCAATCGTGAAACACCGCACAATTAAATCTAATCTATTACATAGATTTACAAAGTGCAATTAAACTTGAAAACGGGCCTCGCGTGCTCGGGCACGGACGGATTCATCAAATGGGCCTCGCGTGCACGCACGGGTCGGAAAACTGAAAACGGTGCGGGCGGGTTAAGCGTCTGGGCGGCGCTGAGGGAAGGCCCGACCAGCGCCGCCAACCCTTGCGTCCGCCGCCTTCTGTCCTCGCGGGCTACCTCATGATCGCTAAAGCTACCGCGACCGACGAAGCAGACATGCGTGGCCACCGCCCGGCGCCGAGCGTGCGCGCCGGCGTCGCGCGCGCAGCCGCCGCTTCCGCGACCATGAAGCCGCTCGCCGGGTAGCTTCACAACGCACGCCTGTCGCCCGCTAGCTCGCCGCTTTCGCTTGCTTGCGGCCGTATCTCGCGATCGCCGATCGCTCGATCGCTCGCGTGGCACCGAGGGATCTCGTCTTGCGAACGCCATGCGCCAGCGCCCTCGCGATCGCCCTCGCGATCGCGAGGCTCGCCGCGAGATACCGTCCGATGGTCAGCCGAACTACTGTTTTCCCGTCGTTTACGTTCTTCGTTCTTCGTCTCGTTCTTCTTTACGATAAGATTTACATGATAAAATCTAATCTAACCACGGATTTTCTCGTGGTGTAAAACAAAACCAACAAAATAACAAACGAGCCACGATGAGCGACAAATCCACAATTATTAAAACGCACGTAATAATCAAACGTGAATTAATCCAGCAGAGCCAAGATACGATCGGGCTACGTACCAGTGTAGGAAAACGATGTTAACCCTCGCCCCGAGGATCCATCTTGGGTGTTTAATTCACCATACATTGATTATAAACCTAGCATGCGTCTATATAATTAAATCGCAACACGTAGGGGTTTTCACGTGTTTACCTTTGGATCTGTCGAGGTGGGTCGAGCAACGGATGAGCGGATTGAGCGGTCGAGACTGTGCTTTGACCTTCTGGACTGTATCCCGGATACCCAAACTCCAACGTCGAGTGAGGACGAGCTATGGAGAATGCACCGGAAAATCACCCTTTTCTCTCACCAAGCTCTCGAAATTCTCTCTCAAATATATGAGATGGCGAAAATTCAGTTGCGATATGTGAGCATTAGCTTAGACATTATCTCATACCTTATATTTATAATGCACTACCTTAATCCTATATGGAATATTACCATAATCCTATATGGAATATTACCATACTCTTAGGATTATTTCCATACTTTAGGATTATTTCCATACTCTCAAGATTATTACCATAATCTTATATGGAAAGGATCTATGCATATACCATAAATATAATTATATCCATGTGGATAAAGAGAATAAAATATTGCCAATCGAGCAATAGGGGCCGATTTTCCTCGAGTCTACGGAACTTTGGATGGGCGACCAGGATCAAATGCAAGGAATAAAGATGGGCCTCAAATAAATTAATTATCTTATGTTCACCCTTAACATAAATTAATTTATAAACATTCGATCATGCCACTAGAGAAAGAATGTCGACTTACCCCTTTATTACCGAAGTTGAGTCGGGCTTGCACTTAGACATTACGAATCCCCGTATTTAAGATATCGAGCGTCCATTAATCATTTATAGCAATCGACATCTTAAAACGATTAATAACTTTATTTCTTAAGTAGTACCACTCAACCTTATTATTGTACTTGAGCTAACTCAACTGCGGGGTTTAGTACAATAAACCTTTGAGCTCCTTAAGGGACGTCATCATCCTTAACGGATACGGTGACTCGACATGATAACTAGCGTGACATCTGAAACATCGCCACCACCCAAGATGCGGAGAATCTTGGGTTAGAACATATAACCCTCACTCATAACAAGTCAAGTGATGGTCAAGAACTCATACTCACCTAATACATTATCGAGGTTTAGATCATCGTAAGTCACCGAGATCTTGGTTCTTCACGACGGTCGTAAAGAAGAACACATCTCACCGTGATCCTTCAATACATCGAGACGCACCAGCATAGACAAGCAACTAAGTCAAGTCACTTTATCTATATCGCAGCCCAAACCGACAACTCGCCCTTAAGTCGCCTCACCGTGGAAACTTTTATATCTCATTGCTTGACCAATCATACGTACTTTTGTGATCTTCTACACCTTGTATGATCTAACTTATATGGATAAGGGACACGAGATATATGCAATCAAGTATTCAAATCGATAGAGATTGTAATAGTGGTTACAGAAACATCAGTATACAAGCTCAACCAAACCGCTTTCAAGATACAAATCCAACAGTTTTTCCACGGTTAGCCTCCACGAGGAAGTCTCAAGGCCCGACCTTTCGATGGCTTCGACGAGGGCAAAAGATATATCATGTTCGCTTAACTCAATGGCCCACTTCGCGATTCTCCCGAAACTCGGCCGCCAACACTGACGGCAGTGGATGATCGGTGAGAACCTCGTATGGGATGTGCATGGAAGTAAGGACTAGCCTCCTCGCAGCTGCTTACCAATGCAAGAGCGAAGCTTCCAAAGGTCGATATCTTGTTTCGCCCTTTAGTGCTCGGCCGATGAAATACACGGGAGTCAGCATCCATCCTCTTACCAAAACTGCACTTATGGTTTCGTCCGTTGCGAGGTATAGTGAAAGGACTTCCTTCTTTGGGACGGATAATGTTGGGAGTTTGGCAGATAATTCTTGAGGTCTTCAAAGGTCGATTATGTTTATCATCCCAAGATAACTCCGAGCTTTTTGAGTATTTTGAAAACTGAGTCGCTTATCCGCAGCTTCCTAAAGGAAGCGACTTAGCGCCGCCATGCAGCTCAACAATTTATGCACATCGTGAATCGCTTGGCTCCTTCATCTCCAAAATGGTTTGACCCTTGACGGGTTGGCTTTTAATCCTCTCGCGGAAACCCAAAGACCCTAAGAATTTTCCATCGAATCATGAACGCAGCACTTGGGGGTTTAGCTTTAGGTTTACTTTATAAGTAAGTCGAGGACGATTCGAGATCCGTAACGCACGTGGCTTCCTCCTTGCTTTCGACGACGATGTCTTCTACGTAAACCTCCACATTCTCGCCGATGTAGGGTGAAATATCTTGTCCACCATCCTTCGATAGGTGGCACCCGTTCGAGTCCAAAGGCATTTTCTTATACGCAAAGACCAAGTCCGTAATGAAAGCTGTTTTGAGGTGTCTTCGTCGCTCATCGTGACTTGGTGATACCTTGTATAGATCTAGGAAGTCAAGACTTCGTGACCAACCAAAGCATCAACTCTTATCAATGTCGTGGAGGGGTAGCGCTGGGCAATGTTTGTTGAGATCGTGCAATCGATACACATTCGCCAACCTCCTCCTTTCTTCTCGACCATCACTGGTTGGCTATCCAGGCCTGATACTTCACTAATATGCCCGCTTTCAAGAGCTAATGCACTCGCCATATACGACCAGTTCGCCTCTTTCCGCAAGATCCGCCGCCGCTAAACCGGCTCGATATTTGGATCAATGTTGAGCGGTGTAATGATACTTGGTGAGACCCCGGTCATGTCAAGGGGCCACCAGGTAAGATGTCTCAGATTCCTTAGGAGTTGGATTATCGTTTCTCGTGATGTGGTACTCGGTTAGAGTTTATACTTTGACGACTTTGAGAGGATCGTCCCTCAGGATAGCTCGACTTCTTCAACCGAGTTGTCGAGAATCACAAGTCTTTTTCCTGCTCGACTGGCTTGGCTCAGAATTGCTATGCCCATGGGTGTTGGGTCGACATCCCCCACCTTCTTAAGGCAACTGCATGCATTCTTTCGCTTTTTCCTCGATCTCCTGATCACGGCCACCTCCTCCGCGCGGGATTTTCATTGTCGTGGTACGCTGAACACACCGCCTCACCGCATTTAGCCATCCCCGCCTAGTATGACGTTATACGGCTAGTATGCATTTACCACAAAGAATCAGTATCACCTTGGTCGAGCTGCCGGCCTTTCCCACCGTGACTGGAGTTCAATAACCCCTCCGGGCGCTGCTCTTCAGACGAAACTCCTAAGTGGTAGAGGTGTGAGACGCCTCTTCTATTCCCAACTTGTCAAGCATTCCTTGAAGATGATGCTTACCGACGTGCCACTATCAACGATATGCGCCGAACCAGCTTGTTGGCGACATCGCTAGATTATCATGGCGCCCCGTGAGGCACTATGGTTGGTATAGATCACTTTCGAATGTAACGGCTCGCCCTTCGAACCTCTTGTTTGCTGTGTTCGCCGGCCTTCGTGGACTGCCTCGCTTTTATCGAGGACTTCAGACGCCTCGGGAGCCCCATGATGGTGGAGATGACCCATCAGATTGGGCTCGTCACCTTCTTCGCCGTTCTTCCTTGCTTTTTTGGAAGGGGCGAGTTCCCTTGTTTCTTGACGGCTTCCGCTTTGCCTCGCTGGAGCCTCGTGCCAACTCGCCCCTCGGTAATTTTAAGGGTCCCGTCTGATTAACTTTCGATATCTTCCATGAGGTCTCAGATTCTTCCGTGTCGTGCCCATTATCCTCATGGAAGGAAGCAAGATTTATCTTTAGATCGACGCTCGATCTCCCTAGCATGGGCCGAGGTTTCTAACATGTCCGTACGGAGCTCGTGAATCTCCGCCTGCTTGTCTGGGGCGAGGCCGAGGTCGTTTCGATTGGGACGTGGCGAGCCCGGACTCAATAGTGCCACGTTATATTCTTTCCGTGGCACTTCGTCGCTGGCTTGGGTCTCCTCGACCATCTTGTTTCCTCTTCTCTGTCGAGGTCGGACTTGTCAAGATCTCGCCGCGTTCGCTTTGTTCGCCATGAAGAACCGATCCACTATGCGCCATAGTCCGACGCAAAGACGAGGCTCGCATTGATTTATCTCCCCATACAAGGCCTCGTAAGATGTCGCTTAGAAAGCCGATATGATGAGGAGGTCGCCACGCTCGACCTTTAAGCATTCTTGTTGAACCTCATCATAAAGTCGCCGATGGACTCACCAGCTATTGCCACGGGTGAGGAGCCGAGCCGAGGTGGTTTTAGACTCACTTTTTGAAGAACCTTCGATGGAATGCTTCCATTAGGTCTCGTAAGATTCAATGCTGCCGAAGGTAGACTCGTCGAACCACCGACCTGCGTTTCACCGTAAGCTCCGGAACAAATTTTACACATATGAATGGTATTGAGGTGTTGGTTGATCATGTCAGACTCGAATTGTGAAAGCGAAGTTCATGGATCCCGCATCATTACAGAAGTGTATGCACCCACCAGACTTATCCGGGAGAGGTGTCAAGCATCTCGCTGGAGAAAGTGGTGACGATCTTCCCATATCCATCAAACCGCCTTCCGGAGAGGGATGTCGAGTTTGTCGGCCAACTCGCTAGTAATTACGAGGATCGACTTCGCGGTGTTGTGATCGACCGCCCCACGCTGCCTATCCCTTGTATGGTCGATTTGAAACCGACTGTGAGAGGCATTGTGGCACGCGAGCGCCACCATCCGTAGGTCGGGATTCACGTCACTGCGCGTCACCGTGCTTCGACGAAAGCTTTGACGCCCCTTCGCGATTGTGTCGACCTTTGTTCTCGCCGAGGTACCGGAGGAAACTTTCTCTCGTTTTTCTCAGAAACCTTTAACCGCCGCCAAGGTTTATCCGGTGTTTGAGTTCCTCTGTTGCTACAATTCCTTCATCGTGGGCGTCTTCTTCTTCACGTAGATTGGGCGGCCTCGCCATCGAGGTTTTGCATCGCGTTCTTCGTGGGTTGTGTCTCTCGACGGTTCTTCCCAGCGAGTTTCGGGGCTGGACGTCGTTGTTCAGCCGTTGTTGCGGGCGGCGACACTGGATGTAGGACTTTGGTGTTCATCGCGTTATGATTGATTCCCCAGAACAAAAGTTGATCGAAACACGTAATTTCGCTCCCACGTGACGGCGCCAATGATCGACTTAATTTCTGTTAGGAAATAAATGCACAATGAACATTTAGGATTTACGTGGTTCGATCTTTCAATTAGATCTACGTCCACGAGCAAGGAGAGTGTATGTTATTGATAATGAGGAGTGATTACAAAGAGTGTAGATGATCTTTTTCGCCTAATCTAGCCTCTATTTATACACGATTATATCGACCTCGATCTCAAACCGAGAGCTTCTAAATAGGATCTTAATCCGAGATTTTCTAAATAGATTCTTTAGACGTGTCCAATCTTCAAGGCTCCACTTGGATTTGGGTTGCAACCACTTAGAGTCTTCTTGGGTCGAACTCGCAGGTCGAGCTTAATGTCCGGGCCAATTTATATTGGGTCCGATGCTCAGGCCCAGTGGTCGAGCCGCATCCTATCAAGAGTGCATCATGCATGTCATGCTCAAAGACAAAGTCATTCAACTTTGAAACTTTGTAAATAAACGCATATCATCTCTTTTGAAAATATATAAAACATAAGCATATCATTATAGAAAATACTTATACCCACCCGGTAATACCACTGACTATACCTTCGCTTTCACTTTGTTCTTCTTCCCACTTGGGTCATCAATCCACATAAAACGGCATAAAAGCATATAAAGAACCAAACAAGAACATAGCTTAACTTAGTCGTCGATACGACTATATTTTCTCAATACACAAGACGCTATGGTCTATAAACATTCGAGTCATTGCATCCTCTAACGTCTTAAACATATAACAAGACTTAACGAAGCATCATGTGACTAAACGAGCATAGAAAACTCGACAATAAGTTTAAACCATCTAATCTTAGCCAAAAACCTAACAACCCCTTAAGACATATCTTATGTCCGACGTTGCGCAAGACGTCGTCTATCTTAGACGAACCTCTATACATGCTCAACTATCATCAAATATCACTAATCAACCATCAAAACTCAAAGATCAAAGCTTTAGCATTGAAGACTCAAACTTGACGTCAAACTAAAAATTTTCAATTTTCGAATACGTCGGCCAAAAAATCCGAATAAATCATTTTAGGCTTTATTTATATCATAGAATCCAAATATGAACTCAAAATGATCAAATAAAATCAAAACTCAACATTACATGGGTTCAAAGTTTCGGCCAAATGAGGGTTTCAACATGGTTCAATTTCAAACGTTTTTCTTGCTCAAAACATGTTTATATCTATCCAATAACACATATATGAAGGAAATTCCAACATATCAACATCATATATTCAAGATCAAAGCCCCATGATTTTCGAAAATTTCATCAAAATTTCAAAGAATAAACATATGCTCAAAATTTCAACGTTTAATAACTCGTCGACGATTAATCTAACATAATATCAAGAATTAATCGAACAAAACATATCCTTCATAATTCTTCCAAAATGACCGAAAATATGATATACACATAAGATCATATTTTTAAAATTTTCAAACCGTAGATATGTTTTAAAGATAGAAATATACCTTAATTCGAAGACAGATCAAAAATTCAACGGTTGGATCTTCAAAATTTGGAGCATGAAATTTCAAAAATTTTAGTGTGTGTAGTGTGTGTGAGGCACGAAATTGTGAAGAAAATAAAGAAGAAAAATGAATAGAAATGTGTATTTATATAAGCCACAAATTTTATTTCATTTTTCATTTTCTTTAATTTGGTGGAAAATTCACCAACATTCTAGAGAATTCTTTAAAATTCTCCATTTTCATTTTCTTTAAAACATGATGAATAATCATGTTTTATCAAATTACAAAAATGTACACTTTTCTATAAATAATACCAATGTTATAAATACATGCTATTAATCCATATCGTTCCGATTTCAAAATTCAATTTCTAATAAAATGCTCTCTACTTGAAATCCTCTTTCAAAACTCAAATAACATATTATAAACATCAAAATTTGATTATAAAAACATTTTTGTCCTAAAAAACTATTTTAAATATTTTGCTCTTAATCGGAGCTTAATCGGCAAACGCCGATGTCACAAAAGCATAGATTTTGAAATTCTCAATTTTCTGAAATCAAGACTTCTTGAGCATGTATCTATCATCTCAAAACCCTTGGAATCTAGGTCTTCTTATTCTTAACAAGACCTAAGAATCTTATCTCAGGTTCGATCTCGAATCATATCTTGTCGACTCGAAGCTTAACATAAAAGCTTCTAGCTTAAATAACTCTTTCTTAAGGATGCAATGCCCTTCTCATAAGCTCTTAATTAGGAACCAATATCTCGCTACAAGAACGCGGGTATTACACTTATTTATTAGGAGCTCCTTGTTTATTTCTACGTAGTCATTGATTGGCAGATGATGTTATTCTAAAGACCGAATAAACGCAAAGAAATATGAATACCTATGCTTGATCAACAATATAGTAATTGATTTTCAAATTACCTTAGTTCACAAGATACACTTGAAAAAATTAGATACTTAACGGCACAACCTAAGGTACAAATAGAAGCAGTATAAGAAGAAATCCTCAACATATACTCAACTACCAACGGTCACTCGACCAACAAGAAGAGTCAATAGCATACAAATAGACATAGTTTTGTCGACGCCCTAACTACGAAAAAGATAAAAGATGGAACTAGATTGAAAAGGGTATTTTTGAACACATACCCTATTAAAGTTGCCGACTTCAAATATAGTTTGAGGTGAGCTATCTCCAATGGATAGTTTCATCTCTCTCACTATAAATAGGATATCTTACTTTCAAACGAGAGTAATCAATACTTCTACAACTTTATTATCTTCAAGAAGAGAACAAAAGCCTCAAATTCCTCAAAGCTCTAAAGCTTCATCTTCCATAAAGCATTCAGTGTTCAAGTGCTTTGAACTTTAAGATCTTGTTCGGATATCCGTTCGAAATTAGATTCAAAGCTTATTTTCATATCATAACTTAGAATCGAGTGAGTTTAGTATTTTTATTTGAATTTATTGTAAAGGTTCACTCAAGCTGGAAAAACCTTCCTTATCCATCCACCCTATCATAGTAGTGAGTGTGAAAGCAAGTAATTTATCTTGTGTGATAGACTGAAAGTTGATAGAAGTTGCAAGTACGCTATCGTGAGAGATAAGCCGAAAAATAGGTATAGAATGATATTCCTAGGTTGAGCTCAGAGGTGTATGAAACTTAGAAAAATGATATTGTCACTATGTGCAAGTGAGTTACTAAGAAGTGTGATTGCATTCTTTATTTTGATAGGGCACAATAGACTTAAGATTTAGTGAATACTCTGAACCACTTTAAAAATTATGTGTGTTTTATTGCTTTAGTTACAGTCTTCCTTAACTATCTTACACTTTGCATATCCTGCAAATTTTCAAGTGTTTGATAAACCAAGTTAGGCTTCAACCTACATGTTAAAGCTTTGTACGTTAAACAATGTTTTCATACACGCGTATATTAATCTTAGGCTCACACACTTCCTCACTTGTACAATGAGATAGTGATACAATACAACTAGCAAGTTGTTCTAGCTATTAGTAGGAGTGTTATTTTGATGAAGTCTTATTCAGTAAAAAGAAACTAATTTTAACCTGAAATAATCATGTTACTATTTAAGAAAATCTGACTTCTATATTAGACAAGCCAAAAAAAACAAAAATTGTATGGACATGTATTCCCCGGACCAACATGAACCTTTTCCCATGAATCTCACTAAAATATATCATCACTTGATCAAACAAAAACAATCATATACTCCCTTCGTTTACAACAAATGTATCACTTGTGGATGGTATGAGTTTTAGTAAAATTGTTGGTTAGTGTTGTTTGAGTAGAGAAAGAGTCCTACCATATGATAAATTATGAGTTACGAATGGTTTTTTGGTAAATAATGAGTGATTGTGAAGTTGAATAATAAGGAGTAGTGTTATGAAAAAAAAAAAAAGTGATATACTTTTTGTGGATGCTGAATAAGGCAATTGTGATACACTTATTATGAACGAAGGTAGTGATATTTTTGTTTTGCTTAGGAAACGTGATTTTTTGCTCTCGTGCTCGAATTGATCCTACCTCTACATTTGTCTGGTTATGTGAATACACCAGGTCAAGTAAAATACAAAACCCTTAATTAGGACTTGTTCACGACGTGCAGGATTTAAATTAGAATAAGTAGTCGCTTCATATAAAAATAAATAAATAGCCGGCACGAAATGCAGAATTTAAATTTACAAAATTCAAAGTTAGGCCGCCTTTAGATTTGTAACAGAATCTGTAATATTGTATAAACAAATCAACCTTCAGTCACAAGCTCAAATAATGTTTGGCTGCTCAAACAAATTAAAGTCAAAAAACCGAAGTTGGTCCCATTACTCTCACGTCGGTCAATCCATAATCGAAATCGAAAATAATATTATATCAAGTGCCTGAGTGTCACGGGGTATATAAATCTTGAATTAGTGTTCATCTTTTTATGTGGAAAACTTCAACACAAGAAACGTCCAATATATGTTGTATTTAAAATATGATTATTGACCTCAAGAATATTATACTAGTAAACTATCATAAATTAATTGAAATTTGGCCTCCTGCCTCTCACAGAATTCTATGCTCGTAATGGATGTTGAAATTCAGCTCAACAACAAATTTTGTTGGCCTTAGCCTAAATTATGGCACTGATCGCTCCTCTAGAATCTTGCAAGTGGATATTCACCCAACAAAAGCGCACAGTTATTTTTGATTCGACCAATAATTCCAAAAATTATCAGTGAAACTACTCGTTTAATGGGTGTGGCTACTGATACGACTCAGAATATATTTTTGATTATTCAGAAAAGATTCTATAATAGAAAGTTAGATTCTAAAAATATAAATGATTAATATATTATTTATTTATAACAGTATATCAGTGTTTTCATAGGCTCAAGATACATACTGAGTTCTTGATCAGCTGGTCAAACTTGATCAGCAATTGAAGCCAGTCAAACTTACTTCTTAATTCTCTCACTTCAACTCATGACTAATTTGCTAAGTCAATTCACAATAATGAAGCATACTATACCATCCTATTGAACCATGCCTACTTTTTGACCCCCCCATTACTATACGCCTATATATATATAACAACTACATCATAAAAGAAATATATTCCTAGCATTTGGCGATTTGCTTAATTAGTAAAGATGTTGCTCCCCACAATTTTTGCTCTGGTGCTCGGATTCACCGTCTACCTCTACATTTCTCTTGTGTTGAAGCCCAATAAAATACAAAAGATGTTGAAGAAGCAAGGGATCCACGGCCCCCACCAAAATCCTGCTCGGCAACATCCTCGAGATCAAGAAATCCCGCGATGCCACCGCCAACACCGCGGCTAGCAACTCTGGACCGCCGGCCGTCCACAACACTGCCTCCGTTTTCCCATTTTTGGAGCAATGGAGTAAGCAATACGGTATGTATTATGCCGTCTTTTTTTTAGTTCATGGATACTTGCAGCCGCAACATTAGTTGAACAATGGATAAACTCACGTTCCTTTGCAATAAGCAACAAATCACACATGACAAATAAACAATTGCAAACTAGATGTGACAGTTTCAGACCAACAGATGTATTAGTGGGATATAGTGTAATTTAACCTCTATTAACTCACTCTACCACTAGGCTCGGAATGGAGCATGCATGGTCTAGGCACAGCCGATGATCGTCCGCTTATTTCATTTAATTATTATATTTAAGTTGTATTTTATATTTTCTTCGATTTTTTACATACAAAATATAATTTCATAAGTACAAATTTATTATGTCATAAACTTGCTTCAGACTTCAGTACTCATGCTAAAGGGAGCTGGTTAATTAAATTAAATGTCGGCCGATTATCAATAATCATGCAACTTTGTTTATTTTTAGGTCAAATTTTCACATTTGCTCTGGGCAGTCTCCAAGTACTACACGTGAGCGATCCTAGTGTAGCGAAGGAGATCACGACGACGACGTCGCAGGACTTAGGAGGCCTGCTTACCAGCAAAAACACTCGGCCCTCTTCTTGGGCAGGGCATCTTGACATCCAACGGTGCGATTTGGGCACGACAGAGGAAGATCATGGCCCCGAGCTGTTCATGGAGAAAGTTAGGGTAAGAAAACAGAGTTAATGATTGTGCAAAATACCCGATTTTCTTAGTGAAACACAAAAATTGGAGATGTACTCAATTAAGGACATCGGTAGGTACAGACGTTGACACATTTCTTAAGTGTAAATGACAATTTTCTGTACATAAATTGATACTTTAGAAGTCTACATACGACGTTCTGACAAGTGTTTTGGGTAAGTATACCCTGTCATATAAATTCTACTCCTAATTTAGGATGAAGAAGATTAATAGGGGCATTTTTGTTAGAATGGATAGTTTATATATTTGTAAGTTAAATAATTATACCAGTTAAGGAGTCATGGTGGTGATGCAGGGAATGATGAGCATAATCACTGAATCGGCTCACACAGTGGTGAATACATGGAAGCAAGAAATCGAGGCCAACAATGGCAGAGTTCTTGACATCACTGTCGACGGTTATATGAAAAGATTTTCGGGAGATATCATTTCTAGAGCTTGTTTTGGGAGTAATTACAGCAAAGGGCAAGACATTTTCTTGATGCTTGGGGCTCTCCAAGAGCTTGTGTCCAAGAAAACAATGTCTGTAGGCCTTCCAGGCTTAAGGTATAATAATTGTACTTATAACTACCAAGTGTGTGATGTAGAAAATAATTTTACTTGATTCGTGGATTTTAATATAAAAACAGAGGTGTCCTCCCTCGGTTGAAATTTTACTCGGTAGCACTCATGTGTGACAGGCATCTTCCTACAAAGAGCAATAGGAAGATTTGGGCTTTAGAGAAAGAAATTCGGGCGTCGATCTTGAAGCTAGTAAAGGAAAGAAAGGAGGCAGGATACGAGAAGGATCTGTTGCAAACCCTTGTTGAAGGGGCAAAGGGGACTTATTCAACATCAGCTGCGATGGATCAGTTCATTGTTGATAACTGTCGGAACATATACTTAGCTGGCTTCGAGACTTCCGCAATTTCAGCTTCGTGGTGTCTAATGTTGTTGGCTTGAACCCGGAATGGCAAACGCGCATTAGGGATGAAGTGGAGCAAGTGTGTCAGGGGCGAGTCCCTGACATTGACATGCTTCGTAAGATGAAGCAGGTTAGATGAGCCCATCATTCAACATGATAACATATTTATGTATTTAATTTAGGAGCATATATAGTGTAATATGATATATTATATTTTATATTTTGGTATTTGCAGCTGCACACGGTGATTCAAGAGACAATGCGGTTGTACCCCCCGTCTCCAACCCTAGCTAGGGAGGTGTCGAAAGACATGAAGATAGGCAAAATAATGGTCCCCAAGGGCGTGAACGTGTGGACCATGGTGGCCACGCTGCATTCGGACCTTGACATATGGGGTCCGGATGCGCTCAATTCAGCTCGAGAGGTTAGAATGGAATCTCCGGCGCAGCGCTGAACCCCAACTGTTACATGCCGTTCGGGTTCGGGCGTAGCGTGTCGTGGGGCAACATTTGGCCATGGTGGAGCTTAAGTTCTAATGGCTCTCATCGTCTCCAACTTTGCCTTCACTTTGTCTCCCAGATATCTCCACAAACCGAGATGACCATGATGATAGAGCCTAAGTATGGAGTTAACATTTTGATTAACAAGATCTGAGATAAATTTGTACAAGTTGTTATTTTTCTTTTTCCTTTTCTGATGTTGGTTATTCTTTCAAATAAGCTTCTTTTATTATTATCTATTGATCATTTAAAAGGTGTATTTGCTCTTTCTAACTATTGAAAATGTTATTAAAATTGCAAGTTTTGTTTTACATGCACTTTGTATATTAATTTTATATATATATATATATATATATATATATATATTTGTGTGTGTGTGTGAGTGAGTGCACAAGTAATACAATTTGACTTTTTCTTTTCTTTGTCTCTTTTTTTTCCCAAGAGAAAATGCGTTACTACAGTTGGTTTATGATCTAGTAGTAAGTGTAAAGTGAGTGGTGAATGAGTTCCATATTATAAGTGTAAAATAGTGATTTTTTTTTAAAATAAATGGTTAAATTATAGGTAATAATTATGAAATTAATTATGTGGAGTCACGTACAAAAGTAAAAAATTCAAACTTTTTATGGATTGAAAATGAATTGTATACAAGCTTTTGATGAATGGATGAATTATTTATAACCGACTAGTTTGCATCGACTAAATTCACAATTTCAATTCCAAAAGTGATATTCATGTTAATTTATATATCATTCGTGAAGAAACGTTATATCGTCAAGACATTGGAATCACTCGATTGCTATAAACAATAACAGAAAGGCACCATTTGGTTGATATCTTTGACTTTGGCCTTGTTGAATGAAACTCTGCACATAAGATTGCATGAAAAAGCACTCTAATACGTTCAAAATATTAGTTTATATAAGCATATCAGAAAATATAAGCAATTTTGAAGAAAACCTAAAAAATATTAATGAAAAGTATGCCTAAAAAAATAATGGATAAAGCAGATAATCGGCGTAGCTTTCCTTAAAATTGATTTAATTCACCCAAAAGAGAATGTGAGAACATAACAACCGCAAACGGAGTTTCGACCCTCTAAATTTTTTCATCATTTTATTTTTCCAAATATTTCATATTTGGAACTTTGAGAAATGATAAGACGTTGAAGATAATGCATAAAAGCGGTATAAAGTTGTATAACGAAAACTTTCTAAAATTGTTGCACAACAAAATAATTTTAGAAAGTTTTTCGTTATCACAACTTTATACGTTGTGCATCATCTTCAACGCCTTACGCATCAGATTCGCAGTTCATAAAAAAAGATGTGGTTCTTCATTTGATCCACTCCTATATATATATATATATATGTATATAGGGAAGGGTTAACGTGAGAACCATTTTTTGTGAGAACGTGAGAACCAAAAAATGATGAATTCAGGTGAAAGTTGATGAATCCATTGGAAAGTTACCGAATCCAAAAAATAAAATTTTCGTCCCTCATGGGATTCGAACCCGGTGAAAATTACGAATTGTTGAATTCATTAAGTTTCTCAACGGATTCATCAACTTTCATAACAAATTCATTTGGTTCTTAGTTTTAGGATAAGAATGGTTACCATTTGAACCAAACTCTATATATATATATATATATATATATATATATATATATATATATATATACCGTAACGCCCACTTTTGCTTGATTTAATTTGCTTTAATTTTAAATAATTTACATTGGATTTATGAATATTTGTCATGTTCGATTTTGTGTTGGACTTGAGGGAATCAGTAGTTGCGTCCTAGCTAGAAAACGAACTTCAAAATTTATTTTAGGGCCTTCAAATATTACTTTATAAAGATATAAAAATATGGATTAAGTAATAAAATAAGTTTTGGGTTTATGTAATTATCAAATTATATTATTAAGTTTTGGGCTTATATAATTATCAAAATATATTATTTATCCTTATATTGTGTTTTCTAGAATATTATTTTGTTGAGCCCACAATCTATTTTATATTTATGTAGAAGTAAGATTTAATTATCAATAGTTCCAATAGAAATAGGATACTTATTAGGACGTGAGAATGTAAATATCGGTGAGAAATAAGAATCTGACATTCAACGTATAAAGTTATTGCACTAAATACATAAATTTGTTGCATCAAATTTAACATATAAAGTGTAGCACTTAATATAAAGTTGTTGCACAAAATTTGGTGCAACAAATTTATACATTTAGTGCAACAACTTTATACGTTAAATCTTGCATTCTTATTTCTCACCGATATTTGTATTCTCACGTGAATCATCCTATATATATACACGCACACCATTCCACAACTATTGAATATTGCAATTTCTTTTCTTCTCCCATCTTTTCGAGCATTTCGCAATTTTGGATTATTAAAGTCAACATTGTGAGTGTTTCTTTTCTTTTCAATCACGCCATGTTCTCTGTTATTTGTTCATTCATTAAAGTTGGTTGACTTTTATCTATGAATCTACTAAGTCTTTCACATGCCCAAATATATAATACTCCTCCATCCACCAAAACATGCACTTAATCCGTTTCGTCCGTCCACCAAACACGTGCACTTTCCTTTCTTGGACGTGGACCCCATATACACCTTTTAACTTTCAACCCATTCATCTCTTTATTTACAAAATACCGGTCTCAACCTTATTTAATTAACCTAATCTATATCATTAAAACACCCACCTACCACCTCATAACTACTACGGCGTCCATATCCATCCATCCGTTGTCTGGAACCATCTCCCACTACCTCGAATACAAACCCTAATCTATTCTCTCTCAACAATCTCCCACTTCAAAAAAAAACCCTATCTTCTTCAATGCACGAAATCACGTCGCCCATTCGAAGGCATAGTTGATTCCTCCTTCGATTCTCCTTCGATTCGTTGGATACCGCAATATTAAGCCACAATTTCCATTTGAAAGTTTGGTTGAGTACTCATGGAGCGAGCTACGGTGTCGTGGTTCCTGAGTCGGGCAGATCTACACGTATCCTTCGGGATTCATGAAAGTTCGACCGTGGTGGTTCAGTCGGTGAGATCTACACGTTTCTCCGAGATTCGTGAAAGATCGGCCGTCGTGGTTCTGAGTCGGTAGATCTACACGTTTCTCCGAGATTCACGAAAGATCACCGTCGTGGTTCCAAAGTGTCGGTAGATTTACATCTATCCTCCGAGATTCGTGAAGGTCGACCTACGAAAAGAATTTTTCTTGATGCCTTAGAATTTGGTGTCCTAGTGTTTTGATGCTTCTCAACCGTGTAGACTCCAAACTTTAAACTTCAGTTTGATTTTACTTGTTGGCGTAGTTGGCACGATTATTTGCATTTTTTGGGCGTAGTTGGCTGTTATTCGTATTGATCTGCATTTATTCTTTGCAGGCGTAGTTGGCCTGATTATTTGCATTTTTTTGGTGTAGTTGGCATGCTATTCTGTACTGATACCGCACTTGATCTTTGGTGGCGTAGTTGGCCTTATTATGTGCTTTTCTTGTTGGGCGTAGTTGGCCTGATTATTTGAACAAATGCTACACTTGTTGTCTTTGTGCTGGTAGGGTATGTTATGAATGGATGTTGTACTTGTTCTGATTCTGTTGTGCTTGGTTATTCCCTGTGATGCCTTATCCGCTGAGGGTTGAGTCAATAAATAATTCTCTGCCATATAAATAGCCACCACTAGGAAGTTAAAGGTCATAGATTTGGAGGTTAATATTTGGGCAGGGCTAATGATGTATTTTCTGGATTATGGTTATGTAAGTATGTGATTTTTGTGGATAAATGGTTATCAGTTGAGGGTTAAGCTAACAAACCAAGCACTTCCTATTATAGCCACTACTATGGACTTAAAATCCTAGTTTTGGAGGTTTAATCGTGGATAGTCTGATGATGTATTTTATTGATTAATGGTTATGTGAGTATGTGATTTTGTGGATTAATGGTTATCTCACGAGGTTAAGCTAATAATCGAAGCTACGCCTATTATAGCCACCACTATGTACTTGGATTCCTAGTTTTGAAGGTTTAAGCTATGTAGTAATGAAATGATTAAAAGGTCGATGATGCAAATTATTTTTCAAATAATGAGACTTTAGATAACAAAATGACAATTTACATAGCAAAACCACAAAGTTACATGTTAAACAACAACTAAAACGACTTGGTATGTTGCTTATGTTGTAACTAATGCAAAAAGTCTACTACCTTAAAATTAAAACCCCAAAAGATTCATGATAGGTCCAATATCATAGTTGGAACCACATTTATTCTCTGGCTGCCTTAAATAGTCCAAACATTCCTTGACAAGCATTACATCCACTTGAATGGATTCTGGCAGTGTTCCCAACCTAGATAATCTTGCCTTGTTCATGTGTGGAATTTTGTAATTGTTGCCTCCCTTGACTTTCATTATCTCTACATAACAACCTTGCAATGTTAGAAAAACATTGTTAAGAGTTGCTGCAGACAGTTCTTCAAATGATGTAGTCACATTCTATAAAAGATCATCCACATCCTTTGCCAATTTATCATCTTGCAAAGGATCGTATTGCTTCGAAAAACCTAGATCATTAACATTTTGTCGGGAGAATTGGGGGTTGACAAACTAGTGTGATATTAAACCCATCTGAGTTGGCTGCAGCAATAAAATCTGGATCATTGTGAGAGATATGAGGTTTGGCATTGTCTTGTTGAATGAATATTCTCTTACTTGTTGTACTTGGCCATTCAAACTTTATTGCGGTATAACGACATTTAACAAAACTAAATAATGAATCACATGTGATCTGATAGTTCATGGAATAAATGATCAACAAGGTAATTAAATTCATCACCTGATTTATGAGCATGTCCTTAATGACTTCTTTTGTAATGGCTTGCATGGGTTTGGTCTCTAGAGTACCCTTTGACCTGTTTTTTGAATTTCTCTTTGCTGGAACCATAGTTTTGAATGGAAAGATTCCAAATTTTCCATCAAAAAGAATTTCTCCATCACATGTGATATGTGGTCTGCCCACAGCACACATAAACATAACTTTTGTGATAAACATCTTTGACTTACATGCTCTATATGGTTCTAACTCATTTGGGAGTAGGTAGTACCTATCCACAGCTTTGGTCATGTAAAACCACTTTTCTTCTATATGGATTGTGTTGTGCATTGTCTGAAAATCAATGCATTCACTGTAAGCATGATCATAACATAATTAACTCAAACTAAACTTGAGTCTAGCAAGTTTGTTTGCCTATGGAAGTACAGGTTTTATAGCACTTGTATGAGGCCTTATCAGTTTCAGTTTAATCCAATTACCTAACAAACTTTTGCTTATTTCTAATTTTACACCATCTTTCTAATTGATGATCTTTCGCAACGTAAAGTGACATGATTTTTTCAAGATTCGCCACCTTTGATCTTTATGTACTTTACATTTCTTGTTAGAAAAAGCGCACTTGAGCTCCCCTAGCAAGATGTTCTTTGTTTCTTTCCATATTTTGCGATTGTCTCTTGCAAAATCCAAAAGTTTCTCGCCTCACTTAGTGCTCCTCTGCTTATAACACCATTCGTGCACCTTTGAAGAAGAAATTGAGCAATGTGATGCTTTTGCCGGATCGTGACATCAAGGCGTTTGAAGGTGCCATTTGTGGCGGATATGAAGTCTTTGATGGATTTTTTCCTTTTTGTAAACCGATGTTAGGCCTTTATAAGCAAACTTTGGTGGGAAATTGAATTTCTATTCCTGTAAATTTCCCTCCATTTATTTGGATCTTGTCAAGTCTCATCAGTAACTTTGGTATGCACATGTGAACTTGTATGTAGACATTCTAAATGCTTAAATTTCTTTTACAAAATCGAGAAATGCAGTACTTTTAATTCTGAAGCTCTGTGTTTAAATGTATTGTGGTGGGACCAATCAATTAGAAAGATTAACAATAATTAATCATGTTTAATTACTTTACTTAAATACCCTTACAATATGGGTCCCTTTCTCCACTCATTCCACATTTATTAAAACCCATGCCACCAAAAACGATGCACGTTTTTGGTGAATGAGGAGTAATAATTATTGAAAGCAATTGGCATTGGGTTGTGAAATTGAATCCGTAAAGCATTAGTTTCCGGCTACAGTTTCAATTTCCTTTAAGTCTCTTTGTTTTAAAATGAATAACAATGAACTAGGTTGTATTCAAATTAAAAATTGATTCCTATTCTTTGTTTTTGGCGTTAATGTTTCTGTTATTTAATTCAGGGGATTAGTTAATTCTTAATCATTTAATCATTAAAATATTTTACCACTCTAAGTGTAGATTGACTTTGGCTAATAGATTTATCAGTTGATAAAAGGTAAGTTGTGTACTATAGTATTTTTTAGCTAAGTTCTTTGTTGGTTTAATTGTTTCCATTAGAGTCAATTACAACGGATTTAATTAGTTTCATAGAGTTTTTTTCTTTTCATTAATTAGTTTGAGGCAACACATACATGTTTTAATTACTTAAGTAATTGTATTTAGTCATGTATTAAAATATGGTTTAAATCTTGATCATTTAAGTTTAATTTTGAAAATCAAAACTTTATATACTGACATTGTAATTTTTGAAAATGGCATGATAAACCTTATAATATAGTTTCTCACATTAGTGAATTTCATGTTTAAGAATTTTAGGCCTTATAAAATTCATTGTATTTGATTGGATTAGGTGCGATTTAACTAAAACCATCGTCCCAAAATTGATTGATTTTGATATATTGTGCTCGAAAAAATGTGGGTGAAATCTTTTAACTTGAAAATATGTGATTTGGAATAAACATATTTATTGTGAAAATGAAATTTGTTTGAGAATATTCTTTTATGTCCAACGTGTATATCGTGGTTTGGATTATGATACGATAATTATTGCATGCGGTGAGTATGCAAGTGGAAAGCCGTGATGGTGAGTCATTGGCCATGTGTATAGATATGCCGGTGAGGGTGATTTAAGCCGGTGGTGAGCCTCGACGCGAGTCATTGGCACGTGTATATCCTATGCGGTGAGGCGAAATTTTAAGTCGGTGAGACCGAGCCTTGACGGTGAGTCATTGGCTTTATGATATCCTATGCCGGTGAGGCGGGATTTCTAGGCCGTGAGGTGGATATGATATTGATTACATGCGGTGAGTATGCAAGTGGATATGCCGTGAGGTAGAATTTCATACCGGTGAGACTGAATATGATTGACTATTATTTTCATACGATGTATACACGTTTGGATAAAAATAATGATATTCCTTATTTCTCACCACCGAGTAAGTTTTGTGTTCACCCTTCTTTCATCTAAAATATTTTCGGTCGGTGATCGTGGAGCATGTGATTGTATGGGTGTGCTTAGTGGTGTTATGTCCTTTTAGTTCCTTCCAAGACTTGTGCTATTTTGTTTAATTTTTTCTTTATTATTATTGTTGGATTTAAGTTATTAGGACTCCAACTTGTCTCATACTATTAGGTCTTCGTAGTTTGTTTTGGGTCATTGGTTGACGCCGTTCTATCGCAAAGTTTAGACTTGAGTTTGTTGGACTTATTATTTTACAAATTTTATTTGACAGATTTTATATATGTTATTTAAATATTTTAATCAATAGATAGGAAGAAAAAAAACCACTTTGTCATGTTTCCGCTTTAGCTATTTAAGAAAATGTAGTATTTTTAAATTATGAATTTATGGTGTTACATTTAGAGGTATCAGAGCGGGTCTACATTTCTATAGACTTTAAATATTTTTTAAAAATAATTTGTTATATGATATTGTCATGACAAAGGGCACCACCCACTCTCGGCACGCACTCCTGATCGAGGTAACTTACTTTACTTCGTATGATATAGTATCTAGATGAGCACTTAGTAGTGAAGATTCTTTCTTAGATATTATAAAATGTGGTGGAGATTTGTATGTGGCATTATGTGAGAGTTGTGCATCCTTTTATGAAAAATTATTGTTGAACTTGAGCATGAGTTGATTGACATTTTTACTTATTTGTGTCTTCGAAATTAAAAGGGACTTATTTGATTGATTATTAGGCCTCACCTGTGTAGGTTAGATGGAGAACAACAATAATATACCTCCAGTTTATGAGCATGCACTTGTCGTAGTCCGATTCTGGCAACGTACTTGGAATTTCACTATAGGCATCGTAGAGAACTTTGTAGATTGGAGAGAGTTGTGGCGACAGATTGTTACGCATTGACAACCAATACCTGAATATGAAGTTGCTTCTAGTGTCATTTACCTGGCACTCAATGAAGTTAAGGCTATCGCTAGAAAGGCCTTTACAGATCAAGAGACAATCTTAGATAATGGTCAGCGTCAAATCAATTTTGAGGATTACATGGCTACCTTAATTCGTAGATGTAACAATCTTTTTCATGGCATAACAATATAGAAGATGACGAAGGTCCCGTGTCACCACTCCCACAATGATCGTGGAAGTATCTCAAGAGAATGAGGGAATAAAAGAAGAGGATGAGAATCCCGAAGAGGAAGAGGACCCTGAAGAACATCATAGTCCAGAGGTTATAGAAATTAGCAGTGACGAGGAATAGGATAGTTGAGTTTTGATGCGTTTGTTTCTTTTTCTTGAGCGGAATGTTTTTTTGTTCACTTCTTTTTCTTTTGGTTTGTTAGTAGATTTTGGATAAACGATTTGAGAAAACAAGAATGATCAGAGGAGTAGAGAACCCAGCCCTTGATGTTAGGATTCTCGGGAGAAACTCTAAGAACTAATACGATGGCATGGAGTGTGAAAATCATGTTGGGAGAAAAACATTAGCGCCGAATCGTTATGCTTTCGAGATGTGTGACTTTGATTGATCTTAAGGATGGACTGGTGTTAAGTAGCAATTACACCACTATAAGGTGCCATGGGAGAGAAGTGATTTTTCAAAGACCGAAAAAGAATGAGTTTACGTTCTACGGAATAAGGATCGAAAAACCACTGAAGATAGTATCTACAATGAAAACAATGAAGATGTTAAGAAAATGAAAGTGGTAGGGTTCTTGGTAAATGTATTGGGGTCAACACCGACGAAGACAACAATAGAAGATATGGAAGTGCTTCGAGATTTTGTCAATGTGTTTCCTGAAGAAATACTAGGTTTACCACCTAACCGACAAGTGGAGTTTACTATTGACCTTGTGTTCGGAGCAACACAGTTTCTAAGGCTCCATACCGAATGGCACCAAAGAAGTAAGAAGAGTTGATTGTGCGGTTACAAGAATTGTTGGATAAAAGGTATATTCGACCGAGTGTA
Organism: Salvia rosmarinus; assembly: GCA_036937905.1. Lineage (NCBI taxonomy): Eukaryota > Viridiplantae > Streptophyta > Magnoliopsida > Lamiales > Lamiaceae > Salvia > Salvia rosmarinus. The sequence continues at coordinate 59,564,599 of CM072821.1, forward strand.
CCATGGGGAGAAACAATATTGTTCAGAAGAAGAAAGATGGTAGCATGAGGATGTGTATCAATTATCGAGACCGAATCAACTTACAATAAAGAACAAGTACCTCTACCGAGAATTTAAGACATCTTCGATCAACTACAAGGTGCAAGAGTTTCTCAAAGATATATCTACGATCCGGATACCATCAATTGAAGATAAAAGAAGATGATATCATAGAATCCAAATATGAAGTCAAAATGATCAAATAAAATCAAAAATCCAACATTACATGGACTATAGGTTTCGGACAAATGGGGTTTTTCATATAGCTTCGATTTCAATCGTTTTTCTTGCTCAAAACATGTTTATATCTACCCAACAACACATATATGAAGGCAAATCAAGCATATCAACATCACAAATTCAAGATCGAGGCTTGGATATTTTCAAAAATTACAAAATTCCACAACATAATTCATTTCTAGAATAATTATCTCTTGATATTTTAATAATATCAGATAATGCCTATCAAGGCAAGGAGATGTATTAAATAAATAATATATTAATCAGAATAGAATCCCAGTGAGATCCTATAGGATAGGCAAAAATTATTAGAGTAATAGACCTTGATGGACCAATCCAGGGATCAAATAAAAGAAATAAATATGGGCCTAAAATGAATTAATTATCTTACTTTCAATCTAGAACATAAATTAATTCATAAACATTTATTCATTCCACTAGAGAATAAATGCTGACTTACCCCTTTATTTTCGAAGTTGAGTCGGGCTTGTACTTAGACTTATAAATTCTCGTATTTAAGATATCGCACGTCTATTAATTATTTATAGCACTCTGACTGCTTAAATAATTAATTTCTTTAATTTCTTAAGTAGTGTCGTTCAACCTTATTATTGTACTTGAGTTAACTCAACCTGTAGCTTTAGTACAATAAACATTTTGAGCTCTTTAATGAGACTTCATCATCCTAAGCTGATACGGTGACTCGATACTGGTAACCAACATGACATACAAGCACTGCTACCACCCAAGATGCGGAGAATCTTGGGTTATCACATATAACCCTCACCCATAACAGGTCAAAGTGATGGTCAGTAACTCATCACCTGAAATCTTATTGATGTTTAGATCAACGTAAAGTCATCGATATCAGGTTATTCACGACGGTCAGATAGAAGAATTCATCTCACTGTGATTCATCAATACGTTATGACGTACCATCATAGACAAACAACCAAGTCAAATTACTTCTTATCTATACTACAACCTATACCGATAACCCATCATCTAGTTGTCTCAGCTGTGATCCTTTTTATATCTCAATTAATTTAATCAATCATATGCACTTCGTGGTCTTCGCATAATCGTATGATCTAACTTTTTGTATGAGATAAAGGGACAATATATGCAATTAAGTAAACAATTCAAATAAGAGATCAAAATAGTGGTAATAAGAAAAATTATATACAAGCTCAACCAAGCTGCTTTCAATATACAAATTCAACAATTTCCCACTTATATTAAAGTAAAATTTTAGTATACAATATGTCTCTCTACAAGCTATTACAAATAAACACCATCACTTTGTTTCTCTCACTTATACAAAAGTTTCCTTTTCTAAGTGAGATCCATTTTGTGCAATCCAAGTCCTTGAACTTGTTTGTCATAGACTATTTGCGGCAGTTTGTTCATGAATGTGTTAGCTAGGTAGTCTGCAATACCAATATTTTCAATAAGTATGTCTCCTCATTGTACGATTTCTTGTATGATGTGGTACTTTTTCTCTATGTGCTTCATCGCCTTGTGGGTCTGTGGCTCCTTCGAGTTTGCTGCTACACCAGAGTTATCATAGAACATTGTGATACTTCTCACAAACGAGGTACCACACCTAGATCCAAGAGGTAGTTCTTGGGCCATACCACCTCCTTAGTAGCCTCTGATGCGGCCATATATTCGGCCTCCATGGTGGAGTTTGCAATGCACCGCTGCTTTGCACTCCGCCAAGATACAACTTCACATTAAGCGAACACATAACATGTGGTAGACTTCTTCTCATCACGGTCAGCTTGAAAATCCGAATGGAAATAACCCAAAGGCATTAGACTGTATATCTCATAAACTAGCATATAATCTCGAGTCCTTCTCAGGTACTTGAGTATATGCTTCACCACAGTCCAATGGACATGTCATTAGTTAGACTGATATCTTGTCACTATGCCTACCATATAGAAGATATCGGGCCTCATGCACAACATCTCATACATGAGACTTCCTATGATGGAAGAGTAAGGAACATGTCTAATGTCCTTTATCTCATTTGCGCCTCTTGCCATCGTTCCTTAGATAAATAAACTCCATGTCTGAAGGGTAGCAATCTCTTCTTAGCAGTTTACATTCTAAAACGAGTAATTACAGTATCAATGTAAGACGTTTGAGATCAACTCAATATTTTCTTCTTGCGATCTCAGTAAACCTTGATTCCAAGAATGTATGCTACATCTCATAAGTCTTTAATCTAAAACCGATTGGATAACCAATTATTTATGTCTAATAACAACTTCACATTATTACCAAGTAGAAGGATGTCATCTACGTAAAGTGCGTAAATCACGCCATTGTTGACATCTAAACGGTACACGAATCGTCGTTAGTTTCATGATCGATAAGCTTGCTTGAGTCCATAAATGGACTTATTAAGCTTCCACACTAGATGCTCATCATTTTTCTTCACATAACCTTCAGGTAGCTGCATATAGATGTCTCTACACTTCTCAAGGTAACAGTTTAAGAAAGCGATTTTCACATCCATTTGTCAAACCTCTAGGTTCAAGTGAGCTGCTATGGCGTAAGAATTCGATGGACTTGAGCATTGCTATGCATAAAATGTATCATCGTAATCGATCCCTCTATCTGTGAGTACCTTTTCGTCACGAGCCCGACTTTAAAAGTCGAAACCTCTCCATCGTAATCTCTTCCGCTTGTATACCCACTTACTACATATGACTTACTTGCCATCCGGTATAGGTGTCTTCTCGTAATCCATAGTGGTTATGGACTCTATCTCTAAGTCCATTAAGGCGTGTCATTCTTCGCATCTATGTATTTTATTTTCTCGTCATAGGTCCATGGGTCGACTATAGTCTCTTTTTTTGGGATTAAACCAAGATTCACCTACAAACATATATCGATCGGGTTGTCGAACAACCTTACCACTATGACGATACACTCGGCACAATGGAAATGATGGGTGCAGAACTTGTGGTGTCGGTTCTTGCATACTTTGTTGGGTGGCGCCACTCGTATAGTCGGTGTCGCTAGTTAAAGTCGGCCTAATTCAATTTCTTGAAGTATCCGTGTTGATCCTCACACTAGACGTGACATCTTGTACCTTTGATGGAATCTATGATAGAGTACAATCATCTTCGATTTCTTAAAGAATGATTTCAACTTTGGATTTTGGTTTTTATGTAATCCTCATCCAAGAATCGGGCATTGGTGCTAATAACGACCTTCGATCCTTAGGACTACGTAAATAATCATATTTCATTCCTCTAGATATCCAACAAAAGTCTTGCATCATATCTAGCCTCCAATTTGTCAGGCTGCTTGTTCAACATGTGTGCTAGACTACCCAAATCATTATATTGCTTAAACTAGGCTTACGCCCAAACCATAATTCAAAAGAGGTCTTATCAACTGACTTGGACGGTACTAGATTGATCAAGTATGTTGTTGTTTCTAAGGTATATCCCCAGAATGGAACAGGTAAATTTGCATAACTCATCATTGATCTAACCATCTTTAAGAGAGTCATATTTCTTCACTCTGACACGTCATTTTGTTGCGGTGTGATCGGTATAGTTAGTTGGGATGTAATCTCACACCGCACTGTGTAGTCCTTGAACTCGTTGATGAGGCTATGCGGTAAAAGTCGAGACCGTTATAGTTGGAGATGCAACTTTATGCTTTGATAAGATAATTTTAGTTTTGAGAGATGTACTCTATGTGTCAGAGTTTTAGCGGAATCGTATTTTCGTTTCTAAACTTTTGTTAATTGATATTCCGCTTTTTTTTCTAGTGATGTTTCTATCATAAGAAATGACGAGTTTATCTATGGTGGTATATTATACAACTCTCTTTATATTAATTTTGTTAAGCATAATAATTATAACTATGTTGCATCTACTACATCAAACCATAAGAAGATGAAGTTTTCTTCTCATGAGAACTATACATATCTTTGGCATCTTAGATTAGGTCACACAATCTAAATAGGATCTAAAGACTTGACCGCAGCTAATGAGCTGAAAAGGCCTTGCTAACGCGGCCTTTGGTTGGCCCGTTCTGCAGTCCGGTTGGTCGCCGAAATAGCCAAAATTAGCTCAGACGCTACCCTCCTTTGTGCACGTAGTGTTTTTATTTCACTGCTCTCTATCAACGGTAAATTTGCATAACTCATCATTGATCTAACCATCTTTAAGATAGTCATATTTCTTCACTCTGACACATCATTTTGTTGCGGTGTGATCGGTATAGTTAGTTGGGATGTAATCTCACACTGCACCAGGTAGTCCTTGAACTCGTTGATGAGGTATTCGCCACCGTGATCAGACCGCAATGACTTGATACTTTTACCTAGCATCTTCTCCACTTTCACCTTCAACTCTTTGAATTTCTCAAAGCATTCAGACTTGAGGTGAAACAGGTAAATGTATCCATACCTTTAGTAATCGTCAATGAAACTAACAAAATACCCGTACCCTCCACGAGCTTTTATAAACATCGATCCATATCGTCTTGAAGGGCCTGGTCGACATCTTGCCTCTATATAGGAATCTTAAACTAAGAACAGAGTAACCGTAAATTCATCCAACGCGTTATTCTTAGCCAATCTTTGGATCTTATTTAGATTGATGTGACCTAATCTAAGATGTCAAGATATGTTTAGTTCTCTTGAAGAAAACTTCATCTTCTTATGGTTTGATGTAGTAGATGCAATATAGTTATATGTATTATGCTTAGTTAAAATAGTATAAAGAGAGTTGTATAATGTGCCACCACATATAAACTCGTTATTTCTCATGATAGAAACACCACTATCAAAAACAATATAATTTTCATTAACAAAAAGCTTAGAAATGGAAATAAGATTCCACTAAACTCAAGCACATAGAGTATCTCTCAAAACTAAAAATTTCATATCAAAGCATAAAGTTATATCTCCAACTTCAATTACCTCGACTTTTGCCGCATTGCCCATTTAATTATCGTTATGAGTAGCTAATTCTTTTATTGATTCTGTGGGTTTGTATGATTTATTAAGAATTTATGTAATTGATTTATTGAGCTAATTTATCATCGGTTCATGATTTATCATTCCCGGTGCTATTTTATTCAAAGATAACTTATCAATATTGATACATGTTAGTTGTCTGATTAAATATCTAGCTTTTTTAATTAAGTAATCGAATTCAAGAATTCATAATATGATTAATCTAAAGATTTGATTGTTTTAAAATTAATTATAAGATAATAAATCTTGTTGAGCTATTTGGAATTTTTATATATGTTCTTGAGAGCAAACAAAGATATGAATTATATTAATCTATTGTCACATGCTGTCTGGGAGGGAGACTGTGTTTATCTACGTGATTCTTCATTTGTTTTGACTTAAAATTGGTTAATAGTGCTATAGATTGATTGTATAATTTTCTATTAAATTAATACATTCTCTATTATCAGTCTTTTATTTCTGATATTTTCTAGGGTCTGTTAATTTTGTGTCTTTGCTTTTATTTGTTAGTGATAACAAAATTTCTTCTTATTTGTTTAGCCCCGATAATTGTGAAGCACATGTGTCTATTACTTGTTGTGTTTTCGTGTTTCAGTCCTTGTGGATACGATACTCTGCTTGATAGCTGGCTCCAATAGATACCATTTAGTTGCGATATTTTATTGCTAGAAAATTAGTGATCAGCCATCATAGTTCATATCGGGTTGAAATTCAATGTTCCATAATAGATATCTCACTTTGTGTCCCACTTTCAACTTTCATGATTTGTTTTCTTGTTTTGTTCTTAAATTTTAATTTTGTATCCTTTAGTTTGATTTTGTATTTATTACCTAAGATTTATTCCATCCTATTAGGGTATATAGTTATTTTTATCATTTAATTTTACTTGTATTAGTTAATAATTCATTATTATGGTTGATAAATCCAAAGTTAGGGTATATGAATTTTTAAAATTTTCAATTTTTTGAAATAAAAGTAATATATGATGCATAATATTATAATATATATGTATTTTTATTAAAAATATTATTAAAATAATAGATATAATAATAGGACACGATAATACTTACAAAATGATAGTACGTTGAATCTCATCCCGCTCATATGTCACCGCGTTGTCACGTATATAAATAAGTATGTGTTTCGATTACAAAGATTCCTCTCAATATGCATGGTTACACACTACCAAAAAGCTCACCAACATATCATCACTTCATGAAGTATTTGCGATTTGCTTAGGAAACATGTTTTTTTCGTTATTGAGATCGGATCCACTACTTTTTTTCTGGCTTCACGATGCGAGAATTAAATTAAAATTAAAATTAGAACATGTTGATTCACGATGCGAGAATTAAAATTAGAATAGGAGCCGCCACGATATGCAGAATTTTCATTTAAGAAATATCAAATCAGGCCGCCTCTGGAATATAGTTGTGCCAGAATCTGTAGAGAATCAAATATATAAGTATATTTTATATTTATAAACAAATATGCCCGTCACAAGCGCAAAATACACGAAAGCAAATCAATAATTGAAACGCATAATCAATATTTTAATGTGTACGTTTCACGGGGTACTAAATATTGAATTAATGTTCCTCTTCTCTGTGAAAAAATAAATAAATTAGAATTTAAGTTTGAAACAGTCCAATATTATGTGTTATTTTCATAATATAATTATTGGCCTCCTGAAAGAAATGGCTTATATTATACTAGTAACTTACAATAATTTTATTGAAATTGGTGATAGAGATAGAGATGTATGAGTTACTTAATTTAGTTAGTCATCTTTTTATTCTTGTTGCTTAAGTTATGTATTTAATTTGTTTAATTGTTTGAGTTTATTAGTTTTCTAATAAGATTACAATTTTTTTAGGGCTTCATTAGTAGCCTATATATATGGCTTGTTAGATATTTTATTTGGTGGTGAAATATTAATAAATTAAGTTTGAGTTTTTTGTTTTGTTTTCTATCGGCATTCTTCTTTTAAGAATTAACAGGTTTGTTTTTGTCACATTCTTTCGACTTTAATCTCGAATCAACAAAATTTTACTCTTATATATGCAATTTTTTTCAGATATTTTGTGAATCTTCATCAACGGAGTAATCACTTGCCTGCATCAATTGGCCTGCTAGTAATGGCGGCTGAACTTTGTTAGCCTTACCCTAAATTATAGTAAAAGTGCTAAAAATCTTGCAAATGGATATTCACCCAATAAAGCCGCACAAATCTTTCGGTTAGTGTTAGTAATGGCAGTCGTGAGAACATTCGATGAGTAGCCGTAAAATTATCAAGGATGGATGGTAAATATACTCGTGTAATAGCTATAGTAAGGATATATATATCAATCGGGCCAATCCACTAGTATTATTGAGCTATTCGATTGCGTCATTCTAGTTGATATTTTTTTCAGGTTAGAATTTTTCAACCCTGACCTTAGATTCTCGTGTTTCGGGCAACATGTTGGGCTAATCGAGCCATATAGTTTAAGGAAAAATTATAAATATTTTTCTTGATAATTATGTATTTATAATGAATATTTTACATTAAAAGTTGGAGTAGAAAGACAAAAAATAATATGATAACTTCGAATGTGAAACTAAAACATATTTCACAAGTATTTGAAAAAATCTTATTATACCAACTTTCAAAAACAAGTGATGAAATTTGAAAATCATGTGACCAGAAAAATTTTAGTTAATTGGATCAATTTATTCGTTTTTCGGACCAACAATTCGGATTCGGGTTATTTTCAAACCAACCCTATCGGATTATAGGACTATTCGGTTTAGGTCATTCGAGATGATCTTTTTTTGGATTAGAAAATTTTAACGTTAACACTAATAGTTGGTTTTTTCAAATTAACCCATAAATTTCGGACCAAATTCATGTCCCTAAGTAGACAAAAACTTGGGTGAGTTTCGCCTCACCGTGAGCTCACCCTTGTTTTTTGTTAAAATAATTATATATTAATTATGGTGAAAAGATAATTAGATTTTATTAATTTATAATTATAATTTATTAATTTAAAATTAGGATTTATTAATTCATAATTATGGTTTATTAATTCATAATTAAGGTTCATTAATTCAAAATTAGGATTTATTATTCAAAATTAGTGTTATAAATTCACAATTAGGGTTTATTAATTCAAAACTATGACTTATTATTCAAATTAGGGTTTATTAATTCAAAATTAGGATTTATTATTCAAAATTAGGGTTTCTTAATTCCAATTAGGATTTATTAATTCATAATTAGAGTTTATTAATTCATAATTAATATTTATTAATATAATTAAAATTTATCAATATCAATTAATTAATTAGGGTGGTCTCACCTTCGCGCGGAGACCACCCCTAAGTAAGGATAAGATCGCGGTAGCTTTCCTATAAATATAGTTGAAATTTCTTGTGAACCAGTAGAGCAGATATTTCACATGATCAAGATAATTATATTTTAATGAGATAGTCAAATGGCAGCTATTCCACCAGCAATTTCCTGGCATAGTATATCTCTCTAATTGTGCTTTTTTATGTCTTTTTTTTTTTAAACCCCAATTATATAATACGCTTATATACATATGCTTACAGAAAGTTCAGACCACAACAACACTTCACCAAAGAAATATATTCGTAGTATTTGTGATTTGCTTAGTAAAGACGATGTTGCTCCCCACAATTTTTACTCTGTTGCTCGGATTCATCGTTCACCTCTACATTACTTTGGTGTTGAAGCCCAATAAAATACAAAAGATGTTGAAGAAGCAAGGGATCCACGGCCCCCCACCAAAAATCCTGCTCGGCAACATCCTCGAGATCAAGAAATCCAGCGACGCCACCGCCAACACCTGGGCTAACAACTCTGGCCCGCCGGCCGTCCACAACACTGCCTCCGTTTTCCCATTTTTGGAGCAATGGAGTAAGCAATACGGTATGTATTATGCCGTCCTTTTTTCAGTTCATGGGTACTTGCAGCCGCAACATTCTGTTGAATAATGGATAAACTGACGTTTCTATACAATAGTCAACAAACCACACATGACAAATAAACAATTACAAACTAGGTATAACAAACTCAGACATATAGATACGTTAATGGGATATAGACGTGTGTACTTTGACCTCATAAAATCCACTATACTACTAGGCTCAGGATGGAGCATGGTCTAGGCACACCCCGATGATCGTCCGCTTATTTTTTATTTTTTTTAATTATTATATTAAAGTTGTATACAAATTTATTGTACCATAAACTTGCTTCAGACTTCAGTACCCATGCTAAGGGAGCTGGTTAATTAAATTACATTTTGGCCTATTATCAATGATCATGCAAATTTGTTTCTTTTTAGGTCAAATTTTCAAATTTGCTCTGGGAAATCTGCAAGTACTACACGTGAGCGATCCTAGTCTAGTGAAGGAGATCACGACGCCGACGTCGCAGGACTTAGGGAGGCCTGCTTACCAGCAAAAAACACTCGGCCCTCTTCTTGGGCAGGGCATCTTGACATCCAACGGTGCAATTTGGGCACGACAGAGGAAGATCATGGCTCCCGAGCTGTTCATGGAGAAAGTTAGGGTAAGAAAATAAGAGTTAATGATTGTGCAAAATACCCAATTTCTTAGTGAAACACAAAAATTCTTAGTGTAAGGACATCTGCAGGTTTAGACGTTGACATATTTCTCAAGTGTAAATGACAATTTTCTTTACATAAATTGATACCTTTAGAACGCGTACACATACGACTTTCTAACAGGAGGTTTTGTGAAATTATTCCTGGAAATAAAATTCTACACCTAATTTAGGACGAAGAAGATTGACAGGGGTATTTTTGTTAGAATGGATAGAGTTTATATATTTGTAAGCTAAATAATTATACCAGTACTGAGTTAATGAGTCACGGATGGTGATGCAGGGAATGATGAGCATAATCACTGAATCGGCTCACACAGTGGTGAATACATGGAAGCAAGAAATCGAGGCCAACAATGGCGGAGTTCTTGACATCACTGTCGACGGTTATATGAAAAGATTTTCGGGAGATATCATTTCTAGAGCATGTTTTGGGAGTAATTACAGCAAAGGGCAAGACATTTTCTTGATGCTTGGAGCCCTCCAAGAGCTTGTGTCCAAGAAAACAATGTCTGTAGGCCTTCCAGGCTTAAGGTATAATAATTGTATATATAACGACCAAGTGTCTGATGTAGAAAATAATTTTACGTGATTCGTGGATTTTAATATAAAAACAGAGGTGTCCTCCCTCGGTTGAAATTTTACTCAGTAGCACTCATGTGTGACAGGCATCTTCCTACAAAGAGCAATAGGAAGATTTGGGCTTTAGATAAAGAAATTCGGGCGTCCATCTTGAAGCTAGTAAAGGAAAGAAAGGAGGCAGGATACGAGAAGGATTTGTTGCAAACCCTTGTTGAAGGGGCAAAGGGGACTTATTCAACATCGGCTGCGATGGATCAGTTCATCGTTGATAACTGCCGGAACATATACTTAGCTGGCTTCGAGACTTCTGCAGTTTCAGCTTCGTGGTGTCTAATGTTGTTGGCTTCAACCCTGAGTGGCAAACGCGCATTAGGGACGAAGTGGAGCAAGTGTGTCGGGCGAGTCCTCGACATTGACATGCTTCGTAAGATGAAGCAGGTTAGATGAGCCCATCATTCAACATGATAACATATTTATGTATTTAATTTAGGAGCATATATAGTGTAATATGATATTTTATTTTATATTTTGGTATTTGCAGCTGCACACGGTTATTCAAGAGACAATGCGGTTGTACCCCGGCCCCACCCTAGCTAGGAGGTGTCGAAGACATGAAGATAGGCAACATAATGGTGCCCAAGGGCGTGAACGTGTGGACCATGGTGGCCACGCTGCATACGGACCCGACATATGGGGTCCGGATGCGCTCCAATTCAAGCCGGAGAGGTTCCAGAATGGAATCTCCGGCGCATGCAAGAACCCCAACTCTTACATGCCGTTCGGATTCGGGCAGCGCGTGTGCGTGGGGCAGCATTTGGCCATGGTGGAGCTTAAGTTCCTAATGGCTCTCATTGTCTCCAACTTTGCCTTCACTTTGTCTCCCAGATATCTCCACAAACCAGAGATGACCATGATGATAGAGCCTAAGTATGGAGTTAACATTTTGATTAACAAGATCTGAGATTAATAATTACAAGTTGTTATTTTTCTTTTTTCCTTTGCTGATGTTGGTTATTCTTTCAAATAAGCTTCTTTTTATTTATTATTATTATTATTATTATTATTATTATTATTATTATTATTATTATTATTATTATTATTATTATTATTATTATTATTATTGTTGTTGTTGTTGTTGTTGTTGTTGTTGTTGTTGTAAGCATTGTTAGCGTTGATTGATAATTTAAAAGGTGTTTTTGCTTTCTGTAACTATAAACAATATTAAAATTGCAAAAAAATTATATGCACTTCGAATATTAATTTACATATTTATAGGACTTCCCAGAGTAATAATACAATTTGACATTTTCTATTTCTTTCTCATTTTTACCAACAGAAAATGTGCTTCTACAGTATGTTTAAATCTTAACAGCTACACGATAATGCATAAGCCTAGTAGTTTAGAATTAACATCAAAGAAAAATATATACATAACTAACTAGTTTGCCTTGACTAAATTCACATTTTCACTTCCAAAAGTGACATGCATGTTAATTAATATATCATTGGTGAAGCAACATTATATCGTCAAGAAATGGGAATCACTCAGTTGCTTTAAACAATAACAGAAGAACAACATTTGGTTGATATCTTTGGAGACTGTCTCTTATTGAACTTTGTTAGCCTTACCCTAAACTACAGGAATGATTGCTAAAAATCTTGGAACTGGATACTCACCCAAAAAAGCCGTACAAATCTTTCGGTTAGTGTTAGCAATGGCAGTGGTAATACATTCGATGAGTAGCCGAAATTATCAAGGATGTGCGGTAAATATACTCGTGTAATAGCTATAATAAGGATAGAGATATCAATCGGATCAATCCATTAGTATTATTAGGCTATTCGATTTAGGTCATTCGAGTTGATATTTTTTCAGTTAGAATTTTCAACCCCGGTCCTAAATTCTCGGTTTCGCTAATCGAGCCATAAAGTTAAAGGAAAAAATATAAATATTTTTCTTGATAACTATGTATTTATAATGAATATTTTACATTAAAAGTTGGAGTAGAAAGACAAAAAAAAAAATATGATAACTTCGAATGTAAAACCAAAACATATTTTATAAGTATTTGAAAAAATCTTATTACACCAACTTTCAAAAACAAGTGATGAAAAAATTTGAAAATCATGTGACTAGCAAAATTTTAGTTAATTAGATCAATTTATTCGTTTTTCGGCCAACAATTCGGATTCGGGTTATTTTCGGGTCAACCCTATCGGATTATCGGGCTATTCGGTTTAGGTCATTCAGGATGATTTTTTTTTCGGATTATAAAATTTTAACGCTAACTCTATAAAATTGTTGGTTTATTCAAATCAAAACATAAATTTCGGACCAAATTCACATCCCTAGGTAAGGATATGATCGCGGTATCTTTCCTTAAATAATCATAAACATTTCATATGTACCAGTAGAGCAGATCTTCCACATGATCAAGATAATTATATTTTAATGAGATAGTCAAACGTGCAGCTCTTCCGGCACCAATTTCCGGCATAGTATATCTCTAATTTTTTTTTAGGTCTTTTTTTTTAAAACCCCAATTATATAATACGCTTATATATAGGGTTGTAAACAAACCAAACCATTCGTGAGCTACTCAAGCTCGGCTAAATAAAAGCTCGCTCGAAATTGATTGTTTTGTAACGAGCGAACTCGAGCTCGATAAGTTTATCGAGCCAAACTCGAGCTTAGAGATGTTGGCTCGTAGGCTCATGAACATGTTTGGATCGAACTCAAACGAGCCAGTTCACGAACCTTAATTCGAACATGTTCACGAACATATAAATAATAAATTATATATTTAAATAATTAAAATAAATAGTAAATTACAAAATATATGTTTTAATATAATTTTCATCTAACTTATATAACTAATTAACTAATTATCAAATTTATACTGCATAATATTTTTGAAAAGTAAATGCAATTGAATGGTATTGAATAGTATATTTAGTTTATTTATTAATTATTATATATATTTTTATTATAATCAAACCTTAATATATATGTCATGTATATTATAAAGTAAAATCATTAAATGAATAATTAATTAATATAATGAGATATCGATTTGAAAACTTAAAAATAATAATATGATCTATTAAGTTATCTTATGAACAAAAATATCAATTTAGATAATTATAATATATAAGTATACAAGTATATGTGAGTTACATAGTTATATTTATATCTCTATAATTATAATTATAAAAATTAATTACAAATAACTTACATAACTAATTGACTATGAGATAAATATAATAATAATTCATAATTCTATTAATATAAAGTTCATCTAACTTATATAACTAATTAACTATGAGATAAAACAATTATAATTTATGAAAGTGTTGCTTCGCCTAAACACAAAATCATATGTTGATCGTTATCCACACACGAGTAAAACAATGGAATTAAAAATTGAAGAACACCGAGTAAACTTTTCTACAGATTAAATTATAATCTGTAGATGCCAATATGGCGAAATTATTCACTATAAATTTTTACAGTGAACGTTACAAAAACTCACTACTTTACCACAAGATAAAGTCGGAAAGTTGAGTACTAAAACTATCTATCAAGATCTATGAAAAAGCTAAGAAGCTATCTATCAAGATATATGAAAAATACTAAAGATTTCCTCACATCACTCGTGTACTAAAAAGAACAACCTTCTAACACCATTAGAAGTTAAAACACTTGTTTGATATCGGAAATGTTACTAAAACAGACTCAATAACATAAACAGATCTTCAGATGATTCTTCAGGAATTGCGTGACTTTTGATGTCGTTTTGCCTCTCCTTTTATAGGAGTTGAGAGGCCTTCGGCTGCATGTCTTGGACCACGATCTGGCCACTAAGGATGTGACTAAGTCGTGGTGGTTAGTTGCATGACTTGCTCCTGAAAAATAGGAACTGAACTGACTTAGTCCACCTGATCTCTAGTGATCTGTTTCCATGTTCTTCATTGTGTTACAATCGCATCCCGCGAAATATGTCGTAATCTACACACCAAAGAGAAGAAAAAGGCAAAACACTAAAAAATAACTAACTCCTTAAATGAGGAGACTTAGTCAGAGTTAACCAACTCTAACAAACTCCCCCTTTTTGCCTTTCTTCACAAAACCTGCATATACAACACAATGTACAGTATATATGTCCAGTACTCCCCCTGAAACCCAAATATATACATAAAAACATATTACACTCCCCCTGAATCCCAAATATATACATAAAAATAGAATACACTCCCCATGTAAATATTCTCCCCCTGTTTACACAAATATCATCACAACAGTTCCTGCAACACAGTTAGCAATAGTCATCTAAACAATTTAACCATCAGTGCAGAAACCATTCAAACACTAAAACAGCAGACATCACATAAAACATGCAATTGATAAGCAAAACCATCGATGTCCATCAAAATCATAGGATGTCCAAGATCATCAACCAACGAAACCTGTTTTAAACATGTTCAAAGATAAAAATAAAAAGTTCAAGAGTTCATCAAAATGCAAACTCGGTCGGTGGCCATCCATATCATCACCCTAGATGTCGTTTTGCCCCCGATAACTCTTATAAAGAGTTATTATAGGACCTTTTGATAATAATATCCTTGAGTGTTACGTTTTCGCTCGCTTGTTTGTCGTTGTTTTGTATATGTTTATGTTATGTTTGCGTGTGTGTGCGTGGTGATCGAGTCGTGGATTTAAGGGTTTTAAGTACATTTATGCGCTATTTAATTAGTTTATGGCATGTAGCAGGAAGAATGGCAGTGAAGACGATGCTGAAGTCCGCTGAGTCGAAGCCAAGCTCCAGGTTGAACGCGCAAACGTAGCCGAACTCGCGAGCGAGCTTGACTTCGAAATACGAGGAAGGATAGAACGAACAAGGCTGGAGTAATGCGGGAGCAAGGTCGAACTCGAAAGATGAAGTCAAAGCTCAAAGGAAATGTGAAAACTGAGGATGCTGGAGCAAAGTCTTGAAGTCGAGCTCCAGAAGAGAGAACTGACCACACTCAAGCTCGCCGCTGAAGCCGAGCTTAAGACTGACGAGCTCGTAATCAAAGGTTGAGCTCGAGACTGACGAGCTCGTAATCAAAAGCCGAGCTCAAGACTGACGAGCTCGTAATCAAAAGCCGAGCTCGATACTGACGAGCTCGTAATCAAAAGCCGAGCTCAAGAATGACAAGCTCGTAATCAAAAGCCGAGCTCGAGACGGACGAGCTCGCAACCAAAGTCTAGCTCGTAAGCGAAGTCGAAATCTGGAGCGAAATCAGGTCGTAAAAGGAGAAGAGCCTGTGCTGATGGATAATCAACGACGAAGTATGAAAGGTTCTGGCTGAAGACTGTGGAGTTCTGCAGGACCACAGCCACGTGGCATCTGGCCACGACAACAAAAAAGGGACGCGCAGTTTGTTATCTATCAAAGCCAATAGAAAAGGAATGAAAATCAGAGGTTGAAGGGCTAGCAGGTGCGCCGTCTGTACCCCTAAAAAGAGCAAGAGGTGGTTATTAAAAGGGGACGACAATGTAAGGAGATAATATTGATATTCTGGGGAAGATCACAATCATCAGAAGAATGAGGAATCAGAAGAGCGACAACTTGGAGAAGAAGCCATCGGAAGAGGCGACAATCCATGAAGGAGCACGTGATTCGCGACGAGTTTTACTTTCTTTTCTCGAATTCTTTTAACTTGTTATGAAATTCGCTTATCCGATATTGTTGAATGCACTCACTATGAGCTAAATTTGTAGGACTTGATCTTTTGATGAAACCCATGCTCGTGTGACGAGCTCATTTCACGCTTATCTTGTTAAATTGCTATTGTTCTCTCGAGATTATTCATCTTGCTTGTGATTGATCACCATGGGTGGGATTTTAGCTCTATAATTTCGGGAAGTTCTTATAGAGTGGAAAGCAAGAGAGTGACTAAGAACATGATTTAAATATTATGTGTGTGAATAGCATAGAATATGTGTTTACCTTGCGTGACATAAATGAATGGATTAGTAAAGATATTCTAAGAGCTGTTTGGTATAGGAATATATCGAATGACTTATAGAATATAATCTTAGATTTGGAAAAATACTAAGAATCGGAGAAGTTCATGTCATGGTAATGAGGCAATGATAAAGCTGTAGCATATTTAATACAGAGCATGGGTGGAATCGAGAGGTCAAGTCTATTTCTTCTTATTATCGCTTGTTTTATCATATATTTGTCTCGAAATTTCACCTCGCTCTTAGTAACATTCTCTTAGTTTTGGTTTCAAATCTGCTTTTATTAAATTGTTACTTCTCGCTTAATTTCCTGTGTTGTTCTCTTAAACAAGATTGATTGTCGGCGTGATTTAAAAGTGCGATCCATGTGGATTCGATCTCAAATATTTCCGTATTACTTGTCGACTACGTGCACTTACGTATATTAATTGCGTTGCAACGATTATCACACAACACTCCCCCCCCTCTACTCCCCTTTTGGGAAGAAAGAAAGCTTAGTAATTCGATCTTCAAATCATTCATCTTAATCGTGCACTACGAAGACTTTCCAAGAAGGTTTGTTCCACTTTGAAATGTGTAATATCCCATAATTTTAATATCAATTACGATAATAAATTCGTAATTAGTATTATTAATTCAATAATTAAAATCTTAATTAGTCAACTCTCGACTTTGACCAAGCATAATTGGATAATTTCGTGTGAGATTCATCGATGCTTAGTGAATTAAGGAATATAATTTCAATATTCCTTCGAACGTAATTTTCTAACGTCGAATAAATTCGACAGATACGCCTTACTGAGATTATTAAGTCGTTAAGATTAATTTCGAAATTCTATTATTATAGGAATAAATAAAGTTTTAACAAACTTTATTTTGAACATTTTAGAGATAATTAAACTATGAGAATTTAGAGACGCTTCAAACGTCTACGTTTAGAGATAATGCGATAACTTTAGCAAATGATCTTGGAATTATAAAATTCAAATTCCTATAATTATTTTATTACATAAGAGCATTATTTATCATTAAAATAATACTAGAAAATTTAAGAATAGAATGTATCACATTTTGAAATTTTCGAAATTATATAATTCAAAAATTAGGGTTTTTGAAACCTAAATTATTTTAAATACTTTTCTATGATTAAATTTATTATCTAAGATATATAGTATGTCACATAATTATGTAATAGACATTTTATACAAGGAAATAAAATGTTTGGGAATGTCTTAGTAATTTTCAAAAATGTGGGTTCTAAAGTATGATTTTTAATTTAATTCTTATCTAATTAATAATGTATGATATTAATTATATTAATATGATATTATTATGGATAAATATGAGTTGTATCATCAACTTGCACAAGTGGGAGCACACTTGTGCATGTTGGCCGAAAATTTGAGAATAATTGTTATGATTTTATGTACAAATATCATCCTACAATTAATGAATGAATATGATTAGGATCTTATCTTGTATGAGTTGTAAGTAGCATTAATTAGCAAGTTGATCAACTAATCCATGGCTCATTAATGTGTTGGCCGAAAATTTTGAAAATAAGGTTGAAAAATATTTGATTTCATACTATATATTAATGTCACTTGTATAGTTGAAATATTTGACTTTTCAAACTTAACTTTATAATATGATAATAATATAGTATATAATAGGAAAAAAATAAAAATTAATCTTCATTAATTGGGCATAGCCGTGAACAACATATATAGTATTCAATGTGATTAATTCTTTTATTTCATGATAATTATAATATAAATTAATAATTAAATTATAATATGATATAATAAAGTATATAATATAAGAACAAAATTAAAATCTAATCCTAAGACCTAAGCTTGGGCGACACACACACATATGTGATAATGTGATAATTTTATCATTTTATGTGACAACTAAGATCCAATGAATTTAATTAGGGGGATAAGATACAAGTTGATGTGTATAAGATAAGGATCACAATTTTTTGTCCCTAGCATATGGAGGTGGCCGATTTTGTTGAAAAAAATGGCAAGTGTATTAATGATATTTTTGGTGTAATAATTAAGCTACAACTTGTATAGTTCTATAAATAGAGCATGGGATCAAACATGCTCCCTTTACAAACCCATAGTACCGAAACCTTGCCAAAAAAATTGAGGAGTGTTCATCAAATTTCAATCCCAAATCCATAGCAAATAAACCTCCGCCGATTAAATCGATTCCGATTAAAAGGTTAGATTTCTTACGAGCTTCGTATACATGTTAGAATTTTCGATTTTCGTCCGTTAGAATTCATGTTATAAGCTTGGTTAAGTTGTGTAATTTTCGAAAATTATAGAACTTGTGTTAATATGTTTAGATATTATGTTTATATGATGTTATTAAGCATGTATTATAATTATATCACAAAATTAAACATGCTATTAAATTTAATGTTTGGACCGAAAATTTAGGGGTACCATATGTTGATGATTATGATTTTTAATTGTTGATTTAAACATGAAATCATAATCTAGAGTATTAATTATGCTTATATGAATTTATGTAGAATTTTTGAAAAACTATAGCTTATATTTTAATAAACACCAAATATATATATATATATGATAAAATGTTGTGATATAATTCATATTTAAGTGATATAATAGCATATTAAGTGTGTAGATTCATAATATATGGTTGTGAGAATTTATTGAAATTTATAAAAATTATTTGGACCTAAGTTGAAATTTTCAAACATGACTTAGGTAAATTAAATTCAATAGTTCATAAT
This sequence comes from Salvia rosmarinus, assembly GCA_036937905.1. Lineage (NCBI taxonomy): Eukaryota > Viridiplantae > Streptophyta > Magnoliopsida > Lamiales > Lamiaceae > Salvia > Salvia rosmarinus. The sequence continues at coordinate 59,583,887 of CM072821.1, forward strand.
AAATAACAATTATGTTATAGTAAGTATAGTTAAGGGTGATTAAATGTTATATGAATTTATTAGAATTTTTAAAAATCATTCACTTGGTTTATTATGAAAACCGAAAACCATATGTTATAAGACCAAGGTGTATAAATTTTATTTGACCTAAGTAATTATATTTTATTAATCACATGATAAAATAGTGTGACATGTGAATTTATAGGAATTTATGCACAAGGATAAGCTATTTAATTCATAATAGCCGAAAATCATATATTATGTGTATTAATGTTATAAATTTATTTTATCAAGTATAATTACATAATATGATCTAAAATAATGTTTTAGACATAATATAATTTTATAGGAATTTTTAGAACAAGAATTTCACATAAAATGATAGAATTTCATAAATAATTGAAAAAGTCAAATTGTTGACTTTTTGTTGACCAAAGTCAAAATTGTTGATTTTTTGTTGACTTGGTCAAAATAGTTGACCAAAAACGTTGACCAAGGTCAAAAGGCACGCAATTCGATAATACGTGATCTATGTGACGTAGTACGTTTAGTAACAACGTAACTTACGTTACGTAAGTACATTAAAACGTACATTATATACTAAAAAGGTAGAATATTCCTTATAAATTAAGAAAATTCATAATCAACATTAATTGATTAGGAAACGTCAAAATAAGTCCGGCGTTAGCCTTATTTGATGCATAGAACGTTATAGACTATGTTCGTCTCTATCAAACGTGACCGACGTACTAAAAATAATTCTTACATTAAGGTGATACGTGGACTGAGCATTGACGTAGGAAAGAGACCATAGTTGAAAGACCTACGTATACGAGGTGGGCTTTACTCAAAAACCCTTTTATTTACGACGCTTGCTTCGAAAAGTATTTATTTACAAGCTTTCGGTTGAAAATGATTATGAATCGTTATTCAATTACACGCCCAAAGTATTTATGTTTTAACGATGATCCTATCATGTTGTTGGGCGAGCCAACTATGAAAGTGAATCGCTTGTTGGGTAGCTCCCAACTTTATCAAGAATCGATATCGGATCCTAGTCGATGCGTAATTCTGGCCGTGGTTAACGTGTACACCAAGATGCGATCGTGAGCCGTTAGTAACATCATCGGCCGATCATGGATCCTAGTCAGATGCAGAATCCCTGACTATGTGATTGTAAGCCGTTAGCAACATCTTCGGCCGATCACGGCGTCGGTAGAAGGAGGCCTACTTCTACGGCGTGAGATCAGTTATGAACAGTTATGTAAATGATACGGATCATACGAATCAGAAAATACCTGGCCAGGCGAATCTTTTGAGAAATGATAAAGTATTTTGGTATTCTAAAATCCTCGTGTTATACTAATGGGCAGTGTAATTCAATAAAATTATTTTGGCATGAGTCCACTAAGTGCAATCTTGTACTTAGCCCTACATGTTTGTTTTTAAATGTGTAGGTTGCGCTGCTGATGGATGGACAAGTGTTGAGCAATGAGTTTTTGTCGCTAATAGTTTACCTTGGATGTATATCGTCATATATGCATTCACATGCTTTCCATTGCTCAAAACACTTTATTATATTTTCGATATTACTTATGTTACCTCCGGATCATTGAATCCTTTTGTTGATGATCTGTTGGTCTAGATTGTATGAAATTGTTGTGTGTTTATCTATAATAGTTTGAAATCTTGAAAGGTTGTTGGTCATTATGTTCTTAATCCCTGTTTAATAGTAACAGTCCCGTCTAATCCGTACTTTAGATTGGCGGGCTGTTACAAAATTCGTTCAAGCATGGAGTGAACCGTAGACTTTGGAAGCGTCACCATTTCTTTGGAAGCGACTTTCAAACCTGCTCGCCGGGCCTTTTAAAGGGTTAGACCACGTAGGTTAGGAAGTTTATTACCCGAGAACAATGTATTACTAATGGTGAAGTGTTGGAAGTCTTCAAATAGGGCATCACGGCTCCATCGGAGACCTTGTTTCTTCAACAATTGATATAATGTTGAAGGAAACGGCAAAGAATCCGTGATTTGGTCGAGCAAAGAATAGATCCAATTTGTTCCACGATCGGTTTGCCAAGGTTGAATGGGATCCTTTTCCCATCTTATATAACAAAGACACCATGGGGCATTGTCACAACTCAGTAGTGTTAGAGGACGCGATCCGGTTTGATGTCATAATCTTGTAGAGAACAGTGGAGATATGTCGGTACCACTTGACATCGGATTTTCCAATTCCCGACTCTCCCACCGTGATCTCTTCTCGCTACTAGATCATAGTCCTCAACACCACATCGTTAATCAACTCATCTATCCCAAAGAATGCATTAATTTCGCACTGAAATGTTAAAAATTTATGTGAAATACACCTGCAAGATTTATTCGACGTGCAATCGAAAAAGACTTATCCATATTAGCATAGATATGTCTAATAACATTCTTCGGATAGGGATATATAGTGATGTTGTTCAAAAGCCCTCTTCCTTAAGAAAATCAACAAGGTTGTACCGAGAAAAGGTTACCTCATCAATTTTCCTCTCATTCAAGCATTTTAAGTGCTTGAATTGCTCCCAACGCTTTGGCATTCTTTGTGTAGAACTTGAAAGAGAGCTCTTTCCACCTCAATATCTCGAGTCAACAAAGAGAGCGTTCTCGAACTTGAGTCCCAATTTTCTTCCTCAGAGTGGGACTCGGAGGTGCCGGTGGATCAGTAGTTGGCGATGACATCAGAACATTCGGAGGAACAGATGTATAAGCGTGTGAACAATCGGTGAGCAATGGATCCGGTATCCTGTACCGTGCTTTCTTTCCTTTTTCCCTTCAATCTTTGCGCTCTTTAGCTTCGGAGAATTTTACCTAGTGAAATATCATCGCCACCGGAATTTGAAGAAGGCTGGCCGTGCTTTTTGGTTTCAACCTATATCCTCTTCCTGAGGATCCAAGAGTCGCTGTGGGATCCGGATGTTATCCCCTTTGACTCTGAAGATGTCTCCGATCTGGCCATCACGAGGGTCGCCAACTTCTGGAGTAGCTTTCCGTGAGTGGACCTCTCGACCTTCGACGGTGGGAGTTTTCCGTGATTCACCAAGAATGTCGATCTCATCGCGAACCCGGACCTCCTCGACGTGATTATCTTGGAATTTGTTCAGATCTTCTTGTAGGCATGGTTGTCCTCTTTCTTTTCTTCCACTTCTCCGTCTGTTTCGATGGCTCACCTTCTTCGGGGTCGATAGTCTGAATAGGGTTGCCTTAAAAGGTTCCATCTCTAGAGCTAAAATATTCTCTCGGTACATCCATCGTGTCGCACTTGGACCGGGTTCCTCGGTCGGTTTTGCGCTGATGCCAACGCCTATTGAAGTTGGGACGAGCTTTCAGAATTTTGCAAGTCCATGAGCAAGGCGCAGCTGTCGGATCCATTTCTCGAAGATAGAAAGGTTAAACGCACCAAATATTTGAAAGAAATAAAGGAGACGTTTTCCAAGCCTTTGCAATGAGTAGGTGTTTAGTGATTTGATCGAGTATCGCAAGCGGCAAATTTTATACGCAGTGATCTACTACCAATCGATAAGCATCCCGCCGATTTGACATGAATTCAAATATATCTCTTTAACCAAACCCTAGTTTAATAAGTTAAAATCACCACAACATACCACACAAAAATAGGAGAAAAATATGGGATTAATTGAGATAAAATCAGTTAAGATAAATGTGTTACCCACTTAACCAATTTTCACGATATTCCAAAATATAGGGATAAAGGAACAAAATGTTCAAAAATCTAGGATTACTCACGGATTTATAGGGGTATTACACAGGTTGTTATCATAACATCTCCATAAACATAGACTCATTTTAATCAGAATAAAAACATATAAATACAGTCCCATGTAAAATTCTATTGCACGGTTGTCAGGCTTTCGAAAGCAATCATGGCTGCACCGTTTTATAAGATAGCATCGTCACGAACGCCGTGCCCCCAAACTATTTTGGTGTTTTTCAGACACTAAATATTCTTCATCATGTTGAGCTGTCTGTTATGAGAACATGTTAGATAACAAATTTTAACACAGTAAGTGTTACCAAATAAACAGTTGTATCACCTTCGGATATTACAATTTTCGTGATACAAACAAACATATTCAAGCTTTATTGGCGAGAGCAAAGACCAAGAGATCTACGAAGACTCGTAAACCTCTCGTGATGTAGGGGCTTTGTGCAAATATCAACGATTTGGTTTTCGCCACATAATCTAACTTGATTACCTCATCCTCCACCAAATCTCTTATAAAGTGGTGTCGTATATCTATGTGTTTCGTCCTAGAATGTTGAACAGGATTCTTAGAGATATTGATTGCACTTATGTTATCACAGTATACTAAAAGCTCAGTGCTCACAATACCATAGTCGTTAAGCATTTGTTATAACCAAAGGAGTTGTGTACAACAACTTCCCACGCTATGTACTCGCCTCGACGAGATAGAGAAACACAGCTTTGCTTATGACTATGCCAAGACACCAAATTATTTCCAAGATAAAACAGCCCCACTGCATTTTTCTATCATCAAGATCCCCACCCAACCGAATCACTAAATCCAACCAAATTGTGTTCGTGTCTTTTGAAAAGAAAATGCCAAGGTCCAGTGTTCCGTAAACATACCGATAACACGCTTGATGCCTTTAAATGTGACATTTTAGCTTAGCTTGCACCGCGCAAACACACATGTCGAACATTAAACCGGTCGTGTGGTGTGAGATATAGTGAGACTTCCTATCATTGATCCGTAGAGTGTTGGGTCAACATCTTCTCCAAAGATCATCTCGATCGGTTGTCACTTGACCCCATTGAGTTTTCATATTCTTTGCTCCTTCCAATTCGAATTTTTCACCATATCCCTCGATACTTGCTTTGGGACACGAAAATTTCATCATCCATTTGCTTGACTTGGAGACCAAGAAATATGATAGTTCTCTCCCATGCTCATCTCAAATTTAGACGACACAAAGACCGCAAACTCATCAAGCATTTTTGTGAGGTAGATCCAACAATCATATCGTCCACATAAATTTGTGTGATAAGAACGTTGTCGATTTCGTTTTATAAACAATGTTCTATCAAGATTCCTCTAACAAAACTAAAATCAATTAAGAACTTTGTTAAATGACCATACCATGCTCTCGGTGCTTGCTTAAGATCGTATAATGCTTTCTTTAACCCGAAAACATGGTTAGCTTATGTGGATCTTCAAATCCCTCGACTATTCGACGATACCTCTTCTTTGAGTTCATCATTTAGGAATGCTCCTTCGACATCCATTTGATATAGCTTGATGTTCAAATAACATGCAATGGCTAGGAGCAACCGTATGGACTCAATCGTGCAACCGTGCAAATGTATCGTCAAAGTCTATGCCTTCCACTGGGTATATCCTTGTGCGACAAGTCCGGCTTTGTTGCTAATTATGACACCAAATTCGTCCAATTTGTTCTTGAAAATCCACTTTGTTCCGATAACATTCCCGCCAACAGCCTCAAACAAGATACCACACATCATTTTGAACAAATTGGTTAAGTTCATCATGCATAGCAATGACCCAGAACTCATAACCCAAAGCTTCTTTTATGTTCTTAGGCTCTATTTTAGAGACGAAACATATAAAACCTGGCATTGAAGCACATATGGATGAAAAACATACAATCTCTCTGTAGTTTAATGGTGTTGTACCTCGTGTTCGAACACCATCTTAAACATCACCTATGACTTGAGAGATTGGATGATTCTTACGTATTCTTCCCGGAGAATCTCGTCTTTCTTGTTGTTGGACGCCGCCAGCTTCATCCTCCGTGTCACCGAACCTTCGATGTTTGTGTAGATGTTCAGTGGTCGTGGCTTCAAAGATGGTGACATCATTGCCGCTAACATCCCGCTGATAGGAGTTTCAATCTTCTATCAATTCACCATATTCTCATCTTGCCTTTTCCCTGCGAGATTAGCAAGATCATCAAAAATAATATTTACGGACTCTTGAATGGTCCGTAATCTCAGATTATACACACGGTATGCTTGACTATTTAGATAGTACCATACGAAAATTTCTTTATCGCTTTTCTCATCAAACTTGGTGAGATACTCTCTATCATTCAAGATGTAGCAAACACACCCAAACACGTGAAAATATTTGAGATTAGGTTTCCTTCCTTTCGAATTTTATATGGTGTTTTGAAGGAACCGGTCGGATGTTCACGCAATTGTTAATATGACATGCGGTGTTAACACGCCCGTAAACGCGTTTGGATGTGCCTTTGAGCTTAACATAACTCGTGCCATTTCCATTAGAGTTCGTTCTTGCGCTCGACCACACCATTTTGTTGAGGTGTTTTGCGCAGAGAATTTTGAAAATGATACGATCCTCGCCGGTACGAAGGATCTATCAAGACTTGAACGGAAGAACGAACAAGATGGAATATCCCAAAACCTCTCGAATCTAACCCTCAAGTGATATAGGTCAAGATTTCGCCTATACCCCAACTAGATAGTTGACGCAACAACTCTGGGACGATGAATGACACACCTAACGAGGGATGGATGTCTCGTCGATCGTCGATAATTGAATTTCTTGGCAAATACAAGAAAATTCAAGAGCTAATGAAGAGAGAATAAAATTCACATATATTCGTAAATCAAAAGTGAATATTTTCATATGCTTACATGCCTTTATATAGACCTAAAATAAAGAAACCTAATCCTTGTCAAATAAGGATTCCTAATCAAAACAGAAAATAAAGAACCCTAATCCTTGTCAAATAAGGATTCCTAATCAAAACAGAAACTAATTAATATAAGAGACCTAATTAAACTAGGATACTATTTAATCTAACATCTAAACGGGCTGCTAAAATAATTAAAGTTAAAACATGCCCAACAATATCGGACTCCATCATTCCTCCTCTTGAGAAGGATTTGTCCTCAAATCCAAATCGTCACCTATATCAACCGATGACTTTTCCTTATTCATCACCCACTTCAAATCACTAGCCCTCGCAAGACAAGACTTTGGATTACTCCTTTCTCCTTACATCTATCACTTTGCCCAACCGACTTCACCAACTTCGACTCCTTTTGCAACAAAGACTTGATCCTCATAAACTTGTTTTGGAGTAAGAGGAACAAGTGACACTTTCTTTGATTGAACTCGAGGGAGTATTTGTTCAGAAACCATTATGCTTCACTTTTCTATCAAACCGCCACGGTCGTCCCAATAGTAAACGACTTCGCATCGGAATCGCATCACAAAGAACTTCATCCTCATACTTTCCAATGCGAAATGGAATCTTCACTTGCTTCGTCACCTTGACAATGCCATTATCATTCACCATCGCAACCGATATGGCTTGGGATGTTTCACCAATGGTAGCCCTAACTTCTCAACCATTGTCATGCTAGCCGCATTGGTACAACTCCCACCATCGATGATCACGCCCACACCTTATCTTTGACATGACACCGTATGAAAGATGTTCTCTCGTTGCTCGTATCACCATCGGATTCTCGTACACTCAAAGCTCTCCTAGCAACAAAATGAGTGCATCCGGTGCTTCAATCTCTTCAACATCGGAATCCTCCAAGGTGGCATCTCGGATTAGTAGCCTCTCCTTCATCATCGGTCACCACCTCTCCATCATCCCGAATGATCATCACCTCTTATTCGGACACTCTCTAGCAATATGTCCAATTCCATGACAAGTAAACACTTCAAATCACGGTTTCGAGTACCGCCGTGGGTTGGCTTGAGTTGTGTAACTCGTAGGATATGTTCCCGGCTTTTCAAATGGCCACTTCTCCTCATTCGGATGCTCATCTTTCTTCCATTGGTGCCCTCTTGATGAAGAACCACTAACATTTTGGGGCTGCCTCCAATTGACTGATTTTGCTTCGTGTTACCGCCATTACCCTCCTCTCGAGTTGGTTCTCAATCTTTATAGCCATGTGAACCATATCCTCCAACTCGACATAATGTTGCAACTCCACCCATTGCGAATCTCCCAATTCAATCCAGCCAAAAATCTCGCCATAGTCGCCTCTATCTTCAACAATATCTTGGCTTGTATCATGGCTACTTCCATCTCCTCAAGTAGTCATCCACACCTCTACCGCCTCAAATTGTAATTTGTTGTACACTCACGATAATAATGATTAGGCACAAATCGCTTCCTCATCACAGCCTTCATCTCGTCCCATGTGTGGATAGTCGCTCTCGATTCCTCCTCCTACTACTCACCAACCGATCCCACCAAACAAGTGCATAATCGAGAACTCTATTGTCGCTAACTTCACCTTCTTGAGCTCGGAATAATTATGGCAATCAAACATGAGCTCCAACTTTCTCCCATTCCAAGTATAATTCAGATCATTTTTCCTTGAAAAGAAGGATGTTCATCTTGATGTCGCTCGATTGTTATCTTCTCGATCTCTTCCTCTAGCCGCCTTTCATCAAAATTTGGAAACTCATCTTCCTCATTTTCACCTCTTCAGATCTATTATCTCGATGAACATTTATGCCGCCCGCCTTCTCTTCGTCCTCCACCTCGTTGATACACAATAGATCTAGCCGACGCCGCTCCTCTCACGAGGTCTCTCCTCAAGTGCATTGATTCGATCATGCAGCTCTTCCATCTCTTTGTGATTATCGCTCCCAATTCGTAACGCAAGGCCTCCATCATGAATTTTGTTTGACGATCGATAGAATCATCGTCGTCCTTATGACATGACCCATCCGACTCCACCTTCTGTACATTTGCAGAAAATGTTAAAAAGAAAAATAACAGAACCTCACCAACTCACTTAACGCCGTGTATCACTCAAATGAGTCACTCAAAGACTCGTGTATCACTAATCCTCACGTAACGTAGATTCAAAAATCTCAAGAATGAAAAAATAATGATACGGATATTGATATGGATAATGATAGCCCAAATGATATGGATAATGTATGATATGGATGACGATATGTATGATGATAGGGATAACGATATGGATAATGATATGTATAATGATAGGGATAACGATATGGATAATGATATGGATAATGTATGATAACGATATGGATAAGATCACAGATATGGTAGAACCCTAGATACGGATGAACAAACCCTAGCCGCGAAACGGAAGAAAGAAACGAAACCTGGAAGACGAACGGATGGACGACGAACGTATGGACAAACGAACGGATGAATGACGAACGAATGGCTCTGATACCAAATGATAAGGTGGGCACCCCTAACTTCACCCCAAAAGCGCGCTCAAAGAGGAAGGTTTGGACCCATCCTTATATCTAGACCAAGATAAGCTTCCGCGGGCGATGTGGGACGACGAAAATTCCTTTTCTCACAAAATTTGTGAAAGAGATATTCTCGAACTCTCTTCCATGATCTGATCGGATTCTCGACACTCAACACCAAACATGTTAAAAATTCTAGCAAAGAGGATTTTAAACGCTTCAAACGTGTCTAATTTTTCTCGTAAAAGAATGTCCATGTGTACCTTGAAAAATCATCCACAATGACATATGTATACTTCTTGCCACCCAAGCTTTCGGTCTCGACAGGCCCTACAAAGTCCATATGAAACTGCTCAAAACAGCGTGTTGTACCATAATGTTGTTCACGATGTTGTACAACAGTGTGGGGAACATGGGTCTATTTTTCCCTTTAACAATCACCACAGACCACCTTTCCAGCTTCTGCCAGCTTGGGTAGTCCACGTACTGCTTCCATCTTGTTCAACCTATCAAGATTTCTAAAGTTAGTATGTCCTAACTTTTGATGCCATAACACACTCTCATCAATTTGTGCCTTATTGCACTTTGGTTCGTCGGTCATATAACAGTTATCGGTTGATCTATGTCCTTTCATGAGACATGTGTTCTTACCATCATAGACCTCACAAGAATCTTTGTCAAATTTCACTTGCAACTCCTCGTCACATAATTGACTTATGCTTATAAGATTTGCCATTAAACCTCGCGTGCAAGACATTCTTGAGGCTAGGTAAACCTGGACGTTTAGGATTCCTTTGCCTATGATTTTTCCTTTAGAACCACCTCCAAATGATACACTACCCCGCCATATGACTCAGAGTTGAAAGGCACACATTACGGTCATGTGACGGAAGCAACCGCTATCAAAATACCATGAACCTGAAATGTTAGTTTTCAATGCAGTGTAAACAACATGGCATTTAACTTTATCTTTCCTGACCCAAACTTTCTTTGAGTCAGTTCCTCTGTTGGTCGTGTTTGATGTAATGTGTATCGAGCAATTCTGGGGTCTGTGCACCGATGTGTTCATATAACATGACCTAGGCATCATCCTATATCCATTAAAATCAGCCTTCAGTTTATAACAGAAAGGCCTAATGTGACCAGGTGTAGAGCAGTAATGACATACGTATTTTCTATGTTTTCTTCGTGTCATTTTTACCCTATGTATTGGTTCACCTTCTTTAACGAATGGTTTCCCATTTGTGGCAACAATTGTGGGAACGACAGTGTTAGGAACATGAGTAAAACCTAAACCAGTAGTATCTGTTTTACCCATTAACAAAGCATCATCTAATTTAGACGTACCTGTGTTCCACTTTCTAAACGCACCTTGGTCACTTCAAGTCGACAAGTCACCTTGTTTAGTTCCCTTTGTGTTACCAAGACTTCAAGCTTAGCCGAGATGCTTTCACTCGTATTCTCTCGATGTGAGCTCAAGATCTTGATTTTGTCTTTTCATTTTTCAAGTAGCTCGTCGATAGTTTTTTCAACTCTTGTACTATGGCGATAGTTTCTTCATCATAATCGCCTCACAACTGTATTATTCACAAGAGCATTTAAGCAAAACAAACTTGAATAATAGTCGAGACCATACCGTTTGACATTGGATAAAACCGATCGCATCTCCCTCATCGTCTCGATAATGTTCGAAATCGCGACGTGAGGTCGTGTGGCAATGATCTTGGCCAAGCGTCATTGTCATTATTTACCTCTTCAAGAACTCGACTTCATCATCACTCCATGATACTAGGTACGACTTTCTTCTCTTCGTAGCGTGTTCGCACATTGGTTCGCATAGTGTCCATACCCTTTGCATTCACGGCATTGGATACTATAAATGTTGGAGAATCATACCTAAACGATGTCGAGGAAAGGGACTTCTCACCGGTCTTGGTGGAGTGAAGTTTTGAGGTTTTGAAGACGGATACTCAACCATTCGATGATTTTGATCCATAGCCTAGCTTGAACTTTTGCCTTGTTCATCTTCCTTACCATAGTGTTGAATTTTTCGGTGATTAGAACAACATCATCGCCATCATTGATCTCCGCAGCCCTCTTCATCATCTAACTCGATTATCTCCGTGATGTTCCACTCGATGTTGCTCCAAAGAAGTGAAGGCAACAATGGCTTCTTATTGATTGCACCTTCTCCTCCGATTCATCTCAGATGTCTTGAGTGAATTCATGAGATCCATGAACTCAATGGTCGCAACTGCTTGAGATGTTTCAATAGCCGTGACCTTCATCTCAAATCTTGTGGGTAAGGTTCAAGAGCCTGGACACCAAAGAACTTGTTACTTATCGCATCACCAAGATCTCGACACTCATCGACAATATCCAATATCCTCTCGTGTAATCGCTGATGTTCTCTTCTCCCATCTTCATATTCTCGAATTTGGAAGTGAGAATGCTAAGTCGAGACTCATTTATACTTGTATCACCCTCACAATGCCGTTGAAGAACATCTCATGCATCTTCGTAGACGCTACCGTTTCGATCAATTTGAACATTGTCATGTCCACGGAAGCGTAAATGGCATTGAGGGCCTCTCGTTGAAGTTTCGTCGTCAACTCGATCTCTTGTCCACCGTGCGCACGGTGTTGGGGTAACATCGCCCGAACATCGCGTGGTCTTTGGGACCGACCATCCGCTCTCCACGGACCGCCATGCTTTGACATCAATGGATTTGATGTATGAGCGAACTCGGTCTTCTAGTATGAATAATTCGACCATCCAAGATTGGTGGTCGATAATACCCGTAATTGTTTGAATCCATGGCGAAATTATAGCGAAGATACCGACAGATCTCACCAAGATATCGAGTGTGAGCTCGATACCAATTGAAAGTGTTGTCACTTAAACACAAAACTGTATGTAGATCGTTATTCACACACGAGTAAAACAATGAATTAAAACTCAAGAACACCGGTAAACTTTTCTACGATTAAATTATAATCAGATGCCAATATGGCGAAATTATTCACTATAAGTTTTACTGAACGTTATAAAACTCACTACTTTACCACAATATAAAGTCGGAAAGTTGAGTACTAAAACTATCTATCAAGATCTATGAAAAGCTAAGAAGTCGCTTATCAAGATATATGAAAATACTAAAGATTTCCTCAAACCACTCGTGTATTAAAAGAACAACCTTCTAACACCATTAGAAGTTAAAACACGCGTGTGATATTGGAAATGTTACTAAAATGCACTCAATAACATAAACAGATCTTCGATGATTCTTCAGAATTGCGTGACTTTTGTTTGCCGCTTTGCCTCCTTTTATAGGAGTTGAGAGGCCTTCGACCGCATGTCTGGACCATGATCTAGTCCACTAAGGACGTGACTAAGTCGTGGTGGTTAGTTGCATGACTTGCTCTCAAAAATAGGAACCGAACCGACTTAGTCCACCGATCTCTAGTGATCTGTTTCCGTGTTCTTAGTGTGTTACCATCGCATCCCGCAAACACGTCGTAATCTACACACCAAAGAGAAGAAAAAGGCAAAAACTAAAAATAACTAACTCCTTAAATGAGGAGACTTAGTCGAGTTAACCAACTCTAACAATTTATAACTCATAAGTGGATTTTGAATAGTAAATATAATCACATGATATTGAATAGTATATTCAATTTATATATTATATGGTCTATATTATTAGCTCATAATACCAAATACTTACGCTTCACGATACTTTAAACTTTGACAATTATATATGTATTTTTATTTTAATCATATCTTAATAAATATATTTTCATGTGTATTATAAAATAAAATCAATAAATTAACAATTAATTAATCAAATGAAATATTGAGTTGGAAAACTAAAAAATAACATGATTTACTAAGTTATCTTATGAACAAAAATATCAATATAGATCATTATAATGTATAAATATACAAGTATGAAGTACATAGTTATATAAATCTCTATAATATAATTCTAAAATAAATAACATCTAACTTACATAACTAATTTACTATGAGATAAATATAATAATAATAACTCATAAATAGATGAATGGAGTAGATATATTCGAATGATATTAAATAGTATATTAATTTTATGTATTGTATAGTCTATATCAATAAAATATTTATGTATGCTTATTAATTTTCAATTACAAAGATTTCATCCAATATGCATAAAATGCATCAAATAGTTATCTTAGTTCTCTTAATATATGTTTCATGTATATTAATCGGTTTATGTAATGAGATTTAAACACACACACATACACATATATATATATATACCATATATTATAAATATAAAATTTATATAGACTAAAATCTAATGCAATTTTGTAATATAATCATCAATTCAATATTATTAAACCCATAGAATTGACTATATTAAACATAATAAATATAATTTTTAAGATATCAAATTAAAAAGAGGAGAAATGAAAATTAATTATAATTACAACTATATTCCATAATAACTAAACTTGTACAATCTAATTGCTAAAAAATATATCTTTGTAACTATTAGCAACACTATGAATATCTTCTAGAATTTCTTGTATAGTTGTATACATAGTACAATGAAATGTCTATATGATAAGTATAAATACAAAGAGTGATATTAGGAGACAAATATTACAAAATATAAAATATAAACAGGATCGAGAACATAAGTTATGATGATAATAATAATAATAATAATAATAATAATAATAATAATAATAATAATAATAATAATAATAATAATAATAATAATAATAATAATAATAATAATAATAATAATAATAATAATAATAATAATTGTAATATAAAGTTCATCTAACTTATATAGCTAGTTAACTATGAGATAAAATAATTATAATTTATAACTCATAAGTAGAATTTGAAAAGTAAATTACATTCAACTTGCATAACTAATTAACTAAATTGTAAATTGTAAATAAAACAATAATTCAATATATTAGAACATCAATATAGTGAACTATAAATTATAATACATTGATGTATAAGTATGAGTTACATAGTTATATTTATATGTCTATAATTACAACTTACACATATATTACATAAATAAATAATTATGAGATAAATTATTTATAAATTTTATGATGAATTAATTTTAAGTTATATATGAATTACAACATCGTATAATAGTTGATGATATTAACAACGAACAATATACGTAAATTAAGCAAGTTTATTATGAGTCAATAAATAAGTTGAATCCAAGAATTACAATTATTTGAAAAATTAAATATCTAGTAGGAGTTACTTGTATAGAATATAAATATATCAAATAATATTCACACATATTATTTATAGTTATAATACATATTATTAGATATTATACATACAACCATATCATTTCATTATTCAGTCATATCATATGTATGTTTAGAATAAACCCGAATGTGAATAGAAAATTTATAATAAAATTTTGCTATAGAAAATTTATTAATTATAAATTAATTGTCTATTAGATATCTTCACTTTCTTGTTAATTTGTTATTAGTCTAATTAAGTTATTAAACTAATATCCACCAACTTTTTATTTATAGAAATTTTGTATTTTATTCCTTTGTAAAATTATTTATTTTAAACAAATAATATCACAAAAATATAATTATGTATGTTTGTGTTAATATAAATATGAATCTACAACAAATAGAAAATTTCTTTTATAATCCAACAATTTCTAACATGTACGTAGCTAAAATGAGGACTGTACATAGTTAAAATGAGGATGAATTCAACTTATATCTCCTAACTAAAGTAATACTCTTACAACTAATACATTGTTTAAGTTATAATAATAATAATAATAATAATAATAATAATAATAATAATATAATAATAATAATAATAATTCAACTTATAAGTATAATCCATAGTAACTATGAATATCATAACATATTATATTAGAAAATTTTGATTGAGTTTAAACACATCAATAGATATTATAAATATTCTTATACACATATTTAATAGGAAAATAATTTGGTCTTCATGCAAATATACTGTTTTATAAGCAACAAATTTCAAAATAAAATGAATTCCTAAAAATAAAATGATATTGTTTTATTTTACCTACAGTCATTTTTATTTTTATTTTTGCAATAAATTTATGTTTTCTTTTTGTATATATTAATTACATTTTCAAATTAAAGAGATTAAGAGAGGGGGGAGTAGGTTTGGTTTGAGAGGAAGAGTTCAATTATGGGTTTGATTTTTAGAAGTGGAGTAAAAAACAAAAAGTAAATGAAATTGACCCATCTCTCCTTATTAAGTTGACCCCACCCCACCCCAATCACAATTCTGATTCACGTCTCCCCCTCCCTCTTATCTCTAATCTCTCTCTGCACTCTCCAGCCCCCACTTGGCACATTTCAGATTTTCCCTTCTTCCTCTCTCTCTCTCATTTTCCTCTCCACCCAACTCGCATCTCAGATCTGTTTGTTTCCTCCACTCCCTCTCTCTCTGGAACGCCTCTTCCCTTCTCTCCATCTCTTCAATCTCTGGCCCCGTCTCATATCTTGATCTCTTGGACAAAACGACGACGGCTTCGTTGTTTCCGACTCTCGCCGCAGCAATTCGGGAGCGCCACCGCTCAGAGTTGCTCGTTCTCTGTGCGCCGGCATCCATTTTCGTTTCTCTCGGTTCGCTTATTTGAAGCTCGAGCTTGGCTCGTGAAGCTTGTTAAACTAACGAGCTGAGCTCGAACAGCTAGCGAGCCAAGAATAATTCCAACGAGTTGAGCTTGAACTCAAATTAAAGATCGAATTCGAGTTCGAGCCGAACTCGAACCCAATAAAATTTTCGCGAACCGAGCTCGAACTCACTAGTATTCGACTCGGCTTGTGTACACCCCTACTTATATATACATATGCTTACAGAAAGTTCAAGACCACAACAACACTTCACCAAAGAAATATATTCGTAGTATTTGTTATTTGCTTAGTAAAGATGTTGCTCCCCACAATTTTTGCTCTGGTGCTCGGATTCATCGTCCACCTCTACTTTACTTTGGTGATGAAGCCCAATAAAATACAAAAATGTTGAAGAAGCAAGGGATCCACGGCCCCCACCAAAAATCCTGCTCGGCAACATCCTCGAGATCAAGAAATCCCACGACGCTGCTGCCAACACTGCTGCTAACGACTCTGGCCCTCTAGCTGTCCACGACAGCAACCTGTTTACCCATTTTAGAGCAATGGAGAAAGCAATACGGTATGTATTATGCCGTCCATTTCTTTTAGTTCATGGGAACTTGCAGCCGTTATATTCGTTGGGCATGTTCTCGTGCAATAGCTAACAAATCACAAGAGACCAATACACTATACTTGGAAATCAAGTGTCATAGGCTCAAAATTATAAAGATGTTGGTGAGATTCAGACTTGTGATGTTTTGGCCGCAGAAACCCACTCTACCACTAAGCTTAGAGTGACGGAGCCTGGCCTAGGCACGCCCCGACATCTGCTCATTTTTTAATTATAATATTTAGGTCATAATTTATATTTTCTTCAATTTTAACATGCACAATATAATTTCATAAGTATCAAATTTATTGTGCCATAAACTTGCTTCAGTACTCATGCTAAAGGGAGCTGGTTAATTACATTAAATTTTGGCCTATTATCAATGATCATGCAACTTTGTTTCTTTTTAGGTCAAATTTTCACATTTGCTCTGGGCAATCTGCAAGTACTACACGTGAGCGATCCTAGTCTAGTGAAGGACATCATAACGATGATGTCGCATGACTTAGGGAGACCTGCTTACCAGCAGAAAACATTAGGCCCTCTTCTTGGGAAGGGCATCTTGACATCCAACGGTGCGATTTGGGCACGACAGAGGAAGATCATGGCTCCGAGTTGTTCATGGAGAAAGTTAGGTAAGAAAATAGAGTTAATTATTGTGAAAGACAAAAATATTCGAGCTGGATTCCTATAAGGACATCTGTACAGACATGACATATTTTTCATTATGAATGGCAATTTTCTTTAAAATAATTGACACTTCTAGGACGTCTATACATGCAGACATTATAATAACGTAACTTTTTGTGAAAATATTCCCAAACATATAAATTCTACTCATAATTTAGGGTGAAGAAGATTATAAGGGTATTTTTGTTGGAATGGATAGAAGTTATATATTTTTAAGTTAAATAATTTTAGCTCAAAAAATACTAGTACTGACTTAATGAGCCACGGATGGTGATGCAGGGAATGATGAGCATAATCACTGAATCGGCTCACACAGTGGTGAATATATGGAAGCAAGAAATCGAGGCCAACAATGGCGGAGTTCTTGACATCACTGTCGACGGTTATATGAAGAGATTTTCGGTAGAAATCATTTCCGGAGCTTGTTTTGGGAGTAATTACAGCAAAGGGCAAGACATTTTCTTGATGCTTGGGGCTCTCCAAGAACTTGTGTCCACGAAAACAATGTCTGTAGGCCTTCCAGCCTTAAGGTATAATAATTGTATATATAACGACCAAGTGTCTGATATAGAAAATAATTTTACTTGATTCGTGGATTTTAATATAAAAACAGAGGTGTCCTCCCTCGGTAGAAATTTTACTCAGTAGCATTCATGTGTGACAGGCATCTTCCTACAAAGAGCAATAGGAAGATTTGGGCTTTAGATAAAGAAATTCGGGCGTCGATCTTGAAGCTAGTAAAGGAAAGAAAGGAGGCAGGATACGAGAAGGATTTGCTGCAAACCCTTGTTGAAGGGGCAAAGGGGACTTATTCAACATCGGCTGCGATGGATCAGTTCATCGTTGATAACTGCCGGAACATATACTTAGCTGGCTTCGAGACTTCCGCAGTTTCAGCTTCGTGGTGTCTAATGTTGTTGGCTTCGAACCCGGAGTGGCAAACGCGCATTAGGGATGAAGTGGAGCAAGTGTGTCAGGGGCGAGTCCCTGACATTGACATGCTTCGTAAGATGAAGAAGGTTAGATGAGCCCATCATTCAACATGATAACATATTTATGTATTTAATTTAGGAGCATATATAGTGTAATATGATATATTTTATTTTATATTTTGGTATTTGCAGCTGCACACGGTTATTCAAGAGACAATGCGGTTGTACCCCTCGGCTCCCACCCTAGCTAGGGAGGTGTCGAAAGACATGAAGATAAGCAACATAATGGTGCCCAAAGGCGTGAACGTGTGGACCATGGTGGCCACGCTGCATACGGACCCTGACATATGGGGTCCCGATGCACTCCAATTCAAGCCTGAGAGGTTCCAGAATGGAATCTCTGGCGCATGCAAGAACCCCAACTGTTACATGCCGTTCGGGTTCGGGCAGCGCGTGTGCGTGGGGCAGCATTTGGCCATGGTGGAGCTTAAGTTCCTAATGGCTCTCATCGTCTCCAACTTTGCCTTCACTTTGTCTCCCAGATATCTCCACAAACCAGAGATGACCATGATGATAGAGCCTAAGTATGGAGTTAACATTTTGATTAACAAGATCTGAGATTAATAAGTACAAGTTTTATTTTTCTTTTTTCCTTTCCTGGTGTTGGTTGTTAAGCTTTTTTTATTATTTATTATTATATATTGTAGGCGTTGTGAGGGTTGATTGATAATTTAAAAGGTGTATTTGCTTTCTGTAACTATAAATAATATTAAAATTCCAAATTTGTTTTATATGCACTTTGAATATTAAGTTACATATATATAGGACTGCACAAAGTAATAATACAATTTAACATTTTCTATTTCTCTCTCTCATTTTTCCCAACAGAAAATGTGCTTCTAGAGTATGTTCAAATCTCAATATAACAGCTACAAGATAATGCATAAGCCTAGTAGTTTGGAATTAACATCAAAGAAAAATATATACATGTTAACTAACTAGTTTGCATTGACTAAATTCACATTTTCAATTCCAGAAGCAACTTTATATCGTCAAGACATGGGAATCACTCAGTTGCTTTAAACAATAACAGAGAAAACAACATTTGGTTGATATCTTAGGAGCCTGGCTCTTCCTTATTGAATGAAAATCTGCACATAGATAGAGCTTTCGCAAGAAGGATATTTTTGCACATTATTTGTTTTGTATAAAACGACAGTTCTGGCTTATCTGCTCTATTTTTACATATAAATCCAATAAAGATTAAATTACGAAGAACATAACAATGGGGATTTGTTTGAGATACTTTGAAACCTCCAAAGGTATTTTTACCTATTCACTCTAGAAAAACAGAAAGAATGGAGAATAATTTTGAACCTTTTACCAGATCCTACTTCCACCATAAATCCTATGGAAGGCCACCATAAATCCTTTTGCACATGGCAAAATAGAAAACAATATATATATATATATATATATGTGTGTGTGTGTGTGTGTGTGTGTGTGAAAGAGAGAGTGAGAACGAGAATATAGCACTGAGTACAGATGAACGACGAACTCAACTGATTTGATTCACATTGGATGAGAGATGTTATGTTCTGATAACAAGGGTTTTGAGGTGTAAATGAATTTGAGGATACGTAGAACTGATGAAAAATGGTTTGGATTCGTATATATAAAGGATTTAGCTGACGACAGAAGATGAATAAATAATAATAAATAAATATTAATTAAATTAGATCAGAGACGGATTAGCTACGTCAAACTCTGTCAATAAATAGAATGAAAAAATAAATCATAAATAATAATTAGATAAAAGTAATTTAATTGGATTAGAGATTCATTAGCTACGGGGAAAATCTATGCTAATAATAAATAAATAAACAAATAAAAATCACAAGTAAATGATTAAATTCATTTTTTGTTAATTTCATAGACGAATTTCCATCGTGCGTCGTGGATCCTTATCTAATAACCAATTCACATGCGGCACTTATTATATGCTTACTTAATTAGTATACGAACTTTCACTCATTTTGCGATTTTAAAACAAGTTTTAAAATATTGTTATAATATCATCACCTTCCAATTTATTGTAAATTAACATTCTTAATTTTTCTCGTTACATGCGAGTTGGTTTGGCTTGCTAAATATTTATGATTCAGTTAATATTATGTTTGACATGTCAACTCCTCTATTATGAACCCATGCACATTGATAGGATACTGCCTAACTACTTGAGCCAAGATCGCGCCTAATATAAATGGACCCGACATTATGTTCTACTTATGTGAATTGCCCAAGAAGACTCCTCAACCAACTACAACTCAAATCGCAATTGGAGACGTAGAAGATTGGATGATATCTAAAAGAATCCTTATTGTAGTCAAACTCAATTTGAATTAGAGTCAAACTCAATATGATGGTTTATAAATAGAGGCTAGATTAGAGGAAAAGATCATCTACACTCTTTGTAATCGCTTACACACTCAATACGCATATATTCTCTCGCTCCGTGGACGTAGATATAATTCAAAGATTGAACCACGTTAATCCCTCGTGTTCTTTATTGCATTTATTACCTTACGAAATTAAGATCGATCACTGGCGCCGTCTGTGGGAAACGAAATTCTGTGTTTTCGATCAACTTTTTCTCGGGTAACAATCAGAACAACGATGAATACAAGAAGCATTACATCCGTGGCTGCTACGGCAACAATAACGGCGGCGTGATCGCGCGAACTCGGCTGGGAAAAGCCCGATAAGAGATACTACCCCCAAGGGCACGCTCAAAGTCTCATGAGCGAGGCAACCTATCTGCGTGAAGAAGAAGAGAGTCAGAACGAAGGAGGTCGCAAAAGCAACCGAGAGGAATTCCTAGCACCACAGTTGAACCTTGACAAGGCAGTTAAAAGGTTCCTCGAAGAAAATAAGGAGAGCTTCCTCCAGTACCTCAGCCGAGAACAAGGTTGGCACCATCATGAAGAAAATGACGTCGAAGCCTCATCAAAGCACGAGGCGGCACAACGAAGATCCCCCAGCCTCCGGATGATAGGCGCTCATACCTCTACACGGGTTGGGGTCCAAACCGACCGTGCAAGAGACGAGCAACGCAGGACAGGACGTCGTGATCACAGCGAGGTCAATCCCCATCACTATAACGAGTTCGGCCTACGAACTCAGCATCACTCTCCGGGAGATAGGTTCGATGGATACGGAAAGATAATTACCCCTTTCTCAAACGAAATACTCAACACCCACTCCCGACAAGCACAGGTGCCGCATCGCCTCACGACGGATCGAGGATCCGCAAAACTTCCTTTCACAATTCCAAGACAACATGATCAATCGCCTCAACACCATCCACATGCATGTTGTTCCTGAGTTGCCGATCGACAACGCCCACGGTGGTTCGACAGTTTACCTCCGTAGTGTGGATCTTACCGAGATCTAATGGAAGCCTTTCATGAAGGTTCTTCCAAAAGCCGAGTCCAAGACCACATCGGCTCATCTCCTCACGGTGAGGCAAGGCCGAGGTGAATCCATCAGCGACTTCATGACTAGGTTCAATAAGGACAGTCTAAAAGTCGAGGATGTAGACGACCTCCTCATTATCTCGGCTTTCCAGAACGACATCTTGCCTGGGGCCCTATACAAGGAGATCGTCAAGCACGAGCCCCGCACCGCATCGGAACTGTGGCGCATAGCAGATCGGTTAGCCAAGGCGCACAAGCGGACGGAGAAAGCGTGAAGTCGACAAGGTGGAACCTCCGATGTAAAGAAGAAAGAGGATGATCGAGAAACCGAGGCGAATCCCGGCAGAATCGAGAAGAGACCTCGCCACATTAGAAGCTCGATGACAAGCAACAAGTAGCTCGGTATTATAACCGGTGTCAAATCCCGACAATACCAAGTAGGTGATCTCGTGCATCAAGTAACGGTCGAGAAAGCGCAAAGCTCGGCAAGTTAAAGACCACATGGGAAGGACCATACCGAATTAAAGAAGTCCTCGGAAAAGGGTCATATAAGCTCGCCCATTTATCCGGTACGTCGTGTCTCATTAATAAAATATTTTCTTTATTTACTTCATCTGTCTTGCATATTTCATTTGTCACTTATGCATACCACCTTTTCCACAATATCCTCTACGGAGGATGAACAATACCCTCTACGGAGGATGATAAATACCCTCTACGGAGGATGAACAATACCCTCTACGGAGGATGAACAATACCCTCTAAGGAGGACGAATTACCCTCTAAAGAGGACGAACTACCCTCTAAGGAGGACGAACTACCTTCGTTTAATTACGAGGACGAATTATAAACGCACGTGAGGGGACCACCCCTATCGATAAAACTCGACAAATAAGGAACCTATACCTTCGTTTATTTCGAGGATAAATTACCTTCATTTAATACGAGGACGAACTACCTTCATTTATTTCGAGGATGAATTACCTTCGTTTAATACGAGGACAAACTACCTTCGTTTATTTCGAGGATGAATTACCTTCATTTAAATACGAGGACGAACTACCTCCGCCTCGGCCTTCGCCACCTTGGCCGCCTTCACCTCGGCCCTCCGCAGGTCGACCTCGCCTCGGCCGCCCGCCGGCCCCGAGACCGGCCGCCCACCTGGCCTCCCGACATGGCCACCGCCTCGGCCTCCAGCAGCCGACCTCGCCTCGCCACCTCGGCCTCCCGATACATGGCCACCTCCGTCTCCGCCTCCGTCCTCCAATGGCCGACCTCGGCCTTCGCCACCTCGGCCGCCGTCAGAGGCCTCCTCTTGCCGCATCCCGAGCTTTCGCCTCGGCCGCGGCCACCTCGCCGACGAGGAGGTCTCTCTCCTCCAAACCCTCGCGACGCAGCCACCCGGTGGACGCCCTCACATAGCCCGGCTTGCCTTCCAAGTGAAGGACAACAACCTTTTTGCTTGAGAGCTCGACCCAAGACGTCATCCCGTGTTCGACCCGACACGAGACTACACATACGACTTGGCGTAACGCCTCGGCGGCGGCCAAGCGACATACGACTGGCGTAACGCCGGCAGGCGGCCATACAACATATGACTGCATAACGCCCAGCTGTATGGCTAAGCAACATACGACGGCGTAACGCCTCGGCGGGCGGCGCGCAGCGAAGCCAAGCGACATACGACTTGCGAACGCCTCAGGCGAAGCCAGTGACATACAACCGGCAGGATCGTGCGCTTTCCACCGCGCACCACGAATTTCGGCGAGGCAATATCGAACACCGCCCCTCCATCACGACCTCACTTCTACGTCTTTTTTTTTGAGGGGGGGAGGGGAGGATATGATAGGATACGGCCCAACTACTAGGCTCAAGCATCAGGCCCAATATAAATAGGCCCCGACATTAAGCTCGGCCTATGTGAGTTCGGCCCAAGAAGACTCCTCAACCAACTACAACTCAAATCGCAATTGGAGACGTAGAAAATTCAGATGCATATCTAAAAGAATCCTTATTAGAGTCAAACTCAATTTGAATTAGAGTCAAACTCAATATGATGGTTTATAAATAGAGGCTAGATTAGAGGGAAAAGATCATCTACACTCTTTGTAATCGCTTTTTACACACTCAATACACATATACTCTCTTGCTCCGTGGATGTAGATCTAATTCAAAGATCGAACCACGTTAATCCCTCGTGTTCTTTATTGCATTTATTACCTTACGAAATTAAGATCGATCACACATCAAACCCAAAAGCAAATATGTGTGGATACTAAAGCATAGGGTCAGTTAAAAGATTGAGTTATCAATAAATTCGTGAGTGGAGTTAGGGATTCCATTCTTGAGTGCCTAACAATATGGTCCAACTTGTCGAATCTCGACGTGTACGGAACAAGGCTACCTAGGGAGAGGGCTGCACCAAGGGGCTTGAAAATGACTTGCCTGGATTTGGAGGCTCCCCGGAGTGTGAGCCATTTGTGATGTCGAGTTCTTAAGTTGGGGTCAGTCCTCCACCTTTGAACTAGCTTTTAAGTGGTTTCCATTTGTAAATGGAAAATTGGAGTTGTTGATTTTCCTACGAATTGAAAGATGGCAATGTTATAATACAAGAATTTACACGATTAACGACGGATTGTATGAAAAATCGCAAAATGAGTAAAAAGTTTGTTAGCAATTAACAATCAACCCCATCTTTTATAAGTTTTTTTATTAATATGAAATCAGACTCTAGCACGGCCCATAGTAGTAGTAGTCCTTTAAATAGTCAATTTAAGTGAGATTAGCATAGAAAAGAATAGTGTTTTGGCTCAGCAAGCTTCCGTTTGAGAACCTTAGTTCTTGGTTTATTTATAATGTTGATTTTTATTCCAAATTAGCCCATTTCTATTTTTCACACTATCACATAAAATCCAAATTTCATTGTATATATCTCATGAGAACCATTAATGATAAGGTTGATTATTTGTATAGCTAGGTGACTAGCCCATATTTTATGTTTTTTTTGTCTTGTTTTCCAAATTTAGATCGAGACTTATTGTCGTTGTTTTGTGTTTGGAAGGATAGACTGGTAGGGCAGAGCACGAGGTGAGGAAATGGGCACGATAAGCAAGTGATGGTCGGGCAAGCTGGAAGAAGGAATATGGGAGATGGAAATGAGCTGAAATACAAAGGCACCCAAGGTCATTAATTAAGGAGTTTTGTTGTAGCTAGAGCACGATGAAGATATCCAAGTAAGGAAGACTAAAGCTACTCCGTTCAGATGGCGTGACCTATCCAGAGTACCACGTAGATTAAGGTCCAGGCTGGTCGCCCAGATCAAGAGAAGAGCAAGATGATCAGAACGAAGGAAGAAGAAGAAGAATGATGAGTGTCAAGGGCAAGGCTAGCCTTGATTGGAGATCGGCTTATCCATAGAAGATAATGTAAGTATTTCATTTGCTAAGGACTTTTATGAGATAAACTCAAATCCACTTCGAATAAGCAAAGAATCGAGGGCAAGACGATGGACTGAAGAAGATCAACTCAACCTGTTGTCATTCCTTATCTTCAAGGCCCATGAACTTGGCGTCCCGCCCATGCAATCCTCTCTATATTAGCATTGGTCACCTGTTAGAGCATCCATTTTATCGCATATTCTCTTTATCGCTTTTGCAATTTTGTTTCAAGTACAATTTATAGTTTTGTTAAGTCCCGTCGTGGGCAAACTATCATTTTCCATTTCAATAGTAAGTTTATGTTTATTTTCATATCTTACATATTGATTTAGTTTATGTCTAGCTACCTCTATATTCTAGTTTGGCAAGATGAGATGAACATGAACTTAAAAACTTGCAGGTCTAATTGTGCAATATGATCTGCATGAATGTGTTCCCGAAGTATTAGATTTGATTCCAAAAAGTTCTAATTTGACTAGGTTAGTTAAATGGCCATTAATTAATCATGTTGGGTTAGATCACTAATAAATCAAGATTAAAATACGGTGTATGATCCGTTTTTATTTTGAGTGTAACTGACATGGGTGAGTTAGCGTAGTCTATGTGCTGTCGAGAGCCAATATCAGGTTTGTCTTGGACACAATGCTGCTTTGGTCATATTCATTAATGGTGTTCCTCGTAGGTGGTTAGATCAACTAAGATAGCTTACATAGAGGAGCTCTCTTGTCTGTTATTAAACTATAAGGATAGATTAAGTTAAGTTATGTGTGTGACACGCGTGACAATAGAGGCATGACCATGTTGGACTTATAACTGGTTAACCTATATGTATGGTGAAAATACTTGCATCGATGATCAAGTCGAGTTTGTGTTTATCGAGTCTCATGCCCAAGCCAGCTTATTTTATTTTTGATTCATTTGTTAAGTGTTTTCAGCTTAGTTACAGTTCTCGTATTAACCAAGATACGTCGGTACACTTTCCTTTTCTTTTTATTGTGGTCAATAGAGCACTGCACCAATTCCTTGTATGATCAACCTTATACATACCAAAGATCTGCGTTTGTTGTGGGCAATAAGAATATAGATTTATTTTTGTGTTAAATGACAGCCCATCAAAATTGGCGTCGTTACCGGGGAATTGCGTTTCTAGTAGTGATCGTTTTTCATATACTTATCTTGCCAGTTTTGATGCATGACCCGACCTAGATGTGCAGAAGATCCATAGTACCTATTCAAGCTTGAAATCGAGAAAATTGCACGATGGAGGAGAGCAGCAGCGACAAGAGCAAACAAGTAGAAATTTTACTCAATAGCATTTATAAGACTTTCTCGTTTCATGTGTGAGAGGCATCTTCCAACAAAGAGCAATAGGAAGATTTGGGCTTTGTGAAAGAAATTCGGGCGTCGATCTTGAAGCTAGTAAAGGAAAGGAAGAAGACAAGTACGAGAAGGATTTTGTACTAGTAGTGGCGAAGTTAAACATGGTAGGAGTAGATACAAAACTATTTATTTGGTTCTTCATAAGAGAAATTCATCTACACCTTAATTTTTAGAAATTATTTTTTTTATAATTAAATAAAGTTGTGAAAAAACATGCATTAAAAAACAACATTAACTAGAAAGATAACACAATACAACTTAGCAAAAGAAAGAAAAAAAAATATTACAAAGGCAACATATGTAGAACAACAAAAATGGAAGAGAAAAAAAAAGAACGTAAAATAATATCACAACAACTACACTATATATGCCCATCATTGTGTGTGTCGTCAGATGCTCTTCACTTATATCTTTGGTATCTCTAATTATGAGATCAAATTAACATTTTGGGCTTTATTTCCTTCTGGACTCAGGATTGAATTCTGGGCCACCATAGATATATGCACAATTTGGGATCAAAATAAACCATGGGCTTCAAATAAAACATTTTGAGTTGCCACTAAATGAAATAAAATGCTTCACATACACTACATAAAAAAATACTTCACATACATATAATTCATCTACACCTACACGCGACTTATAAGATGCAACTCAATATCATACAAATTACATAAAAAATTAGGAACAAAGCACGTAGCGTATTTTTGTGAAAATATTTGGTGTTGCACTTAATGGAATCATACAATAAAAAATCAGGATTATTATCTCTTTGAAAATATTTGACAAACATGGATTTTCAATGATTTATTATGTTTAGTTGAGTCTTATTTGATGTAAGAAATCATGTTTGCTTAGCTTAGTTTTGCATTATTTTGAATAATTGATACTCGTTAGCTTTTGCTCATTTCATATGAAAATGGAGAAGGAATTGAGGTGTGTCAAATGGATAGTTTAAAGTACATCCCATTAAAAATCCATAAGTGCAAACTCCTATATGCCAGAGTTATCCATATTTTAGCTTTCAAACACATACTTAAGGGAATCCCCAAACTCCTCCTTAGCAGTTGTGATCGCCTTAGACCACAAGCGCTCTTAAGGAAGAGCAGACTCATTACTTTTACATATAACTATGATAATCCAATATGCGCAAGTACAATCAAGGACCAATCAGTAGACAATTAAAAATTGTTAGCAAATTATATTGCGCCATGTGTAAATCACGAATTAAATAATTGATTATATTTCTATTTTATTAATGGAATTTATTCCAAAATTAAATAGATATGTGATTAATATTTAATTTTATCGACAAATAAGAGAATGACGTGTGGCAACGACATCGGAGAAGAATAATCACTCAAATTGGTCAGATAAGTCATAAAAGGTCTATAAGCCCAAGCCCAAGCTCAAGCCCATGGTTTGGTGGCCCATAAGCCCAAGCTCAAGCCCATGGTTCAAGCTCAAACTCATGGTTTGGTGGCCCATAAGCCCAAGCTCAAACTCAAGCCCAAGCTCAAGCCCATGGTTTAATGGCCCATAAGTCCAAGCCCAAGCTCAAGCCCATGGTTTGGTGGCCCATAAGCCCAAAACTCAAACTCAAGCCCATGGTTTGGTGGCCCAAAGCCCATAAGCCCAAAAGCCCATTAAGTCCACTAGCCTACACCTATAAATAGGAGTGTTGGGGCTTCATTAGAGATGTGAATTGAAGAGTTGAAGTGAAGTGAAGAAATCGAAGATTTGAAGAACTCAAGACACTCGAAGAATCCTCTGCGAAGCATTCTCCGACATTCAAAGTCTTCTTCAAACATTCAAGGCGTTCTTCGTGCAAATCACCACATTCTTCGCCAAGATCATCCTCCAAATCAAATCAAAGATAGCGTTCAATTCGAAAACAAGGTGAAAGCCCTCTGCATTGGCGCTCAAACTTGAAGATCTTCAAACGTTCTTCAACATTTCAAATCAAATCCAACGTTCAATCTGAAAACAAGACTGAAGTCCTTCAGATCAACATCTTCAAATTCAAACTTCAAGTTCAAGGAGATCAATGAATCACATCCCCTCCAAACAACTCGAAGAACATCAAGATCGTTAAAGAAATCACATTGAAGAAGTAGAATAAGAGGATAGATAGAGATCGAACTCATCTCAAATTCATCAAATCCAAATTCAATTAATTTTTGTATACAATTTTGTATTTATAAAAATTTAAATACAAAAATTTGTGTTACAAATCAAGGACCATTCGGCGTGTCCTCTTCCTTACAATCAAGGAATAATCAAGTACGAATATCTTAAAAACTTAAAGGCTACATTTTATACATTATAGTGCCTCAACCTATGTACTTGAATGTATTCCTCACAAAAAGACACTAGTAACCCTCTATTAAGGTAATAAGTCTAAACTATCTTCCATGGGTGACATTCTATCTATATATCTACCCCATCCTTTCACACTTGAAGAGGTACGTTGTAATATCCCAATTTACGGGCTTAAAATTTCAAAATAAAAAGTAGTTCTGAAGAAAATAAGAATGAAAGTGAAGCGTCGGTAATTGACAATTTGGAATAGATCGAAATTTTCTTCAAAATTTCAAATGAAAAAATTTTTAAACAATAAATAAATATGTTTTTAAGTGTATAGAGGATATTATTACACGTAGAAAATTAAGGAAATATTTTCTCCTAATTGTTTCCTATTTTCGAAAATTTGCACAAAATAGGATTAATTCGTGAATTAATTTGTGATCACATGATTTTATAATATGAGTTGTCATATTTATCTTGTATTACATGATAAGGTAATTATCTTGGAACACCCTAGCATTTTCGAAAATGAGGTGGAAATGATAAGGTTTGATTAAGACATTTTTAAGATAAGATATGTTATGATATTTATAAAATGATAAGATAAGTATATGACTAGGTTATGACTAAGCTTAGGATAATGTTTATCTCATTAAAATGTGTAGCAAAGTGATAAGCATCATGAAGGATAAAATTTGTTTCTTGAAATACATCATTTTCGAAAATGATGATTTATGTAATAAATTTAGCAAATAATTTAATTAATTATTTAAGCATTAGTATTAGATAAATATCATGAAATCTAGATCAATCTTATCATCTATAATCTATATAAATTTTGAAATTAATGATTATAGGGCAAGATAGGAATTTTGGAAAATTAATTCCTAAGAAACCCTAATTTTCGAAAAATTAGGGAAATTGCTTGGAAATATTCCAAAAATTTATTTTATGACATAATATCATTATATTTATGTAATTCATCATGAAAATAATAATGGTTATGAAAAGAATAATAGTTTGATAATTTATCCCTAAAATTGAAATATTTGCCGATAACTTTACTATAGTACATAGAAATGATCTTAATTAATTTTCCTATGATATAATTTATTATCTAAGACCTATATTATGTCATATATCTATTAATTGGGGAAAAATAAAATATTTAACATATATTATATATAGGGGGCGAAACTTTTGACTATAAGGTGTGAAATTGCATAAAATATCATACTATAATTAATGGGAGATAATTATTATGATCTTATCATGTTATGAGTTGTAAAGTAGAGATAGTTAGCAATTAAAACAAGTAACCTATGCTTTTTATTTAATATAGCCGAAATTTTTTACTTTTAATATAAGGTTGGAAATAATTTTTAAACTCTTGAATATAATACCTTATCCTATAGTTGAAATTGTTGACTTTTCTAATATGATATTATTATAAGATAATATTATAGTATAAGGTATAGAAGAAAATAAAAATTAAAGCCTAAGGTTGTGAAGTGGCCGAAATTGCTTATATATACTACATAAAATATTAAATTCTTTATTCTTTGATAATTATAAGATATATTAATTAAATAATTAAATAACATAATAAATTATAGAATAAAATAAAATAATCATCTCATGAGTATAGGAAGTGGCCGAAAATTATAAGAGACAAAGTATGAGTTGTAAATTAATTTTTACACCTAAGTATTTTATAATTTCAAGAAGATAAAATCATTAATGTATAAGATAAGGTCAAATTTGTTTTTATACAACTTGAAAGGCTCAAAATTAAGAAGATAAAGGAGTTGCCATTTTTGACTTTAGAATAAGATATTTTATAAAGTAATGATTAAAAACACTTTAGAAATCCTATAAATAGGAGGGCACCCCTCCCATACCATTAAAATCGAAAATTAGGAGAAGAATAGAGAGTGTTCTTCATAGTGTTCTTCGATCGTAGAAAGAAAAACGTCGCCGACGTCGATCGAATTCGATCACAAGGTTAGAAATCGTACCACTTCTTGTTATACATGTTAAATTGTTAGAAATTCATATATAATATATTAGGAGGCTTATTTTCAAAAATTATGTTGAATATGTGCTATATGTTTCAAAGTATGTGTTAGATTGTTTATATGATGTTTATAAGTATGAATTATCAAATTAATACAAAGTTAAGCATGTATTGAATACATGATGATATGACCGAAAATAAAGAGAAATCATATGTTGATGTATATGAATTTTAGTTGTTGTTTTGAGCATGAAATAATGATAGATATTAATAAACAAGATTGTATGATTTTATGTGGAATTTTGGAAAACCTAAGTATATATCCTATTAATTTGAAAATTATAGAGTAATTATATGATGAGATATAATTCATGTTTGAATGTTAGAATAACATATTGATGATGTAGATTAATAATATAGTGTTATATGAATTTATTGGAATTTCTAAAATTATTTGTACCTAAGTCTATTTTCAAAAAATATGTACTTAGGACATATTGAGAATAATTCATGAATTATGGAAATTATGTCATATTATTATGATAATAATATGCTATATGAATTAATTAAAATTTTGGAAAAGTTTAATAATTATTTGTAATTTTGAAAATTATGCTAAGAAGGAATCATGATGTGAAATTTTCTATGTTATGTGATACATGGATTCTATGTTAGTAATATGTGGAAATTTGATCCATATGTGTAAAATCGAAAATTACAAGGGTATAGTTGAAATCAATAGAAATAGGAACATATACGTGTAAGATGATAGTTATATAAGAAATACATGAAACGACGATGAGAATAAGTTGAAAAAGGTATAAACGTACGAAGTATATCGATACGATAGTTCGTAATAACGTTAGTGATAAAGTTGATATTAGTACGTTCGTTGGTTCGAATCGATGATTCTTGCAAAGCATAACGATATGCTAAAAAACTCGTTTCTTACGTTGATAAGGTCTGACTCGAAGGAGAACGGAAACCGAGAATAGAAACTAGTGACTTAAGAAACCTCGAGTCCTCGAGGGGCACTCTTTTCAAAAGATTTTACAAGCTTTCTCGAAAGTATTTACTGTTATTGCTTTACTGCTTTCTTATGAAAATGTTGAGATACGATATTGTCTGCCGAAAATGTTTTAAGTTTTGTATATGTCCATTCGGGTTGCCTGGGGCAACAGGAAGTTACGAATTCGGATCCTAGGCTGGAGGTGTAAGTAGAAATTCCCAGCTAGGGTTGTGTACACATGTTGGGCCTCAGAGCTGGCTGGGCGGTCATGCTCGAACATTGGGCGGTTAGTTGCGTCCGGTGTAGGGAGGCCTCCCTCCCGGCGCGTTTATCCATAGCCGACTTGGAATATACGTTGTGATTGTTGTGATATGAAAATGCTTGGCCAAGCGATGATTTTGAGAAATGAGAAAATGTTTTTAGTAAGAACAAGGCCTTTTCAATAAAACCCTTGTGTCTTACTGTGGTGAGGGCAGTACAATATTTCGTAAAATAAAAATGTTTTCGGCATGTGTCCATTGGGTACATTTGTACTCAGCCCTGCATGTTTGTTTTTAAATGCGCAGGTTGAGCAGGTGATGGAACTGAGCAGGAGTTGAGCGGAATCCTTTTTGATAAATAGTATGGAGCATTTTGGTTCACCTTGAGAATGCATCTTCACATGCATGTCTCACACGTTATTCCACTGCCAAACTCTTGAGTTCCTTATATTTTGATATTATGTTAAGATCTCGAATGCTTTGCTAAAACCTTGTATTAGCTCTTGTTTTGCCGATTTTGAACAAATCATTTATATAAGTCGTTTTTCTATCCTTCGAGTTATTTCATTATTAGCATCTATGTTCCTTCACTTGAGAAATAAGTTGAAAACCCTATTCTTTACGAATATTTAACCCTAAACCCCAAGTAGCATCCGGTAAGGTGGTAGCCGAATCGGGCTGTTACATACGTGTACTATCTTAGGTCATCTCCAATACTCAACACTAAACTTAACTCAATTTTGCAGTAATTGTCACATCAAACATTAATTCATCTCCAATATACATAAACTCAAATTCTAACTCAAAAGAATATTCTATATATATTCATTCTCACACCACTTTTTATACTTTTGCAAAATGAACATTTATATTTATTGATATTACACATTAAATCCATTTTAACTTTTCAATACATAATTTAATACGATACGAACTAATACTAAATAAATTGGTTATAAATAAATAAAGATAACTAAGTTACACGTTCAAATAAGAAAATTACACAAATTGATTTAATGATTGTAATAAATCAATCTCTAATATTATTATTTATTATCTATAAATTAATAATTGTTATATAAATATAATTTATATTAAATAGATTGGTTATAAATAAATAAAGATAACTAAATTACCTATTCAAATAAAAGAAAATTACATAACTTGATTTAATGATTGTAATAAATCAATATCTAATATTATTATTTATTATCTATGAATTAATAATTAAAGTTTAATATTTTTTTCTACAAGGAAAAAAGAATAAGACAATAACATATATAGAAAACAAACTAAACGATTTCTACAATTCCATTTAAGTGAACAACAACTAATATGCAAAAGCCCATGGAACCCAATTTTAACAAAGCCCATACCAATTAATATAAGAATGCCCTAATTATTTTAATGGTTGTCTCCTTCTTCTTCACAGTTGCGTTTCTACAGAGCCACTCTTCACTCTTTTTCCTTTCTATGATATACCAAACACATATCAATGTTCAAAGTTGCAGGATTATTCTGCAATATCATCAAAATAAATGTGAGATGCGTCAAGCTACAGTACAAACGCATATTCGAGTTTGAAGGAGAGAGAAATTTCATCAAAACTCATTTTGAGTTTGGATTTGCAGTTACATTGGGGAAGAATATCAACTGCAAAATGAGTTTTGCAGTTGGGTTGGAGATGGCCTTACACTCAATACTCATTCATACTTTAAAAACCCATTTCCTTTATTTGGAAACTAACTTGAGCATCAGATTCTGTTCTCGAGGAACCCTTCCAACTATGTAATGTACTATTAATCATATTAAAATTTTGTCAAAAATGCTACTAACTTGTCATTTTATTGTTAGTTTTCCGTACCTATTATTATATACTCCACTCGTCCACTAAAAGCTTGCATTGTTTTTGATAATACAAGTTTTAATAAATTGTAATGAGTATAAATAAATAAATATATTAATAGATAGTGAGAGTAAAATGTGGGTCATGTGTGACTTTTTGTAAATAAGTGAGTCTATTGATTGTAGTTGATTTTTCAAAAAAAAAAAAAAAAAATTCTATGGATAAATTGAAAACGAATTAAATGCAAGTTTTTTTTATGAAGGGATGAAAATATATTTTATGACATAGCTAGCAAGTTGGCTCGCTAAATGAAAAGGTTCAATTCATATAACTTGTCAGATATCATCGCAAGTTATTGATTTGAATTCTATGTACTCTAGTTAATTCTTATTTGGAACGAATTTCAAGTTTTTAACAGCTCAATAAGATTCAGTTCAAGAATATAATAATGGTTCCATTAATTGTTCGAAATGCGTTAGATTCTACACAAATTAATTTGAATGCATTTAATGGACCGTGCATCCGAAGTTTTCTCTATTGTCACACTTCGAATAATATTTTATATTAATGCTGTATATCATTATCACTTAAGAGTCGAGATGAAATTAAAATCTAGTGTGAATAGGGGAGGTTATACTACAGTATTATCGAGAGAGAAAAAAATTCATGACAAAAGAACAATATCATATATAGTAAAGAAAAAACAATACCATATACGACCACACTATTCATTTCCCATACTTCCATTTTGCTCTAAGTGACTCATTGATTTTGAATACGTAAATTAATTATTATTGATTTTTGAACGTAAAATAGTATGGTTTATGAAATTCAATGCACTTTTTTTGTAAAAATATTTTTTTTTGAGTATTTCCATTTAAAGTGTGATAAGCCCCCCAAAAAATACGAGTCACTTATAATGGAACGAATGAATTTAATATTTATTTTTTTGTGAGGGGAAATAAGTTAACGATAAGTTGGTATGTCACTTAGAGCAACCGGAAATGTGTCTGATGCACCTGTTCAAATCAAATGTTAAGATTATCTATATAAAATACTCTATTTGTCCCATTTAAAATGTCTCATTTTCCGTTTTGGGTTGTCTCATTCCATTTTAGGAAGTAATTATCCCTTCAAAAAGTGTGGATCCTACTCACTTTTTATCACTTTAACTACTTTATATTTTTCTCTTAAATACCCGTGCTCAAAAGAAAATGGACACTTTAAATGGGACGGAGAGAGTATAATTTGTTATATGAAAAAACTATCACGTGCAATATGTAATATTAATGTATTTTTAGATGTCTCCCATCAAATCTAACTAGGACTAAACCAAAACAGAACCCTTAAACTGTTTCCTATAGTTTCGGTCCGATTACGTTTTAAGAAAATATAGAACCCTTAATCGACGGTTACAATTTTTATTATTTTCTATAAAATTTGTGTTTTGTTATATCATTAAACATTCATTTCGTATTATATAGGTAACCTTTTTTCATATTGACGCTTACTACATAACATATAAAGTATAATTTAATAAAAGGAAATGCAAAATGAAAAAAAAAACTGTATAAACATCGATAAGTACTCACAATAAACATAACAACTACTTCATCATCCACCAAATACGTTAATTTAATTTTATTTTGGTTTATCCACAAAAAAAATTCACTTTTTTTTTTTTGAAAACATCATCTTCATATTTTTATCCTAAACATATCCATTTATTTACAAAAAAAAATCATTTATGGCTCATCTTTTTTACATTTATTATCAATTAATATATTATTATTTATATGGTCCACCTTTTTTTATAGTCACTTACTTTATACTTATTACAATTTATTAAAATATATGTCATCAAAATTAAGAAATGAATTTGGGGGATGAAATGAGTATATTATTAATACATAAGTTTCATCTAAAGAGTAAGTAATAAGTTTCATGTAAAGACCATAGTAGTACTATGGTCACTTTACCTCTGAAATGGGAAATGATTAAATCTTCTGACTCAAACCCCAGTAAGGTTCAAACTTTTCAGTTTTACCTTTTATAACTAACTTCGTGAAAACTTAATTACAAAAATTGACCCTAGCTATTTCGAAAGTAAAAGCTAAGCTGACGAAGCTGAAAATCTAAATTGTAAATATATATGAACAAGCACAGAACCTTCTTCTATTATTTGTAACACTCCATTTATTTGTATTGCAAACTTAAATTGTAAGACCGTGTGGTAATATTATTTATTATTTATTGAGATGGTCTCTGGTGTGGACAGTCTGCATGATACGGACGGTGGAACCACATATTGATTTATTTAATCTTAATTAATAAATTAATTAAACTTTAATTAAATTAATTCAGAAACTTTAATTGAAGATTAATAAATTCTAATTGGAACTTAACAAACTCTAATATAAATTAATAAATCTTAATTGAGATTAAAAAAATTAGTTGAGCTTAATTAACCCTAAGTATGATTAATTAATACTTGAATAATATTTATTTTAATAATTAGTTAAGCTTAATTGACCCTAAGTATGATTAATTAATACTTGAATGATATTTATTTAATGATCAACTAAATTGTAGATTTTTGCACTGTATGGACGTCCACATAGGAGTTGTTGCCTTATTATTTTGATGATATCAAAAATTTGCAACAATTATCTTTAGTATATACTGAGTAAATTTAGTGTGACAGACTTAGATCTACATAAATACTGATGGAATTCAAATTTAAGTATTTTGACTTGTGGATTATCACTCAATCTTTACACGCGCATTGCCATGAACTTTTATTTGTATAACTTCACTGTCTTCTACCTGAAAACTCAAAATTTGGGAGATTTTGTCACATCATGATTCCGGGTACTTTATGTCGTGCAGTTTTCACAAAATAATTTGAAACTGATTAACCATTTTATCAACTTTTAAGTGTTTTCTTGTGAGGGTATTTATTGAAACTAGACAACTACCAAAATGCGCCATAAATCACAATTATTCGCATGTATAAAAGCCTAAATTTTAGGCCTTAAATTTTTGGATGATACTCTATTATCAATTTTATGTCTAATTATTTGTATTTTTCAGTATTAATTTTATTATCTTAAAAATATTAATTATAAAACATAAAAATTACTATATCCGTCCACCAAAAACTTACATTTTTCATTTTGAAAATATCAACTCTATAATTTTACTCTCAATCTACCCACTTATTTACAAAAAAAAAAAACTTAGATGACCGATGTTTTACTCCATTACTCATTAATATATTCATTTATTATCTTTCTGACCGTCTTTTAATCTCACTATCCATGAATCTATTTATTTATTATCTTCACTCACTTTCCACTCATTACAATATATTAAAATTTGTGGCACCAAAAAGCAATGGAGGCTTTGATTGACGGAGAGGGCATTATATAATGAAACCTAATTAGTGAGGACGAAGCACAGTCTATTGGTAAGACACGTTCCTTCCAGTCAATAGGTTAGGGATTCGAATCATCTAAAAAGTTAGTATGTGGATGTATTTTTATTTCTTTCACTACAAAAAAAATATCTAGTAGTTACATAATTTTAGTGACACCAAGAAAAGTGTTACAAAATTTATGACATCTTTAGATGTTGCAAAATTTAATTACACCAATACATTTATAAATATATTTTTGTTACACATAAAAATATATGTAAATTTTGTTACACTTGAAAATGTAATAAAATTTGTCACATCTATCCATATAATTAAATCATACTACATTTAAACATGTCACAATATTTTTTTTGTTACATATAGGAATATAACTAAATTTTACTATAATTCAAGAGTTTAAAAGTTAATATAAGGAAATGAAATATTTATGTGGCTGGCCCTACCAGAGTTGATGGAGCAGAGAGTTGATGATAGAGTTCTTGAAGAATATGTAGCTTCGGCTGAGTTCGTTAAGGATTTGGGCCTATCTTGGGCCACAGTGGGCCGTCTTTTCCGGATACAATTCACAAGCATACAACTTTGATTATGTTGCAGATAATTCTCAGAGTTCAAAATATTAAAATAATATAAAATCAATGGTCAATTATAGTTACTACTGCAAATTTGACTTATCTCTACACCTTTTTTCTTAAAAACCGTAATCTTTACTTATAGACTACGATCGTAGTCTATGTGCAAAAATGGCTCAAATATAAACTACGGTGTAATTAAAAAGCGTAGTATATACGAAGCATTGACTACAGTTAATCAAAATCGTAATGTATATACGAATTTTAAAAATTTATTAAATAATAAATATGTTGAAGAAGTCCTAACTTTAAAAAATTCAAATCCCTAATTCTTCTCTCTCTCCTCCCTCATCGGTTTCTTCTATCCATTTTCACTCTTCCGGCAAAAGACGAGCAGCGCCACCCTCACGTTGTCTCCACCCTTGCGCGCCTCCGCCTCACATCGTCGTCCCCTGCGAAGTCTCGGTGTATATGTGCACAGATGTTCATAGAATCCAGAGCAAATCTCGGTATTCCATTCAACTCTAAATGTGCAGACAAAAATTCATTCTACTAAACCCATGCTTTTCCTGCCATCGATTCGATGCTCCCACCGGTCACTCACATCGCGTCGCCGCTGGCCTCACCTCCATTGTTGCACTGCCCGAAAATTGTGAGAAGGTAAGATTTCACGAGCTCGTTTACTATTTAATTTTCTCTTAGTCAGTGTAATATAATTGGAGCTCTCACTACAACAAAATGTTCCAATAGTGGCATGATTTTTGAAGAATTGTGACACCTATGGATGTCACTAAATAAATTTGTGACATCTTGTGGATGGGTAACTATTATGCATGTTACAAAAAAAGTATGTCACAAAATTTAGTGAAATTTATAAATGTAGTTATTTTTGCTACATATGAATGTGTAACTATTTTTTGTAGTTCCTAGTTTCTCATATTTGAACATTTTCTCTCTCTTTTTTCTTTGCCTTTCAACATTTTTTTGTTTAGCCTTGATGTTTGTTATATTAATAAATTAATTATCTATTATATTGGAATAAATTATCTCTGTTATTTTGGAAATGATAAGTCAAAAGAAAGGTCTCAATTTGGAACACCAAAATCGGACAACTAATTGAATATATATATATATATTAAAATTTGAAACTCTTGAGTTATAGTAAAATTTAGTTATATTCCTATATGTAACAAAAAAAATATTGTGACATGTTTAAATATAGTAAGGTTTAATTACATGGATAGATGTGATAAATTTTACTACATTTTCAAGTGTAACAAAATTTACATATATGTTTATGTGTAACAAAAATATATTGATGCATGTATTGGTGTAATTAAATTTTTTCACATCTAAAGATGTCATAAATTTTGTAACACTTCTCTTGGTGTCACTAAAAATATATAACTACTAGATATTTTTTTTGTAGTGTCTTTTTAAAATATTTATACAGTGTTGCTGATAGTATTTAAGGATTTTCTAGTTTGTCGCTTATCTGTGTATGTGTGTATTCATGGTGATTGATGTAAGGACATTAATTCGATTGGAATTGATGATAATTTGAGAACCTCAAGCTGATGAGGATGATTGGTTGGATGTAGACAGGAAACGCCATGCTTCTATACTCTCTATGTACATAAGAGAATTGAAATATTGATTAAAAAAACTATATTCATGTTTCCGACTGTAATTTAGAAATCGTGTTGAGTTTAGCATAATTAATTCCCAAAGATTGAATTAAGTTCTTTGTACTGGTGAAGTAAAAGATAAATTGTGATATTTTTTAACAGATGATGTATATGTGCATAAATCATAATATCACCCTTGTGTTGATCTTGTCTGCCGACATATAAGATTCACAACAAGATAGGTGAAGGTAAGTTACTTCAATAACTTTACGTGTTTCTATCCTCTTATTTTGCTTTATTTGCATTTACTAATTAACAATATTCAATCCATGCACCTTTGTGTCTGTACGTGTGAGACATATGTAATATTTCTTTGAGATCATGGTCAAGGTTGTTTGCTATTGGTTAGTATGGTGCAAACCACTGATTCCGATTAATGGTGAAAATAATGTTGATTCATGGTGCCAAGCTCTCTTCTTTTAGGAGACTTGTAGAAGATTTATAGCAGCTTGCTTACGATCTCTGGAACAGTTTACACACAAACTAGATGTCGGCATTTCTGCTCTTAGGTGAGCATCCACTCTTGATGGTCTTGTTGGAATAAGCGTTGCTATTGAAGACGGTCTTAGAGAAAGAGCAGGTCTAGAATGCTCTCCAACTGAAAAGTCAATGCAACTACCTGACCACTTAACTTCACCAATGGAACGGCTTGCTATTCTGAAACTCTATGGGTCATTTTTTGATGCTCAGGTATGATGTCAATTGTCCAGGATTACAACACATCCAATGGAACGACTTGCCACTCTAAATTGATTATTTAAATGATTGTAGCTGTTAACAGTGTGAGAACTTGCCATCAAATCTCTTATCTCTTGCTTACTCTGCCTTATTTCATCAATTCATGTATTTTAGTTCTACTATTTCTCGTTTCTTGAATCTTATCTTGTCGTGTTTTAGTCAAAACTATTGTTTCATCTTTTGCATATTTGCCTATATCTTTTAGTTCTCTTTTATGAAATTTATTTTTGTCAATTATTCTGTTTCGTACTATATACGTGTATGGTTATTACACTCCTGGAAGGTCTTATTATGGCCAAAGTCTTACTAATTTATGTTGCCAACCATGCAGCTATGTGCTTTTAGTGTGCACACATTGATGCTTCATTGACTTCAAGTCGTAAAGGGGACAAATTTGGTGTTGCTTAACTCTCAGGGAGTAATGCTGCTATAATCTTAACATTTTATCTAGTTTATTAGCCATGGAAACTCTTATGGGAAAGAAACCAATGTATAGTCTACACATTTGGATCCTGCTGGAATCAAATGGGCCACTGCCAACACTGGCATAAGGAGTCAACAGCTGGTGCGATGGCGAAAATTAGCGGGACCCCTCTGTATGCCAAAGCTTATTCAATGGCTAATATCCTGAAAACTTCAATTTACTACATTGCATCTGCTTTTCACAATGAGATTCTCAACAATGGGAAAGTCAAATTCCTCGAGAATGATTGGATCATTAGTAGTAAACCACTTTATCGAACTCATGAGCTCATCCAACACAAATTGAGACTTTTCATGGACTACCACGCGAACTAGTGCCTAAATTGTGTGAGCTCTAACATGTTATTCCCCGCAGGGACGAATTCTTGACAGGCAACCAGTGAAGGGCCGGTATATATGTTTCTTATTCCAATAATTTTCATGAGTTTATATTAGATATACTTGTTTCTTATTCTCAGTAATTATTGTAATGTGTTGGTAACACACTTGCGGATTGATATATAGGTGGCTAGGATTTTGAAATATAGTATTAGATTGATTGATACTACTGTAAATATTATATATCTTGTAACTCTTGTACTGAATACATTTCGAATGCATTTTACTTGCAGTCTGGACCGATTTAGAGCATCGGGTACCTTGGTGATACAATGGAAGAGAGTATTTAGTTATGATGCTTCTTTTGTTCATCAATATTGAATATTTATGTTGTTTTTATAGGAGACGAAGGTACAAATACAAAGCTTCCCGAC
Organism: Salvia rosmarinus; assembly: GCA_036937905.1. Taxonomy (NCBI): domain Eukaryota; kingdom Viridiplantae; phylum Streptophyta; class Magnoliopsida; order Lamiales; family Lamiaceae; genus Salvia; species Salvia rosmarinus. The sequence goes on from CM072821.1 coordinate 59,625,454, forward strand.
TTGAAGAATAAAATCATGGATTGAAATAAAGTACAGAATGAGACAAAAAGCACAATTTTGACAGACACACAAGTTGGGCTTAGAGAAGATTTTCTTTTGTTATGAGTTTTTCTTTTGTTATGTTTTTTTTTGCAATACTTAAATAAATTGCATTAACATCTACTCCTTTCTTGTTGGAACTACTATTAAATATAAGTGTTACTGTAATGGGTTTAATAAAATTGATACTTTAGTTTCTCTATGACATTGTTTATAGTAGCGTTTTGTTTGAAATCGATTACCCTCTTGAAAAATTGGCCGAACAAATTTACACTTAAAAAAGATAGTTACTGTTTTACATGTCAAAAAAATTAGTTACATTTTGATATGTTATAAAAAATAGTTACATTTGGACATGTCACAAAAATTAGTTATACCTTCACATATCACAAAAATAATTATACTTCCATATGTCACAAAAATAGCTACATTTTTAAATGTCATTAAATTTTGTGACATATTCTTTTTTTGTGACATGCATAATAGTTACCCATTTATAAGATGTAACAAATTTATTTAGTAACATCTATAGATGTCACAATTCTTAAAAAATTATGTAACTATTGGAACATTTTCTTGTAGTGAATTTGGTAATAAAAAAATTTTATTAAAAAAATGAACCCTAATTAGCATTTATTACAAAAAGTTAAAATTTTCAATAGATTGTATATCCTAATTTTGGAATAACGAATCCAAATAATTATTTTAAACCAAAAAATACAAATTTCACATAAAAAAATTTAAAACCCTAAATGGATAAATGAACTCTAGTTAATAGTTATAGAATTAAAATAAACTGCAATATTGAGACTAAAGAAAAAATAAAAATAATTAAAAAATGATAGTGAGACTATATCCGTCCACCAAAAACTTACATTTTTAATTTTTTGAAATATCAACTCTATAATTTTTACTCTCAATCTACCCACTTATTTACAAAAAAAAAAAAAAAAAAACTTAGATGACCGATGTTTTTACTCCATTACTCATTAATATATTCATTTATTATTTTTACAGCCCGTCTTTTAATCTCACTATCCATGAATCTATTTATTTATTATCTTCACTCATTTTCCACTCATTACAATATATTAAAATTTGTGGCACCAAAAAGCAATGCAAGCTTTTGATTGACGGAGAGGGCATTATATAATGAAACCTAATTAGTGAGGACGAAGCACAGTCTATTGGTAAGACACGTTCCTTCCAATCAATAGGTTAGGGATTCGAATCATCTAAAGAGTTAGTATGTGGATGTATTTTTATTTCTTTGGTAATAATAATTTTTTATTAAAAACATGAACCCTAATTAGCATTTATTACAAAAAGTTAAAATTTTCAATAGATTTTATATCCTAATTTTGGAATAACGAATCCAAATAATTATTTTAAACCAAAAAAATACAAATTTCACATAAAAATATTTAAAACCCTAAATGGATAAATGAACTCTAGTTAATAGATATAAAATTAACATAAACTACAATATTGAGACTAAAGAAAAAATAAAAATAATTAAAAAATGATAGTGAGACTTAAAATTATGACCCTTTGACAGGGGATTAAAATTACCAAAGGAGTCCTTAAGATCTCTGTTAAACTAAGAAGAAGAAAATTACAAATATATTTTAATTCGAACATAAAATAGAAATCAAAGTATCTCTTATACAAAATCAAACGTTAGTGAACAAATGCTACCTATGGCAGTGGACACTCTCACATGCAAATTTTAATGTATTTTAATCATAACACAGATATAACAAACAACCTATAACTCTGCACTGTCCATTTTCAGTACATGTAGATTGTTCCATGGCTGATTGCAGCAAAAAACTATAACAAATAATGATGGGTTTGTAACATCTTTCCCAAATACTGCCGATGAACAACAGACCAGGGGTTTCTGCAAGTAATTCCCCTTTCGAAAGAAACAATCAAGTCAAATTAATGTGGTTGGCGAAGGGTAGGAAACAACAAATGAAATAAATGCCTAATTTATTAGTTTTTGGCAAGTCTATGTGTGTGAAGTTTAAGCCAGCAGAGAAGAGTTTGTTTTTTAGTAATTTGTTTGTGCATTTTTTAATGTTGGCATTTAGTATTGTCTTGTTTCAAAAGTGGAAGTTCTCCTCTCGAGAGTGCTTATATCTCAGTCATATGAATGTTACCTCGTCAGTTATACCATCCTACCTCGTCAGTTAACTAAATAAATTGTATTAATGTTAGTTCATTGCAATCTTTCACATACTACATTGAATCTAACTCGAGCAATCCACCAATAAGAATATAACAATTGATCAAAAACACCCTCAGTCGCAACTCTAGCTAGATGGTGATGAATATGTATGTGAAAATTTTGTGGAATTTGATTTTCATGATAATCATATGAAATAGAAGATAGGGTTATTACCACAGGAAGTTCTTTGTAGAAAACTTAGTATCTAAGTCTAGATAAAAGTTCTAAGAGAAAGTGGCCGCCACTAATGTGACAATGGACGTGGAGAGACATCTTCCCTTTGATTTTCTTCCAGTCCGCCACCACTTTATCTCTCAGTAACTTGAATTCATTCCATTTGAATCCTCGTACATCATTGTCAATGTCTGTATCATCGTATATTGTAGTTCTGTAACTCTAAAAATATCTTCTGGTATGTCAGGATTTTATGCAAATACGTTACGACACATGGTCTAGTCAAACACTCAAGGCTAAAATGTCTCAGTATTTTTTTAGTTGAGTTGATTACATGTTTTATCGATCACGTTGATTTCAGGTTGGACCAATCGAGACTATTCTCCATCTTTCATTAATAGGTTTGACTATGTCTTTTATCAGTTTGAGAACCTGAGTCAGTATGACGTTTGCAGCTTGACTTAGAAATAGCCAGCTTTGACTTTTTATCTGCATGCTTTAACTTGGTATCGCCTGCTTAGATTACTGGTCACCAACTTTGATTATTGATTAGAAGCTTTGACTTTCAGTTGTCAACTTTGACTTTCCAGCAAAGGCAGTCAACTGCTGGTATGACACTTAGTTGTATCCTAACTTCTTTGTTTCCACAAGCGTCGAGTCTTGGGCCACGATCTTGATCTTCTCTTCTAACTTGGTCTTGACTTTACTCCAAGCTTTCATTCACGGCATCGCTATACTGTTATGACAATCGACGTTACTCTGACGGTCAATCAAATCGAACGTGGAAGCGTATCCGAACCCTTTGAATATTAAGATGTACGCAAATTAAAGAATGTAGATATTCTACTCTTCAACAATATTGTCACCTAATATTTTCACTGTAATATTGGGATGTGAGTTAAATAACAATACTTTATACTTATACCTCTAGACCGCGCTGAACATGACCTAGTAATATTGACATATTGTATCATTTTCTTTTACTATGACACTTTACAATAGATACAATAGAGTATTAATTATTGTTCTCTGCATGTAAAACTCATACACAAAATTGAAGAAGCTCTACTTTATAATATTAATCATTTTATTGATCACTTCATAAGATTGTATTTATTTATTTATTTGAGTTGGGAGAAAGAGATTGATGGGAATTGAATTATAGGTCTTACTCTTTACACTGAAGAATCTCACCATTTGGATATCCCTAGTAATACTTTGACTTTACAAATTAATAATTAATAGATAATGCGCAATATAAAATACACATTTGTAATACAAACATTAATATCCAATATGTAAATCAAATTAATATATACTCAATGTATGTTAACAGAATTGGTAAATAACAGATTTATACCTACCATAGCTGAAAAGAAATCCAAAAGCACCAAAAACAAACAATTACTTAGTCGATAAACAACGTAAAGTAAAGAGTAGAGAAATAATGAGGTGAGATTTCCATATTGATGTGGTGAAATGTCACCTTCACATACACAAAAATTATAGTAGCACCAAATTCCATGCTCAAAACCATCCAAAATCTTATACTTTTGTACTGTTTCACAAAATCACATGTCGCGTAAGAAGAAACGTCAATTTCATGACAACAACTATACTTGAGCAAATTGTTTCTTAACTTCAAAGCATAAATAATCTTGTTCTCATGTAAAATTAAATGATGAATAAGGAGATTTTAAATTGTTTCTACATACCTTTTTGAGGGGGTTCCACATACTTTTAAATTTGTAATTGCGTACAGCCAATCAATTGTTAAAAAATATATATACTCAAAGACGTGGGATCTCATGTACATCTATTCGCACATAGAGATTTTGATACTCTTTTCAGTGTAAATAATTTTCTTCAATGTAAATGATATTTTTCTTATTAACAAATGATACTTTTGTCCATCCGCACGTGCAAACGGATGTACAGAAGTTTTGTGATACTCAAATATTTGCAATAATACATTTTGTAATATAAGTCATATTCTCATAACCGAAGAATCTCATCTGCAACAAACTATATAGTGACTTATATTTATATATATATATTAGCACAAATGTCACATGTCCAATTTAAAGAGTGTATATATTACTCATGCCAATTATTCAATTTGGCGAGTTCAACTAGATCATATAATCATTTTACCTAGTGAAGTTCATTAAAATCTTCATCGATTATAAGGTCTGATCGCTTGTGTCGATGATGAAAAAAAATAAATTATTAACAACTAAAACATATTAGATCATATATATCCAAATAAAATGGAAAAACAACACATTTTTTATGGGAATCAAATAAAAAACCTCACTCTAAAAAGAAACTTTTGGTGCTTTAAATTTGCCAACTTGAAATAAACCTCATGGATATCCTAATTTTGTTTTAATATATATAGATATATAATCAAGTTTTAATATATATAATGATGAAAGACTTGGTTTTCCAAGTGTGGTTTCATCTGTCTATGTGATTTAGAAATTTATCAGCAGGGAATGTGGGGTTCACCCAGTGCACATCTAAGATAGTGGCATGATATAAAAAAAATGATGAAAGACTTAATTTGCAACTTGATATTCAACTTAAATCTACCCTAGTGTGTCTCACTTTAAATTTAAACATAGGCATTGAATATTTCTCAGGAATAATAATTGCTGATCCAGTAAGATAATAATATAAAAATCTTTGAAATAGTTAAACGAGGATTAAAATAATATTTAATCATGTCTTTTGAAATTCATCAAAACCACTCTGCGGAAATCGATACAAGTTCAAAGAAATGTGAAATCTAACGTGAGAAGGTACTATCTGCATATTTTCTTGTTCGTTTCTTTTGTTGAAGCCTATAAAAAATAGAGGTAAATGAAAAAAAAAAAAAGCAAATGATATTAAGAAATAAAATTAACGCAATAAGCTTATCTTTATCTAAGAAGATGCAGAGAACATTTATCAACCCAATTTTCCGTAATTACAACTTAACAAAAACTATGAGGAATCTAAGCTGCAGAATTAAAATTAAAAAACAAAAGTAGAATCAAAATCAAAAGAGAAAATGAGAAAATTGGTGTTGATGAACGTTCGAAATCCTCTTCCTCCATTATAATTTTACAATTTGTAGATGATAAGAAAGCACGGCAGTAACGCGCGCGTGTCAAAAACGAGCAGCTCGCCGTTCTCACCACCCACCGAGTCGTACCCGACCCGCTCCTGAACCAGCGAGTCGAACCCGAGATCCTTACAAACCCGACCCGCTATGACCCTGCAGACCAGCATTGCCCGCCTCCCCCTCCCGCCGCCCGCGCTCTCGTGAGCCGCGCCGCTGCCGGAATATGTACAAACGGCGGCCCTCTTGCAGCCCTGGAACGCCCACGCGCAGCCGCATGTTTCGTACGCGCCTCCGGGAGCGGTGGCGCCGAGGCAGTAGAACCTCATGACCTCATTCCCATCCGCAATGCAGCGCGCGCGGTCCTCGCCGCCGTCGCCCGCGGCAGCGCAGCCGGCGCGGACCTTGACGGCGTCGCGATACTCCTCGAATCGGTTCAGGGTCCGGGTCAGGCTCTGGACCTTGAAAACCATCTCTATCTGACCCGAGAAGTTCTTCTCCCCCCAACTTGTGTGGAAGATGATTTCCACCACATTGCGTGAGGGGTGGTCTTTGGGGAGCTCCGTGAGAGACGGGAAGAACGAGTCGATGCTGCTGGACCGGGCCGCGACGGCGGGCGGACCGGGTTCGGTTTTTCTTGAAACGGGCCGCTTGAACGGCGGCGATGTGTGGTGGTTTGGCGGCTTTGGCTTCTTGGGTTTGGGTTTCTTGTTGGTTTCCACTATGTCTTTGAGATTTTGATAGCTATTTCTGCAGCTGGAGGGGTTGGATATCGAGCGGTGGTGGCGGCGGCGGCGGTCTTCAGGGTTTGGGTGGTGGCTGACGACGTCGTCTAATGCTTTTGACTTGCACTGCAATGACTTCATCCATCCAGACGCCATGTCTTGGCCTCTCTCTCTCTCTCTCTCTCAACTATGTATCTTATTTGTGCATGTAAAAATAAAAGTATTAAAGATGTGTTTGGATACAAACACCGAATATTGATATATCTGTGAGATTTTAACGTGGTTGGCGAAGAGGGCTTTTTTATATGGGGTATGTATAAAACGAGAAATTATATAGAATACGTAGGAATATTACATTAACTTTTCATATAATAATATTTTATTAATTTAATTTATACTAATAAAATATTATTATACGAGATGATATAGTATATCTACATGTTCCATAAAATTTCTTAGACAAAACATGGTTCTAATAAATGGGTGCAAACAACATTGTATAATATACTATGTCTATATTATATCCTACTAAAATTACCGAATTGCCCTCTGGTAACGCTTGCAGCGTAGAGACAGAGAGTAAAGAAAACAAAACAAAACTTCATTAATGCAGCATCAGTTATTTATCTCCACATGAAATTCGATTAAATCATATTTTTTTATTTTGCACTCTACTACATATGATATGCCAATATAAAGCTAATTAGATACACCAAGATATGCATTCATTGCACATATGTATACGATCGATCAGAACAATTATGGAAATACATTTTTGCATTGATTGCACCAACACACAATCAATATCGGACTATTATTGCCATATATTATTTTTTAGTACCCAAATTAATTCGAAGGTATTAATTGAGATTTGATATAGGTGGTTTAACAATATGATTGTGTGGTAATGATGAATGCAGACCCATATATCATATATGTCCTTAATAGTCAAACAAATTATGGCTTCATCGAAAAGTTTCGACGCTAATAATAAGTGGTGGAGCTGCCCAGCTTTTGCTTTTGAATTTTATTAGAAATTATGCAATTCAACCATCATTTTTGCATCATTTCCTTTTTGTATAACCTTGAGACTTGAGTATGGATACCACAAGTATCCTAAATGGTCTAGTATACTCTTTTATAATTTAAAAGTAAAATTATATGTTTTATTTATTTTACGTAATACTTTTGAAATTTGATTAATAAGGTTATAAAGTAAATTTTCTATTTTCTTGATATGTGTAATTTGAGGTTGTAGATACTTACAAAAAGAACAAATGAAGTAATTTGCAGAGTGAAATGCTAAAGGAGGCATATTTTAGTGTATCTACTCTGATCAAATATTAATTGTATTTACTAGTTTTAATTAAAATTTATAAATCTTATTTGAGTATTAATGAATTATTATGAAAAAATACTAAACACTATTTAATCATTAATAGGTATTTACTATTTACACCGTCCACATAGGAGTTTTGCTTCTTTTGAGATGTTGGATCTTTAGACGGGAATGTGTCAAGGATAAATTATTGATAAAAGAAAGTATTATATATCCTATTTCTACATAATCAATACATAACCCTTCAATATAAATTTAAATAATACTCTCATCCCACCCAAAAGCAGTTCATTTCTTTGAACACGATTATTAAAGAGAATAGTATAAAGTGATTAAAGTCTTTAAAAAGTAGATAGATCCTACAATTTTAAAGAGATAATTATTTTTAAAAAAATCAATAGACCGGGATATCCCAAAAATGAATACAGATAATCTTAGATGAGACGAAGAAATCTATAATAATAACTTATTAGTGGTGTTATTTAATGATAATAATTACAAAAGAGATTATAGTACGACTTGAAATAACAAATTTCTTGTCTTTTAGAACTCGTAAATAGAATAGGGGCAATATATGAGGGGCTGTTTCGAATATAATTGATGTTGATTTTGCAAATAATTTTATAGTTAAAATATGATTAAGAATAATTGAGGAGAAAGAAAACGAAGCTACGCCACTACCCAAAGACCATTTATAGAAATATATATCACAGTTATATATGTCTTGTCAACCATCTTTTCTCGAACAGAAAGATCAGTCAATCAACGTTAATGTTCTATAATTGTCTAGTTGGTGAATATTTATTTGAATTATTGTATATTAATATAATCATTTCTGTGAATGTGATATATACTTTTGTTCTCTGCCAATTTCTTTTGCTTAGATAAAAGCAAGAATAAATGCCTGATCCATGAATATTCTTGGTATTACTGAGATTTCAAACAAGCAAACAAGAGTTTCAGATTGCCAAAATCTTTCATCATCTGTCACTTCTACTATTACTAACAAAAAAAAGGCTAAGTTATAATTATTTAAGAGAAATATATAAAGTAATTGAATGGATAAAAAGTAGATATAACTTACATTTTTTGAAGAAATAATTATTTTTTATAGTTAAAGAAATAAATTAAATTGAATAAGATAATCCAAAAATGAATACGAGTCAATTTTGATAATAGGACAGATGGAGTAACTTATTAGCTCATTGTGCACCGAACTTCGTTTACCAACATAAATTTCTTCATTTCGTGTCTACTAAAAAAACATCATTATACACAACTATATTGACATGTTTTTTTAATTGTACCCTAATGCATACAAAATCATAAATCAATATCTATATTGTTAAGTTTGTCATCAATTCATTCGAGCATTGTAGCTCAAGACACGACCCTTTATAAGTATCTTTGACTAGAATACTAATCCTAATCCTCCAACTTCTCAACTTACAAAAAAATAAATTATCAATTCTATACTAGAAATGAATTGTATGATTGTTTTAACATTTTGGTATTGATAGGATACCTAACCACTGGGCCCAAGCGTCGAGCCCAATACAAGTAAACGACATCAAGCTCGGCACGGACAAGTTCGGCCCATGAAGACTCACGAAGCCGGTGGGACGCATGACTCGGCCATATCTAAAGAATCCTAATTGAGAGGGATAGGATCTCGAATCCTAGTTAGAAGACTTGGATTCGAGATCTAGGTCAATACATTGTGTATAAATAGAGGCTAGATTAGGCTACGAATTCATTCACTCTTTTGTAATCACTTCTTATACTCTCAATACATATACTCTCTCTTGCCCGTGGGCGTAGATCTTATTCACGGATCGAACCACGTAAATCTTTGTGTTCTTGCGCATTTATTTCTTACAATTTAGGATCGATCATGGCGCCCGTGTGGGAAGCGAAATTTTGTGTTTTCGATCAACCTTTGTTTACAGGGAAGTAATCATGACCAGGTACACAAGAAGCCACGCCTCCAGGACCGTCGCCGGCAACAACAACGCTGACGGCGAAAGGGAACGCCGAGCTCAACTCGGGAAGAGCCCAATCGGAGAAGGAACCCCCGAGGGGCATATCCAAAGTCTCGACGAGCACGGACACCCCGCCCTGCAGGAGGCAGGTTACCATAGCGAAGGCAATCGTAGCAATAATCCAGGGGAACCTCCGGCTCCACAAGTAAACCTAGACGGCGTCGTCGAGGATTTCGAGAAAAATAAGGAGAGCTTTCTCCGGTTCCTCGGTGAGCATTGGGTCGGCCACGTCCCGAAGAGCAGAATAATCAAGCCTCATCTAGATACGAGGCATCACAACGAGGTCGGGGCCCAAACCGACCGCGCGCGAGGAACCGAAAGAACGCGGAGAGGCGTCGTGATCGCCGCTGCCGCCCCGATCGCCACAATAAATCCATCCCGTGAACTCCGCCCGATCTCCGGGGACGAGCGGTAGCAGAAAAAACATCGTGGCCGCCGCGAGGCGGTCCGAGTCACTGAATGAGTTCGATCGTCGAACTCCGTCCCGATCTCGGAGGGCGGCTTCGATGGATACGGAAGATAGTCACCCGTTCTCAAATAGGATACTCAACACTTCTCTCCGGATAAATACGGGTTCCAAGCATCGCCCTATGACGGATGAGGATCCACAGAACTTCCTCTCATGATTCAATACAACATGATCAACCAAAAGCTCATTTCGGTTCACATGTGTAAACTCTTCCGGAGTTACTCGTCGACAACGCCCGCGGTGGTTCGACGGTCTACCTCACGGAAGCATCGCTCTATCGCGACGATGGGCGCCTTCCACGAAGGTTCTTCCAAAAGCGGAATCAAAACATCATCGGCACACCTCCTCACCATAAGGCAAAGCCGTAATGAGTCCATCGACTTCATGACAAGGTTTAACAAGGAGTGCACGAAGGTCAAGACGTGAGCGACTGTTAGTCATCTCGGCCTTCCAAACGGCATCTCGCGGGGCCTTATATCGAGAGATCGTCAATCGAACCCGTCGCAATGTAGTGTGGCGCGATAGCCAATCGGTTCGCCAAAGCGGACGAGGCGACAAGAGAAAGCGCAAGCGGACAAGCGGACCCTCGGAAAAGGAAGAAGAGGCGAAGGAAGGAAGATCGGAACAAGGCCGCGGCGCGGATGATTACATCGCCTGATAAAATCGTGCTCGGTCCGCGGCGCCTCGGAACGACCTCAATACACCCGTTGACGGCCGAGGGCGTAAATCTCGCACTCCATATGAACTGTTCGAGAAGCCTCGACCGATGGCGGGAGGAAAGAGGTGCCGACCTACGGATAATCTTGCTCATTCCATGATGATTACAGGCGCGACATCGAAGAGTGCAACGAGCTCATGGGTGAAATTGAGATCTAGTTCGGGACGGATCCACGAAGAAATACTGAGGACAGTCGTCAAGCCAACCAAAGTCAAAAGAAGAAAAGCGGAGGAAGAGGAAATTGTGCCCCACAAAAAACAAAGCGAAGACCGACGAGGAAGGAGATGGCGAGCCCCAATATGATGGTGGTCTCCACAATTACGGGGCTCCCCGTGAGTCACGAAGTCCTCCCAAGGCCGATGCAAGTCCTAGAACCAGTGAACCCACCAATAAGAGGTTCGAAGGACGAGGCGATCACCTTCTCCGAAGACGACCCGTTCATGACAAGTACCCCACGGGATGCATTGGTGATCCGGTGGTGGTCGCAAATAAGTTGGTGAAGCGTTTACATTGACAATGACGTCGGTGAGCATCCTTTTAAGGAATGCTTTGACAAGCTAGGAGTGGAAGGAGCGCTACGCACAAGCCCGCCGCCACTCGAAGCTTCGTCCGGGAAGACGCGTCCGGAAGAGTAATCGAGCTACCCGTCACGGTGGGAAAGCACCAGCGACCTCGACCAGGTGGTGCGGTTCTTCGTGAGTGAAGGCCAACTCGCCGTATAACATCATACTAGGCGAGATTGGTGAGAACGCTGTAAAGCGGTATGCTCAGCGTACCACTGACGATAAAATACCCACCACAAGGGAGCGGCCGTGATCCGAGGCGATCGAAGCAAGCGAGTGTATGCAAGTTGCTTTACGAGGTGCGGGACCTCGGTCCAACACCCACGTGCATAGCAATTAAAGAAACCCGAAGAGTTGGAGTCAGGAAGTACATCGCCACTCCACGACAATCGGTGGAAGAGGTCGCATTGTACAAAGATGAGCCATTGAAGGTCGTCGGGTTGGTTTCACCACGGCTGAAGTGAAGGATCGGATCATCCAACTCCTAAGGGAATTCGAGACGTGTTTGCTTGGTCTCCCTCGACATGACCGGAGTCTCGCAAGTATCATCACTCACCGGCTCAACATCGACCGAACATAAAGCCGGTTCGGCGACGCAAAGAATCTTCGCGACGAGCGGAACCAAGTCATTCATGGCGAGGTGAATCGGTATTAAAAGCACGCATCTTGTTCGAGATCAAATATCCGACACGGATAGCCAACCCGGTGATGGTGAAGAAAGGAGGAGGGATGGCGAATGTGTATTGACTACACCGACCTCAACAAGCATTGCCCAAAGGATTGCTATCCCTTCCCAACATTGACAAGAAGGTCAACGCGTTGGTCGGGTGCGAAGTCTTGATTTCTTGGACTTATACAAAGGGTATCACCAAGTCACGATGGACGACGAAGACGCGGCCAAGACAGCCTTCATTACCGACTTGAGGTCTTCGCATATAAAAGATGCCATTTGGCCTTAAAAATGCGAGGGCTACCTATCAAAGGATGGTGGACAAAATATTTCGACCCTACATAGGTGAATGTGGAGGTATCGTGAGCGACATCGTCGTCAAAAGCAGGAAGAAGCCGCATGTGTGGCCGACCTCGGATCGTCCTCGGCCTTCCGGAAGATCAACCTAAAGTGAATCCCGAAATGCACGTTTGCGGTCCGGTGCGGAAAGTTTTAGGGTGTTGGGTTTCCTGAAGGTAAAAGCAAACCCGACCAAGGTCCAAACCATTTGGAAATGAAGATGCGAAGACCATCCATGGCGTACACAAGTTGACAGTGCTGCATAGCACTAAGCGCTTTCTTTCAAAAGCCGCGGATAGCGACTACCCTTCTTCAAGATACTCAAAAAGCCCGAAATTCTCATGGGATGAGGTGCAGATCCGCTTTGAAGACCTCAAGAGCTACCTGCCAAGCTCCCACTCTATCCGTCCCAAAGAGGAGAGGTCCTTTTCCTCTACCTCGCCGCCTCGGACGAATCCATAAGTGCGATCTGTAGTGCGAGAAGAAGCGTCGACTCCGGTTTATTTCATCGGCCGAGCACTAAAAGGCCGGAAACAAGGTATCGACCGGAGAAGCTTGCCTTAGCATTGGTAAATGCAGCGAGGAGGCTACGTCAGGTACTTCCATGCACATTGCATACAAGTCCTCACCGATTACCCACCGGCGAAGTATTGATGAGCCAAGCATCCGGGAGAATCGCGAAATGGGCAATCGAATTGGGCGAGCACGATATATCCTTCGCCCCGCCAGCCATCAAAGGTCGAGCCTAGCGGATTTCCTTGCCGAGGCTAACCGTCGCCGAAAACCGAAGCCCACCGAGTCGTGTCGGGCGATGCGAAGCCGAACCCATGGTTGAAACACCGAGGAGTCTTTGGCAACTCTCGTTGACGGGGCTTGGAAACAAAGGTAGCGGAGCGGTATCTTACTCCTAGGCCGGACGACAAGAGATCGCTTACTCACCCGGTTCACATTTAAAAATCTGAACAACGAAGTGGAGTATGAAGCATCTTGATCGCGGGACTTCGCCTCGCTCAAAGTCTCGAGATTCGAGCCGTACAAGTTCACGCGACTCTCAAGTCGTCGTAAGCCAAATGTTGGGAAAATACGAGGCAAAAGCGGCGAGAATGAAGAGTATCTTGATAAAGCAAAGAGCACGCAGCGGACTTTCTCACACTTCCAGATAGTTCGCATCCCAAGGAGCAAAATATCCGGTGACATCTTAAGTAAATTGGCCTCGTCATCAACGAGCCCGCCTTGATGAAGTCAAACAGGAGCATAAGCGATGGCGAGAAGGCGGGCCGAGGTCAACATAGTCTCGGATGAAGAACCCGATTGGATGACTCCCATTCGAGTACACGGAGAAGGCGAGAACCGCCCCGACAAGTCGGAAGCTAGGAGGATCTGAACAAATCTCTGCGATATCTGATTGAGCAGAGTCTATCTGAAAGTCATATCTCCAACCTCTTAAGGTGCTTGGGTCCGAACCGAGCCAATTCGTTCTACGAGAAATACACGAAGGTTCGTGCGGAAGCCACATCGGACCCGGGCCTTGTCAAAGAAAGTCATGCGATGGGGATACTATTGGCAACAATGTTCCAAGACTGATGGACCTCGTAAAAAGTGTCAAAGTGTCGAATCCATGGGAGCGTGCCAAGGCTACCCGGACCGACCTCACCTCCGTCTGAGCCCTTGGCCGTTTATGCAATGGGGATTGACATTGTGGGCCCCTTTTGTAAAGCACCGGGACGGCTCGATTTTTAATTGTTGCGATCGACTACTTCACGAAGTGGGTGAAGGCGAGCCCTGGCGAAAATCACAAGCAAAACGCCTCAACCGTATGGAAGAACATAGTGTGTCGCCGGCATCCCCATATCCTCCTTTCGGATAACGGAACACAATTCACGGATAAGGCATTCAAAGATTGGTGTCAAGAGCTTGGATCAACAAAAGTTCACCTCGGTGGCCCATCCTCAAGCAAATGGTCGGACCGAAGTTACCAGCGGGACCATCGTAAAGGTCTAAAACTTCGTCTCGACCGAGCTAAAGGCCTCGGGTGGAAAATTTACCATGAGTCCTATGGTCGTCATCGAACAACGCCTCGGACCTCGAGCGGAGAAACACCATACGGTTTGGTATATGGAACCGAATCGGTGATCCTGCGAGATCGGAGATCGAGTCCTCGTGCCATTGACTTCTGCCGAAGCAAATGGGGAAAATCTACGAGTGATCTAGACCTACTCGAAGAAAGAGACCTCGCCTACATCGAGGAAGCTCGGTACAAGCAACAAGTAGCTCGGTATTACAACCGGTAGCGTTAAAACCGACAATTCAGTGGGCGACCTCGTACTCCGGCATAATGAAGTCGGCAAAAGCCGCGGCTCGGCAAGTGGAAGCCACATGGGAAGGACCTTACCGGTCGACGAAGTCCTCGGCAAAGGGGCCTATAAGCTCGCTCAATTATGCGGTGAGCAATTACCCAACGCATGGCACATCATCCATACGAAGAAATATTATGCATAAGTGTCGGTCGGGTCTTGTTCGGTCATATTTTAAAGTCTGTTTAGAGTGCATCTTATTTAATGGTCGCGTCATCTTTTATCAATAAAATCTTTATTTTGCGAGTTCTACTTGTCACTAATGCATAATTAATCTTGGCATTATTTACCCTCACGGAGGACAAATTCCTCGACGGAGGTCGATTACATTCGTTTAAATACGAATGTAAATCTAACGCAGCGATGCCTACATACGAGATCGACTCACCTTTTATTTCAAGCGTTTCTCTATGTAGATGAAGGGACCACCCTCCGATGACCTCGACAAAAAGCAGGAACCATTCCTACATACGAGATCGAGACTACCTTCGTTCATTCAGGCGTTCTCTCTATGTAGCGAGGGACCACCTCCCGACGACCTCGGCAAAAGCAGAACCATTCCTACATACGAGATCGGACTACCTTCGTTCATTCAAGGCGTTCTCTCTATGTAGGCGAAGGGACCACCTCCCGACGACCTCGGCAAAAAAGCAGAACCATTCCTACATACGAGATCGGACTACCGTTCGTTCAGGCGTTCTCTCTATGTAGGCGAGGGGACCACCCTCCGGCGACCTCGGCAAAAGCAGGAACCATCCCTACGTGCGAGATCGGACTACCTCGTTTATTTGAGCGTCTCTCTATGTAGACAAGGGGACCACCCTCCCGGCGACCTCGACAAAGCAGGGAACCATCCTACGTGCGAGAGCGATTTCTTTCGAGCGGAATTCTCACGAGGACAGAATTACTGGCATATTACTCTTGTTCAAATACAAAGTCAACAAAACCATTCTTATTAAATAGAAGATGTCGGGTTACATTTACATTTTACGAGGACGGAGCGGATCGGGAAAAGCTAAGCGATCCTAGAAAAATCGAATTCAGACTCATCTATGCTAATCCTACCTCTACCTCGTCCTCGGTCTATATTACGGGCCGGCAGGCGACCTCGGTCACAGCGATGCAGCTCTGAGCTCGGCCTCGACCATGATGACGCCGGTCTCGGCGCATGGAGGGTCCACGGCGTTCAAGAGCAATAGCGCGCCTCTCTTGTGCGCGCCACTCGGATCGTCATAATGTGGTTCATTTATTCTAGGCGAGAAGCTCCGTGAAGAAGAGGCCTCTGCATCCCGTCAAGTATGTCGTCGAGTTGTGGTTGTCGGCGATCACGGTTTGTATATGCTCCGAGCCTTTTCAATTCAGCGTCTTGCTCAAGTAAATTGCGAGAGGTCGGCCGTATATCGCGCCTATACCTCGAACAGCGGGCGCGACCTCGAGAACCAGCTTCTACTTCCGGGATCGTCATCCCACCATTTCGGTGGATAACCTCCTCGTACTCGGCATGCTCCTCGGCTATCACCTTGGCCTTCTCCTTGGCGACCTCGAACGCCTCCTCCAATTCAAAAGCGAGCACGGAGCTCGTCACGCCTCTCTGGCTCTACGCTTGACATCGGACTCACGCATGCGTGACCGAGCTGCCCTTTATATGGAGGAGTTCGACCTCTTTCAACTCAAGAGCTCGTGACAGGTCTTTGATTCGGTTCAACCAAGGAGAAGCATCAAACATTTCAGGAGACAACTGAATAAAAAAAAAAAAGATAAGTTTCTTGACATAAACTTGTGATTTTATTAACATGCCCTTAGGCAAAAAAATTGTTGTACATTTACATTCAAAAAAAAAAAAAAAAAAAAAATGCGAGGATCAATCGACCCTCCGGAAGCTTGACCATGTCCACGTTCGCGCCCCGAAGCTGGATAGCCTCGACCTCGGCCTCTTGGGAACTACGAGTCTCGATGCCGCCGAAGCATCGGTAGTCTCCCGACCCTTTGCATGATCAGCCAATAAAGCACCGGTCGGGGATCCCGATCCACGGACGGCGCGCCGACTCAGCGGACAAAAGAACGGAGGAGGAGGCAAGGCTCGCAGCACGGAAGCTCGCCGAGCCGCGGACGAGCACATCAAAGTAGGCCCGTCTCGGGACAGCATCCTCGGTCTCCTCCGTACCCATACTGCTTTGTCCAATCTGGGTAGTCCTCGGCGACATCTTGATTGCGTCAGGGCGGCGCTGTTAAACACATCGGCGCGTCGAGACCATCCCCAGAAGCCCGCCGACGAACAGCCTCTCCATGGCGCGGCGTTCTCTCCGAGCTCGCCATGTCCGCCTCCCGACGGCAGTTGTTCCACCTCGGCCTTCATCGAGGCAACCTCGGCCCCGCCGCCTCGGCCTGCCGCCTCCTCCACCTGTTGCCTCCGCCGACAGCCCTGGCCGCATTGCCTCAATGGCGATCGCGTCCATATTTCTGTTTGGCGAGGTCCGGATCTTAGCCTCGGCCCGGACATTTCTTGAGCGAGGAGGTATTCGACTCCTCCTCCCGAGCATCTTGGGCCACCCGTCAAGCTGCGACACGGCGCCCTTCAAGTAATCCGATATAAGATCGGATACTCTTGACACCTCGCCGCCGCGTCCTCGACCCCTATACAAAATATGCATCGGTCGGAAGAACACAATTTAGTTACTCGCACAAAGTATAAGGACGGTACAAACCTCGGGAAAGAGGCGGTGGCGGCTTGGGCAAGCGATCTACTTTCGACCTCGGCGAACCGAGGACTCGGGGACTTCATCCTTCCGCCTCTTCAAGCGCTCGGTGGGCTGCGGCGAAGGGGATCTCGAAGGCCCACGGTCATTTCGAGCATATCTCGAAATCCTTGGTCGGAGACCTCGGCTCGACCACCAAGATCGGTTCGCCACGGGATCGGCTCCTTCCTTTCTTCTTCCTTTCCTTGACAAGTTCACTACAAGGAAACACATGAGTCGGCATCAATCGTAACTCATGAAATAAAGAAAAAAAAAGGGGAAGAAGAGGCCTCACCTTCACCGACTCCACCACTGAGGTAGGATCATAAGGGCTAAGCCCGCCTCGCAAGCTCGGCCTCGGAGAAGACCTCGTCAACAAGGCCGATTTTGTCAGCGCCTCCTCCAGTCACGAAGCCCTTGTCGACATACACATCGGCGATCTTATCGGATCGCCATGGGAACTCCATATGTCCCTCAAACCGGCGAAGAAGAACTTCTTACGCGGTTGGAGATCTTTGATTTAATTTTGGCTTTGAATTTCCTACGGGTGATAGATAATACCATCCCGAGCCGCCCTTCGATTGCAAAAGCGAAGGACAAGCCCCAAGGTAAAGGAAAATTATGCCTATGGGCATGACACCTAGAGCGATCATATGGGAATGAGTTCGGCGAGAGTTGGGCGAGATAGCCCAAACATCTCTTGGAACTCAACGTATACATAGGGGTAAGGAAGGCGAAGACCAGCGGGAGGCTGTCCTCATATCTGACAATAAAGCCATCGGGAGGCACAGCCCTATCCTCCGGACGGGGGCAACGAGTTCAATATTAGCGAGAATACTATATTGAAAGCATATGTCCCTAATATCGAGAATACCTAGGATTGAAGGAAGGAAGACACTTTGCCACAATCCCCCGAGGGGAATTGCGAGACTACACTCGAGAGGCATGTGAATACGGTAAAAGCAGTGAGAGACACTAACGACCTGAGCGGAGAAATGAGACACGATGCGGCCTCGGGCGACTCGTTATGAGAAGAGTAGCCATTACTTACTTTTGTTATCGGTGAAGAAGACGAGACAAGCTTCAAGTTGTCGATGGCGCAATAATCGTTTCTGAGAAGACAAGGTGTTTTGAAATCAAAGAAATGTAAAAGCAAAGTGATAAGAGATATTGCGTATCGAGGAAGACATTCCCCTAATATGCACTTTATCGGAATCGACCGTTGCGATTAAATGCGCATTAAATCGTATCCGTCGATGCCCAGCTTAGCGGCGGTAAATCCGTCTTGACCTCGGCCCAACGCCTCGTCGGTGAAGCGGTCGAAGACCTCGCCTAACGCCGTCGGTGAAGCGATCGAAGACCTCGACCTAACGCCCGTCGGTGAAGCGGTCGAAGACCTCGGCCCAATGCCTCGTCGGTGAAGCGGTCGGAAGACCTCGACTGGCGCCTCGTCGGGTGAAGCCGGTCGAAGACCTCGACTGCGCCCGTCGGGAGAAGCGATCGAAGACCTCGGCCTAACGCCCGTCGGTGAAGCGGTCGAAGACCTCGGCTAATGCCCGTCGGTGAAGCGGTCGAAGACCTCGCCTGGCGCCTCGTCGGTGAAGCGGTCGGAAGACTCGGCTAATGCCTCGCCAAATGAAGCCCGTCGAAGACGCTGGCTTAACGCCTTAGGTGAAGCCGGCCGAGAAGATCTCGGCAGACACATTTGCGCGCATAGCATTCGATACATGACGTCAAAACATCGACACCGCAAAGTCGGACATTGGAAAGAATGTAAGATCGTCAAACCCGCCGTCACAACAACCCCCAATCCGGCATGACCTCGTTTCTGCGTCTTTTAGGGGTTGTGATAGGATCTGACCAACTACGAGCCCAAGCATCGGGCCCAATACAAGTAAACGACATCAAGCTCGGCTGGACAAGTTCGCCCATGAAGACTCTGAAGCCGGTGGGAGCGAGAAGCTCGGCCATATCTAAAGAATCCTAATTCGAAGGATAGGATCTCGAATCCTAGTTAGAAGACTTGGATTCGAGATCTAGGTCAATACATTGTGTATAAATAGAGGCTAGATTAGGCGACGAATTCATTCACTCTTTTGTAATCACTTCTTATACTCTCAATACATATCTCTCTCTTGCCCGTGGACGTAGATCTTATTCACGGATCGAACCACGTAAATCTTTAGTGTTCTTTAGCATTTATTTCCCTTACAATTTAGGATCGATCAGGTATATATTTTCTTGCTCAAAATATTTTTCAGATATACTTTACCCCATTTACGAATTGGATTGATAAACATAACAAATAAGAAATCAACTTCTCTTTCTTCTTGCACAACCCAGCCACATCATAGAAATAAATTAGGGTTTGTCTAAAGAATATTTAGAGAGCAAATACTCTCTCAATAATTGTACTTAACATTGATATCGCCAAATTTTATTCGTTTTCCTAATTTATTTATTAGTCTGGCATTCATTTATGTTGAGGAAAAACCTTACTCAACATGGTTTGACATCTCACTCTATATTTCTCAACCTTCCATCTAAATTTTGGTGTAAAGTACATTTGAATATTTTTATTGTATATATTATAGTTCAATATATAAAAAAGAATAAAAAATGCATTGAAAATAAAAAAGAAACTTCCAAGCAAGCCACAAAAGGCCTAGTAGTCAATAGGAAAATGACAATAACGAGATCATTAGATTCTGACCAAGAGACAAAAACCAAAAAAAAAAAATACAGAAAATATACAAATTCGAAAGTGTGATTTAGCATATATAATACACGAACTATACCATTAATTAGATTTAAAAAGGGTTAGGTGTTCACCACGCCCACCACCCAAATGCATGTTGCCCTTTCATTACTTTCAACTGTTACTATTATTATTTTGGGATAAATATATATATCACCATTTTCCAGATTATTTGGTGCACCATGTGAGTGAGTCCCATGTGTATCTATCTCATATTTATCATTAAAAAAGTTTGACAGAATCAGGAGTTTGGAATCTTTTATAGGAGTTTGAAATAAAGCAGATGGGATGAGAGGAATAGAAAGAGAATGGAAACTGGCACAAATTAAATAATAGAATACACATATATATACAAATATTACATTGCGATTGCATCTCATCAAAAGCACTGAAATTTCATGTGTGTGTGTTGGCCAGTGGTAGAGTGGTTAATCACGATCTTAAAAGCGCCGAGGTTCGAGTCATCGTGTGTGCACTTTAAAAATTTCTGTATTAAATTACCAAAAAAAAGCACTGAAATTTAAACTATATATATATATATATATATATATATATATATATAGAAGCAGCATGCAGTAATAGTAATATATGATTCAAATTTCAAAGAATAGGCCACCGGACAAAGTTAATTGTATTTATAGGAAAATGATAATTGGTTTCGCTTGAAGTCGACAACATTGAGATGTGTAATGCCTATTAATGGTCTAAAACAATATTTTGACTATCATAATTGATAGCCAAATGACATTAAAAACACACACGCACGCAAACACACACACATACACATGTGTGTGTGTGTAATTAATTCTTATGTATCTTGAAAATGGAATTCCTATGACCTTAATATATTCTTTCTAGGTTATGCCTGGAAAATATCAAACATGGTGGTGCTAACCAATCAAATGCTGCAATGTACAATATTTAAAAATATATATGTATCTAGTTTATATACGTTATGGAACTAACGGTGTTAATGAGTGAAAGAATAATATAATTACGTAACTAGACAAATGCTTTCTTTCACTTATGTGTTGCTGATCATATAAAGAAAGATATATACTAATGAAATTAATCAGATCTCTCATCCTAGCGATATAGTTATACCTCAAACAAAGCAAATATTGTTATATATAAATATAAGGAACATTTGGTACAATTCATAATACTAAATTACATAGAACAGTCATAAAAGAAATGGTAAATATCAATTTATGTCTCAATGTTTTGCAAAGAAATGGTAAATATCAATTTATGTCTCAATGTTTTGCGTTTTTTCACTTAATGTCCCAACATAAGCATATTGTTATTTTGGTATCTAACAGTTCAGAAAATTTCACGTAATATCCCACTGACCAATTTCCGACGTACAAACGCATGTATTTGATCGAATTTTATGTTGGACTCACATCATTATAAAATGAAATAAAATATGAAAAACACATCCAAAGCGATGTCGTTCATTTCTTCTTATATTGGCATAGAAAAGAAATGGGACGATGGCTTTTGGAGGCTTTTTCATGTTTTTATTTAATTTTATATTGACGTGAGTCTGCGATTAATTCGGCGACCACATAAGCATTTGTATGTCGGAAATTGATGGCGGACATTAAGTGAAATTTTCAAACGTTAAAGACAAAATAACAAAATATTACGTTGAGACATTAAGTAAAAAATCGAAACATTGAAACATTAACTGATATATACCCTAAAGATACTAAACCTTCGAAACATAGGCTGCAGCCTGCAGTTACTTTATTTTCAGTAAAACCAAGTAATTGCATTATTTCTGAACACAAATACGTCGAAAATAAGTCAACGCAAGCTAACTGTAGAGTGTAGACACTATTAAACGGAGTTACGGAAACCCAGCTTTAGTATTGTCTTTATTCATCGATTTAATATTATTTTCATTTTTCAATAAATCGTTCTACGTTGACAGTAAAATTAAATCTAAAAGCATCTCATAGACAAATAAATATTTTCAAAGAAAACTGCGCCCTATATATATTTACTACAAAGAAATGACAACATACAATACAACCAGGCGTAATTCGATTCAACTTCTAAAAATTTATTTAAATTCAAATAATCTTACTACAAAAAAAAAAATCTTAGGCTCCTAATTTGATTTTATTTATTTTTCTTAGCTATTAATAATGCATTTTGGAGGGGAGAGAATATATAAGTGGGGGCCTTGCCAGCCTTTGGCGTCACGCCGGCAAAATCTGTTAAAAAATCCCGGGGAATGTATCTTGGCGTGCTTCTATTCCCACTTTTATAATCTTTTTTGTTTTGTTTTGTTATTCTTTTTTCTCTTTTTATTTCTCCTTTCTTAAAAGTATTTTCTACCCCTTTTTATTAGCCTTTAATACAAGAATCTATGCATTTCGAAGACAGCTTTGTGAAGTCCTAGAACTTTGTTTGGTGGTTGTATCCAATCATGGTAATATATAGATATGGGGCGATTACATGCTTTTCTCACTTCTATGAGACTCCTGCAGTAGTTTAAACCCAAGAACTTCTATGCATTTTGCTTTATCCTTTTGCAGGAAACCTTCCTTTGGTAGTGGAAATCGGATTCATACATTTACTATATATATATATATATGAGGGATCAAATAGTATCCGAGCCTGAGATAGTATGTAGTACTCAATCTCATTCATTCATCTCATAAATCCTATGGTGGAGATTTATTCGGATTTTTAAAGCTCATTTTCATTAATTTCGCTACAGTAAGGGTAGATTAGTAATTTGATTTGTTATGTGATTTCGAAACAAAGCATGCACAAAATTGAACTCAACTATGCATTTAAATCAACACAAAAATGCATTCACTTGAACACAAAAATGCATATGAGTTTCGAATTTAATGCATGCTGAAAACACACACCCAGCGCTCGCTTGCTCGCACCCAGCGCCGGTTGGACACGATGCAGTTTTATGTTCAATTGAATGCAATGTTATGTTATTTCATATGCATTTTTTGTATTTTGTTATGGCTCTTCCCAAACCCAGCGTCCCTACCCAACGCTGACGCGCACTCAGCGCCCCTATCCAGCTTCGAAGCCCACACAACGTCCTTACCCAGCGTCAGCGTGCACCCAACGCCGGTTGTGTGCGATGCATTGTTATTTTATTTTAAATGTATTGTTATCTTATTCTGTATGCATTATCTGTATTTTGTTGTGCCTCTCTCCAAACTCAGCGACCGCGGAGACCCCAACGCTCGCGGACTCCCCTACCCAGCGTCGGCCGACACCCAGCGTCCACTGGGTGCCTTCCCATTTTGCTCCTAAGCCAAAAATAGGTTACCACGTGTCAAATTTTGGTGTCATTCACGTGTTCAAAATGTGTGGTTTAGATTGAGTACTACATACTATCTGGGGACCGGGTACTACGGGAACCCAACCCTATATATATATATATATGAGGGTTAACGTGAGAACCATTTTTATCGTAAGAACGTGAAAACCAAAAAATGATAAATTCGGTGTGAAAGTTGATGAATTCATTGAAAAATTATTGAATCCAAAAAAAATTAGCCTCTCATGGATTCGAATCCTGGTGAAAATTCGAATTTATGGATTGATAACTTTCTCACGGATTCATTAACTTTCATAACTAACTCATTTTGTTCAATAGCAATTTTAAGTGGTTCTTAGTTTTCACGTTAAAAATGGTTCTTATTCGAACCTCACTAAATATTGAGAATGTAAGAAGTGCAAAACTTAATGCATTTACTATGAAAACTGATGTATCCGTCAAAAAAATTACTAACCCCAAAAAATATATTTTTCACATCTCATGATATTTGAACCCTGCTGATGCTTTCATCCAGCAAATTATGCAATCACCATATATCTTCGCAATCAAATTATTGAAAATGGTTCTTACATTTTCACTTTAAAAATTATTCTCATTTGAACTTTATATATATATATATTGCCTTGAGGACACAATGGACCCCCCTTGTAATTTCTAAAACAATGAGGAGTATTTTGATAATTTCTTATTTAATAATTTAATAAATTATATATAAAAAAGAATTTTGCTGGTGTGGGGTGATCAGAATGAGATTACAGTTTCAAAAATAGATAGGCGAGAGAGAACTCAATAATTCAAGACTACTGGCCCGCACCTTTTTTTAAAAAAAATCTTCTAGTTGTGTCAGAGCTAGCTTAGAAATTCTGAATTGTTTGTGCTAGTTTTATTTTATTTAATAATTATTTCTCATGCTAGTGTTGATCTTAAAATTAGACCTAATTGTGCATTTATAGGAATGCAATAAAATCAAGATCCGAGTTTTTATAAATAGTACTCTACGTTGAAACTTGTAATGTGTTTTTCTTATGTTGGACTAGTTAATTTGTGTGGCTATATTGATGTAATTGTTCAGTTTTTTGTTAGATTATATCTTTGATATATTAATGAACATTTAGTTATTTCACATATTAATATTAAGGCTTATAAGAAAAGCAAATTTCGTTACGATCAATCACTCCTATTTATTTTTATGAAGTTCGCCTTAAAGAGTGAATGAAAATCTCGAAACAAAAAATCACCAAAGAGATACAGCTTATGTGAAGTGGAGTTTTGTAATGTAAAAATTGTTAACCATTTTAGCTTTACGGGAATCACTTTGCCAACCAGAAAATCATATTTTCTGACCGGAAATTTGTCTTTTTTGGAATCCTTTTTCATACATTATTTTTATTCTATTTTTCTTTTTTATAGATGGAGAATGTGAAGCTCATCACTACAAAATGTACATAGGACAGTTTGATGGTTGTATCTATATTGGGTGGTTAGGATTTGGACATATCCCATATGTCTATTTTAAGCCTCATGTACAACATCCAGGCTCGGCCCTAAGGACAGGCAGACTTGGACGACAGCCCAAGGCCCCAAATTTTGTGGGGCCCAAGAATTTATAATCATACTTTATAAAATTGTTACAAAAAGTTTAACAAAATAATTGTTTTTATATAATGTAAGTTCTTATGCCTTTTCTCGCCGAAGGCCCATGTTCGATTATAAGCAAATGCGATATTTTTTGCCCCCAAAAAATTGACCCTTTCTAATATATACATTATTTATGTATTTACATATATTACTTAGGGTCATTTGATACATATTAATTATACACTTAAATATATTATTTAGGGTCACTTTGATACATATACCATTTATATTTTTCTTATATAATAAATATATCATTTATTATATATATATATATATATATATATATATATATATATATTTATTTATTTGGATATATTGAAAACGTGAAATTATTCAATGGTTAGGCGCTTAGATTTTAAATTTCTTTCATTCAATGGTTCAAGTTAAGATTCAGGATTTGTGTTTTGGAAAGATATTTTATACTTTGTTTTATTAATAAAAATTATAATCTTTAGAAAAATATATTAATACCTCAAAAAAATTCAATTAGTAAATCTTCTTGAATAATTTAGATTTTGATATATATATATATATATTGTCAAGACCGTCATTTTTGCTTTAGAAAATTATCTTTAAAAAAATTATTATTTCTTAAAGAAACTTCCATTATAAATCTTATTTCTGAACGAAACTTCTACAGTAAATCTTTTGTATGATTTGAATATTATAATATATATATATATATATATATATATATATATATATATATATATATATATATAGTTTGGTTCAAATAAGAATCATTCTTATCCTAAAACTAAGAACCAAATGAATTCGTTATGAAAGTTGATGAATCCGTTGAGAAAGTTAATGAATTGAAATTGAAATTTTCACGGGTTCGAATCCATGAGGCGAAAATTCTATTTTTGTATTCAAGATAATTTTTCCAATGATTCATTAACTTTCATAGTGAATTCATCGTTTTGGTTCTCACGTTCTCACAATAAAAATGGTTCTCACGTTAACCCTCCCTATAAATATATATATATATATATATATATATATATATATATATATATATATATATATATAATATTTTAAATTTATGAATATTACAATGCTTTCAATTGGTTTTAGTTTTGCAGTCAATATCGATTTATCCCAAATAATGTTTTAAGGGTTCATACTTTGGTGGTTTTAAGGAAAAATCTTCTTTTGAATTTAATTTCGTTAGCATGTTTTACAAATTAACACATAATGTATCTTTATAATTATAGATATATGGTCAACTTTTATTTCTTCACCCTAAGCCTTCATTTTGTCATGACCGACCCTAATGATTATGAATTAGTATCTATTCTTAATTCGTGTTTCATGCAAAGATATTGATTTTCATGTGATCATCCAACAATTCATTTTGTGTTTATGCTAGTATGTTAGAATAATAACATGCACTATAAGCTCAACTCAATTCGTGTAACATTAACTGTCAAGAACTATATATAAACTACCCCCTTGGAAACGAGCTCAAAGAATTGCCAATATTAATTACCCCGAAGTAAAAATTTCAACAGAAGCAATATACAAGATTAATAGTTCATATTCTTCAGTAAAAGGTCGTAAAAACAAACTTAGATAGAAATAGAGTTAGGAGAAGTGAGTATTGGATCCAGAACCAGAACCAATACTTATTTATTGGTTCTGGTCCGAGTAAAACTCGTCTATTAACAAGCCTAAGTTTAAATACGTTTGTCAATGAGTTAGTTTTATCCATATCGATTCAAAATCACTCATAGCACATTAAATTATAAAGCAACTGTTTCGGTTTTAGTTCTGGTTCTTTTCTGGTTCTGGTCCTGTTCTGGTTCCAGATCCGCTCAGATCCGGACCGCTTAAGAACCATACTTGATGGTCCGGATCCGGTCCGGATCCAGTGTCTAATGGGTCGGTTTCAAAACCAGAACCATTACTTATTTATTGGTTCTGGTCCGGGTAAAATCCACCCATTGACATCATTAGTGTGGACTATAGTATTATTATTCTAAATAGATAGCAAATTCATTGTTATTCTTATTATTATTTTAAGTAGGATGCTATAATAAATAAAATGGGGGCTCTATAATATTCTTTTTTATTAATATCCGTGTAAATAATGAAATTTCCTCAAATATTCATCGAATCTGACAATGAGCCTGAGATGACAATTTTTTTAAAAAAAAACAAGTTCATTGATGGGATATGGCCACCACACACAGTGCCCACCGACAGCCCAAACAGTGGGCACGACATTAGTAGCGGGCCCACGCGGTAGCCCACGGTAGCCCAAACGGTAGCCCACGGTAGCCCAAGGCAAACCCTAATCAGCCCCCAAAACCCTAGCCCCTAGGACTCGAGTCAGGCGCCACTCTCCACGTGGCGCGCAGGCAAGCATTCCTACGGTGAGAGGAAGAGCCCACACGCCTGAGGAAGAGTCCCGGCCAATGGAGGAATGGGCACGCCTTTAGGAGCCCTCGGACATGTATAAATAGGAGTTAGATTGAAGGTAAAGGGTTAAGAACTTCTTGAATACTAGGAGCTTTTAGCTATACTCACCGTAATAAAACATAGTGAAAGTATTGAGGAATCATTCCTCAGTGAGCGTAGATCTCATTAACGATCGAACCACGTAAAAGCTTGGTGTTCTTCTTGGTTTACATAAATCTCGTATATCTACATATTCTAGATTTATCATTGGCGCCGTCTGTGGGAACGCTACGAACAAAAAGCTTCGTTTCTACAAAACTTAATGGCGAGAACACGTCGACCGCCGTCGATCTTGGAACAACCGCTACCGAGGACAACGGTGGTCACTCGGCGCGCACGGAAGGAGATCGCGGATGCCAGCGGTCACACACACGAGGGCAACATGGAAAACGTTTCCATACACCTCGGGATCGCCGCCTCACGGGGAAGATACCAACCTCAACGAGGACGAACAGACGGTTCGTTCGTCCCACGAGGCCCTCGCCGAGCTGTGACCAATTTCTCAACGCCAACCTTGGCGGTTCAAAGCTTCCTCCACGGAGGACAAATGAAGCGGCACCTCCGAGTGTCGAGCTGGCGAATCACGGGCGCCGAGGTCGCTTCACCCCACCGAGGTGGTCAACGCCGCCTGGCACAATAGCCGAGAACGCGTACCAATCCGCCGCCAAGTCAATCACTCGCCAAGGGGGTGGCGACCAGTCACCACCTCGTCACCCGTGAAGCCGCTCTCCACCTCGGCATACCGCCCCGAGGGCCGAGCAAAACAGGAGAGAAGAAGGGGTAAATCCTCCTCGTGAGGCGATAGATGCCGTTATCGGTCTCCCGTCCCTCGAGGAGAGATGGCAATGATCTCCGTGGTTCGACCGAGCGGAAGAATCATCTCTCCTTTCTCCGGAGAGATTCTCGACACGCCTTGCCCCAGCGGTATAGGGCACCCAACATCGCCGCCTACGATGGCCTCGGGGACCCCTCCGACTTCCTTTTCGCCAACACCACTAACATGGCGAATCAAGGAATGAAAGATTTCCACATGTGCAAGATCTTTCCCGAGGTGTTGATCTCAACGCCCGTATTTGGTTCACCTCGCCCGCCAAAATAGTATACACCGCCTGGGATCTCATGGATCGGTTTAAGTGGCGTTCTATCGTAAAATACCACCCCAGCAGCCTTCATCCGACCCGCTCACAATCCTCCAAGGCGGGGACGAGGCGATGTCGAACTTCGTTTCGAGGTTCATCAAGGAGTCTCTCAAAATCGATGAGAACAACGATCTCTATATCATCAACGCGTTCAAGAGCGGGATCCGACCCGACGATCGAACAAGGAGATCACCCGTGAGAAGTCGGAGACGGCCAGCCGCCTGGAACTGGTAGACAACCGTCGAGGGAGACGAATCAGACAAAAGAAGAGAGAGACAGGACGAGCAATGGGTGAAAGGAAGAAGCCGGATGACCGAGGTCGAGGCGCCGAACGCCAAGTGCCTTGAGAGAATCGGGAAGGGCCCTCCGAGTCCGGGCTGGGACCTCGGCCAGCCCCCAGCGGCAAAGCACCTCATCTGCTCAAATCGAGGCGGAGATATTCGAGCTCACGCCGAGCTCTTCCTCAAGCCCTCCCATGAAAGGAGGATCCAAGAAGAGGTCAGCGGAGGAGTATTGTGACTATCACCGGGGTATGGTCACGATACGAGAATTGCAGGAACTAGGCTCGCAGATTGACGAGCTCATCAAAGAAGAGCCTCAAGAAATACCTCGGCCGAGCTCGGCCAGGAAAAAAAGCGCAGAGGGAAGAACAGCGGTGGCAACAAGCTGCGGGCCGACCTTGGCGGCCTCACTGAAGATGGCGAGGACGAAGGTCCCAACGCTATGGAGCAGGTCTATGCCATTATCGGGCTCCCTGTAGGAACGACGAGGTCGTCGTTAAAGAATGAAGCTCGGAGGCCGACCCCCGAGGAGCCGAAGAACAAGCGACTCCGGGATGGTGAGGACATCGTGTTCTCCAAAGATGACCCGGTGCCCAAAATCATGCCCCACCAAGACGCCATCACAATACAAGCCGTGGTGGGCAACAAGAACGTCCACCGGGTCTACATCGACATCGGTGCCTCCGTCAGCATTATCTTCCAGAGCTGTCTGGATAAACTTGAGGTCGGAGGAATTCAGGTACATCCCGCTCCCTCCCAGTTGCGGAGCTTCACTCAGGAGACGGTTCAACCCGAAGGTATCATTACCCTTCCGGTTACCGTAGGACGAGCTCCCAGGTCGGTCACCAAGGCCATTCAATTTTTCCTCGTCCGAGCTCCGTCCCCGTACAACATCATCCTGGGGAGAGACTGGCTCTATGCCACCAAGGCCGTCTGCTCGGTATACCACCTCACCATCAAGATACCCACCCCGGTGGGAGTGCTAAGCATCCAGGGTGACCAAACGGCGGCTAAAGAGTGCCTACGAGTCTCAACCCAAGATGTAGCCTTGCCTGGCATAGCAATTCTGAGAATCTCGAGGCTGCCACCTCGACGATGACCGATCAAGACCTCCGGTTATCTGACGGCGACCCTCCAAAGTTGTCAAGGTCGGCGTCCAGGCCCAACCGACATTCGCGCAGTGTCATGCACTTCGAAGGAATCTGAGGCGTGTTCGCATGGTCCCCACTCGACATGATCGGGTGTCACCCGAGCTCATAACTCATCGCCTCAACATCGACCCGGCTACAAAACCAGTTCGGCAAAGAAGAGGTGTTTGCGCAGAGCGCAACCGGTCATAAGAGGCGAGGTGACTCGACTCGAAGGCCAAGATCTTGTTGAAGTCAGTACCCGACACTGGATGGCTAATCGATCGTGGTTCGAAAGCCGGGAGGGATGGGCGATGTGTGTCGATTACACCGATCTCAACAAACATCGCTCGAAAGACCGCTACCCTCCCGACATTGACAAGAAGGTGGAAGCACGGTGGGCCATGAGACCTTGAACTCCTAGATCTATACAAAGGTACCACCAAGTCTAATGAGCCGGAGGGCGCCCCTAAAGGCGGCATTCATCACCGACGGTGTCTTGCGCATCGAAAGATGTCATTCGGCCTGAAAACGCAGGGCTACCTATCGAAGAATGGTGGACGCCATATTCAAGGATCACATCAGGCGGATCGTCGAGGTCTACATCGGCGACATCGTGGTCGAGAATCAAAGCGGAGAGCTGCGCCGACGACCTCTCGAACTATTCTCCGGCTCCCGGGTCGGCCAACCTCAAACTCAATCCCACAAGTGTACATTCATGGTGAAGGCGGAAAATTCCTAGGATCTTGGGTTTCTCAAATAGGTGCAAGGCAAATCCCACTAAGGTGGCTTGATTGCTTGACATGCAAGTGCCAAAGACCATCAGGAGATCCACAAACTCTTTGGGTGTCTAGCCGCCCTCGTGATTTCTATCTCGGGCACGAGAAGCGCCTTCCTTCTTCAAGATCTTGAGAGCTCAGGACCGCCGCTGGCGGGAGGAACACCAGTCGCTTCATGCGGTGAAAGAGTATCTCGCCGACCGCCCCCCCGACCGCCCGAAAGAAGGCGAGCTCCTCTCTTTGTACTGGCCGCCTCGGACGAGGCAATCAGTGTATTGGTTCGGGATGAGGTCGGACGACAACTCCCATCTACTTCATCACCGAGCTCTCAAAGGACCGGAGACAAGGTATACCGACCTCGAAAAGGTAGATCGACCTAGTGAAAGCTAAGCGACACCTCAGACCCTACTTCCAAGCCCATTCCGTCAGTCTTGACCGACTTACCCTTGAGACAAGTCTTGTCAAAACCGAGTCATCCGGACGTATAGCCAGTGGGCACCTGGAGCTCGGTGAGCACGACATTCGCACTTCCCGTGCCGGCCATAAAGGGCAAGCCCTCACCGACTTTACGGTGGAGGCCAAATTCATCGAGGTCGGCTCAACCGGAAGGTCGCCCAACGCCCGCCCCCACAATGGAGAAATCGTCCTCGCACCACGATGGACCGCGGATGACGTGGGCGGAGCTTCATGCAAGATGGGCGTGGAGCAGCATCCTCCTCCTCGCCCCTAGACAAGCGAGGGAGGTGACCCACGCCTCGGTTTACCTTCCCGACCACAAACAACGAGGTGGAGTCTGGCCGATCTCCGGACTCGCCGCAGCGAAATGAAGGTGGACAAGATCCAAATCTTCTGAGATTCCCGGTCGTGATGAACGGTGTTAGGCAAATCGAGGCCAAGGAGGACCGAATGAAGCAATACCTCGAGAAGGCGAGGAGATCGACCTCATTCGTGTACTTCGGTATTCATCGTATCCCACGAGGGAAAGCGCGGTGATATCCTCGATGAAGTTAGTGCGTCGTCAACAAGTCCACCGGTGGAGGAGGTTCATGCCGGGAGCATCGCCGAGGCCCACATCGGCATCATCACGAGATAGAACCGAACCGGATGTCTCCCATAAAGGCCTACACGGAAGATGGCGCCTTGCCTCAAGATCGGCTCAAAGCCAAAGAGATGGCGAAATCCCAAAAGTACCTCGTACATGAGGCGCTCTCTGAAGTCCTACCTTCAACCCTCCCGAGATGCCTCGGGCGGAAGAAGCCGACTACGTGCTCAATGAGATTCACGGGGTCTTGTGGAAGTCACATCGGTCATGAGCTCTCGAAGAAGGCGACGAGGTCGGGATATTCTCGCCCACCTCGCCCAAGATTCGGCCGAGCTCGTCAAAAATGTCCGAAGTGCCGGTGCTGCACTCATACCGGTCAGCTACCCCGGACCGATCCGAGTACTGCGAGCCCGTGGCCTTTCATGCGGTGGGGATCGACATCGTTAGCCCGTTCGACCGAGCACCGGTCGACCGATACTTAGTCGTCGTGTAGATTACTTCACAAAATGGGTCGAGGGTGAGCCACACCGAGCCTCACGAGCCGGAAGATTCAGATGTTCGTGTGGAAGAACATATGCCGCTTGGCATATCGCACATTCGATCTCGGACAACGACACCCGGTTCGTGGGATGAAATTTCAAGGAATGGTGTGAAGAGCTCCGGATCGAAACAACGTTTCACCTCGATCGCACACCCGCAAGCGAATGGCGGACCGAGGTGACGAACCGCACGATTGTGCAAGGATTGAAGAAGAGGCTAGACCGAGCTAAGGGTGATTGGGTGAAAATCTCCCCAAGTCCTCTGGTCTTCTGAGCGACACCTCGGACTTCGCGGAGAAACCTCTTTCGGTTTGGTCTGCGGCACCGAGGTCATCATACCGGTGAGATCGGCGCGCAAGCCCTCGCACTCTCCACTTCGACCGGTAGGGAGCGAGGAAGACTGCGTGCCAACCTTGATGCTCTCGAGGAGAAGCAGAGCTCGTCTTCATAAGCGAAGCAAGTCTGAGGGCCGGTCGCGCGGTGCTACAACAAAGGGTCAAAGCCTCCGCACTCCAAGTAGGTGACCTCGTCCTACGAAATAATGAAGCCAGTAGAGCTGAGCGTCTTAACAAGCTGGATCCGATATGGGAAGGCCCATACCGCGTTCACGAGGACCTCGGCAAAGGGGCTTACAAGCTAGCTCACCTATCCGGTGCACTTATCCCCCGAACCTGGCATATCACTCATTTAAGGAGGTACTTTACATAGCTTCGATTTCAGATCGGCATCATGTTAGTCCCTTTATCGTTTTGCCAAAATCGATGTTGATTACATATTGATAAAACATTTGTTTTCCTAATGAATATTTCACTTGTCTCGTATCTATGTGAACATCCATTTGGATACACCACAATTATCCTTCACGAGGGACGCCTACGAAGATGAAAAACCCACTAAGTAGGGTACTCACTAAAGCGCGCCGCACTCACAGATTACTCATTAAATTGAGCGTCTAAGTGCAAGGCATACATGCAACTCATTAAATTGAGCGTCTACATGCAAGCATACGGATCACTCATTAAGTTGAAGTATCTACATGCAAAAGACATCCGGATCGGATCTCGTCAAATTATGCCCTTTATTTGGGAAGATATACATACGTATACGGTCTAAATACATTTACGACCAAAGCGAAGTCCTAAGCTATGTTTGTACCTCTCGGGGAAAATATACACTTGAAGCAGTCTAAATACATTTACGACTACATACAAAGTCTAAGCTATATCAAACTCATTCGGGCCTCCGAGCTCCACCTCGCCAGTCTTCTTGAAGCGCACGATTACGAACAAAATCTCGGTCGGCGGTGCATGCTTGGAATGAACTCGGTGCCTTGACCCGATCGACAAGGCCGGACTCACCGTGGCCTACTCGAAGCGCTCGGCGGGCTCGGGGACACCCGACACGAAGTGGTGACTCGGGACCACCGCGACCCGCTCGGATGCACTCGAGCGATGCAGACGGGTTCGGCCGAGGCGTTCTGCACCGAGTCACACCTCGGCCCTTGGGCACGACAGGGCGGGACCACGCCCCCGCCCGACCGCCGCTCCTCCACGCCGACCGATGTCACAGGGTGCCTCCAACTGCAGAAGACCGCCTCTAAATGCTCCTCTCATTTGGACCCATCGAGACCAGCACTTCGGGCGTGATCAGTGTAGCCGCCGCCTCCTCTTGGGTTCTTCTATTATTGGACCAGTGGAGCCCGCTGTAGACTCGCTGCTGGGTGGGACATCGTCGTTCTGAGCGACCTCGTACATCTGCATGTACTTCATGATGGAGTCGAGGCAGTCCTTAAACTTTTTGCTATTAGGCCCCTCCTCATCCCTCAGCACCATGCCCTCCGCCAGCAAGCTCTGAACTCGATCGTCGGCTTCAGATATGGTAGTTCCACCAGTCCGGCGGATTACCTTCTCATACTCTGCATGCTCTTCCGAGATCCGAGCTAGCTCCTCCGTTGTCAGCTCGAGCCGCTCCTCGCATTGTATCAGCCGTCCTTGGATCACATCGGCTGATAAATCCGTCCCCTGGACTTCGAGTTGTGTGATTCTTAGCTTTAGCGCCTCGTTCTCAGCCAGGAGGCGGGCCACTTCTCGATCGGCCTCTTGCATCATCTTCTTCAGGTCGGCGGATGATGCCGAGCTGACATCCATTCTCGCCAAAACTTGAGTCAGCTCGGACGATCGACTCCTCCAAAATAGCACCTCTTCGTCTTCTACCGAGGCACCTCGGACCTCTTTCACTTGGTCGACAATTCATGATCAAGTCCAAGGTATTGAGATGCGGAATGCTATAAATAAAGAAACAACACACATTTCAGAAAGTGATAAATTTTATTACTCAAAAGTTGGAAAGTTTACAAGGCTAAGGGTCCTATCGACCCCAGAAAATTAGCCTATTACATTCGGGTCGCTGACCTCGGCCGCCTTGTCGGAGTCGACGACCGCCTCCTGCTGCCCTTGCTGCTGCTCCTGAGTTTGGCCCCCTTCGGAAGGAAGCTCGGTGTCCGGCGCCTCATCCTCCTCCTCTGCTTCAGCTCGCACCTCGGCAAGAAGCTCCTGGAGTTCAGGATCTTCGTCCTCCTTACACTGGATGACGACCTCCGCCGTCAGAAGGGAGGAGCTGGACGCCAAAGCCTCCAACACGGGGAAGGACCCGACCTCGGAGACCACCCGGGCGTACGCCTTGTTCATCTCGCGAGTGGCGACCTCGACCCAACCATGCTTGACCTTGTCAAAGTCAGGCATGGCGGCCGCCAACCCCTCCAGGTGCTTTGACACAATCCTGGGCTTGAGTACGGCGGCCAGGTCGGCAATGAAGGCCGAGAAACTCTCCGACTCGACGAGCTTGCTGGCAAAGGCCCTCAACATTGGCCCCTGGTCGGCCAGCCTAGCCCCCCTCTTGTCCTCGAGCTCCTTCTTCGCCTCGCCGCCTCCTCGCGAGCCTCTTCGAGCTCCCCTCGGGCGGCCTCCAGTGCCCAGGCCCTCTTCTTCAGGGCGGCCTCGGCAGCGGCCCTCGCGACCTCAGCTTCCGCCTTCGCAGCGGCCACGGCGGCATCGGCATCCGCCCGGGCGCGACAAGCTCCCGCTCGGTGCTTCATACCGGGTGAGCTCTCGGCAATCGGCCGGTGGCAACTTGAGTCCCCAACCGCATCTTGCGGGACCTCCATCACCGAGCTTGCATCCTAAAAAAAAAAGCAACCTGAGTTAATACGGATCGCGAGGCGGATAAGGCGAATGAGGAACGACTTAGTACCTTGGGAAGGGTGCGGCGAGTGGGCGGGACCCCATACTCGGCGGCCCTAAGTCTGCGCCTCGGTGCGGGCGACCTGACAGAGGCCCGTCGTCGGTGACTAATGTCGTCAACCTTCCGGGGCTTGGTAGGTCCGGGCTTGGCGAGTCCAGCTCGCCTCGCCTTTTCTTTGGGCGGCTTAACGGTGATCGTGAGCCCCTCCCGCCTCCTCGGCCTCACTGCAACAAAGAGAAATACTTGCTCGACTGGAGGTCGGACATGCCAACAACATACATAAAAAGGGAGAAAGATGTGCGGGATGCCTCACCCGATCGAGACCCGCCCTCGATGCCTCGACCTATAAGCGCTCGGCCGGCATTATTGGTCGTCCTCGGTGAAATCAATGGACAAAACCTCACCAAGGTCGTTCAAAGCATCTCCTCCATATGGCCCGGGGCTTGATTTTCACGTCCTTCATCGCACTGAGGCCCCACTCGTACCTCGGATGCCCCCTCCCGCGGAAGAAATACTTATTATGCGATGGGACACCCGAGGAGCCGCTATCTTAAACTTCAGCCGAGGAGACAAATAATACACCCGCCTATGGTCTCGACGCTAAAAGCGCATCAATACCTCGAAGGACACCTACCGCCAACAGGTGGCGGGATAGCCCAGCCCCACCACCGACCTAATGGAATTCGAGGTCGGTTGACATATGGGGATATGAAAGTATTCTTCAGGCTAAGGAAAATTGGGGCCAAATGAAACCTAAGGCCGACTATCAAGCTATCTACATATCACGGTGATAAATCCTCCGGAGGGCCATCGCCTATCATCCGCATGGCAGCACCACCACGCCTCTCCGAATACGGTATTCGCCGTTATCTCAAAAGCTCCTCCAACGTCAACCTCGACCTCGCCACACCAACCCTAAGTCCGTCCCATACCGATGATACCGATGGGACCCTAGCACACAATCCTACGGACCTACAGCGGTTATAGCACATATACTCCTTTACATCGGAGGCAAACGGCGAAACGAGCGGGCCGAGTTTCGAATGAGAAGGAAGATGAAGAATACATACTTACTTTTTGGGCGAGATATCGGGCTTCCTCAACAAGTTTGAAAGAAAATTAGGAAATTTTGCGAATGTATTCTCACGAAAACAAAGCGTCGAGAGGAAAGTGAACAATGGCCTCATTTGGGCCTATTTATAGGACAAATGGTGCCGAAACCGCCGTTCAACTTTCCCACGTGCTACCCGCTATTGGATGTGGAGTCGGCGTGCGCGCGTGGTTGAGTGCCCGGTATGTCGCTGGCGTGTGGCGTACTCGGGAAGATAGACCGCCCGATCGATCGTGCGATGATTACGTTGACCTCGGGCGGCTCGAACCTCGGACCTCGTCCGCTTCCACATCGAAGAAGGACGGCGCTCAGATCGGACCTCGGCCTTTCCCGAAAGTCGGGAGCATCCAGATCGGACCTCGGCCCTACCAGCGTACATCGCCCCTCACGAACATCTCCATCCAGATCGGACCTCGGCATCCCTAGAAGGCGCTCGCTCGGGGCGAACCTCGGCATCATCCAACGATGATTTCTCTATCGGATCCGCCTCGTGTCGAACTTCGGCATCCTCCAGAAGAGCGGCGCCGCTCCAGATCGGACCTCGGTGTAACCTATGCAGGGGTCGCTATCCAGGCCGAACCGACTTCCTTTTGCGACACATCTTTGCAAACGACGAGCGACTCAGCTCGGTCCCCAACAAGCGGCACACGCCCGAGCGTCAAAACCATCTACCTCGGTTCGAATCGGGCGAACCAATCACATCGACACCAAAGAGATCGAAACCTTCGAGGACAACATCGGCCGAGCAACATCCTACCTCGGAACGCGCATTCTTCGCCTCGCCTCGGCACGGCTGTTCCTCGACTATTCGGGGGGGCTATGATGGGATATGGCCCACCCACAGGCCCACCAACAGCCCAAAAAGCTGGGCGACATTAGTAATGGGCCCACCGGTAGCCCAAGCGGTAGCCACGGTAGCCCAAGGCAAACCCTAATCGCCCCAAAACCCCAGCCCCAGGACTCGAGTCAGCGCCACTCTCCACGTGGCGCACGAAGGCGAGCATCCCTACAAAGCGAGAGGAAGAGCCCTGCGCCGGAAGAGTCCCGCCAATGGAGGAATGTGCACACCTTTGGAGCCCTCGGACATGTATAAATAGGAGTTAGATTGAAGGTAAAGGGTTAGCAACTTGAATACTAGGAGCTTTTAGCTATACTCACTGTAATAAAAACATAGTGAAAGTATTGAGGAATCATTCCTCCGTGGACGTAGATCTCATTAACGATCGAACCACGTAAAAGCCTTGGTGTTCTTTACTGCTTTACATAAATCTCGCATATCTACATATTCTAGATTTATCATTCATATTGTCGAAAAAAAAATAAACAAATAAATAATTAAAACATATATCTTATGGAAAATGATGATCCTGATCCTCAAAAAAATTAGATGATGGGATGAAACATGATAAGGGGAAGAAATGAAAACTATTACTGTGGTTGAGATGTAAATTTGGATGAGTAATGACTAATAAAATCATAAAAGAATGTAAATTTGGATGAGTAATGACTAATATAATCATATAGGTGCAATTCACCTCATAAATGTGCTGAGATCTACATTCACTTGTTCTTCTTCTTGAGTCCTTTACTTCGACGACTTTAGATTTTTGATGAAATTGACAGCTAAACATATTTTTTATCCATGGATACATTTGAAGACATCTGCAATTTCATGATTGTCAATTTATAGTAACTTAGGATTGATATTCAGTAGTTCTTTTATCTCTCAGTAAATTTCAATTGATTTGTCTCTTTCTAAGTTGTATTTTAATAAGATATACTCTTTTCGTCCATCAAAAGTTTGCATTTAATTCATTTTCAATTCATCCATTAAAAGTTTGTATTTTTCATTTTTGAAAATATCAATTCTATAGTTTTTACCATCAATTAATCCAGAATAAAATCACACATGACCAGTATTTATAATATATTCATTTATCATCTTTATGGCTCACATTTTAATCTCACTATCATTAACAATTCATTTATTATCTCTACTTACTTTAAATTCATTACATTTATTAATAAAAGATAAACCACCAAAAGCAATGTAAGCTTTTAGTGGGAGGAGAGAGTATAAAATTATGAGAAATAAATAATTATTTCGTTATTGTATGACAAAATTAAACTAGTCAACACAATTTTAAAAATATCCAAAACATGGCTATTTTAAGTGTTAAAAATCAGTTTTGCCCTTACTTATTGTTTTTAGGATTTTTTTAAAATTATTTTTGTGACTACAAATAAGTAGTAAAAAAGTAGTTTATAATATATTTCATTACATGTTTTACTTTTAACCATCTTTCGTTCAACTAACACAACATAATTCATTCTTCTGAGAATCATCCACTTTCCGATGACTTATTCAACATAGGGTGATTTATTTCTT
The DNA here is from genome assembly GCA_036937905.1 of Salvia rosmarinus. NCBI lineage: Eukaryota > Viridiplantae > Streptophyta > Magnoliopsida > Lamiales > Lamiaceae > Salvia > Salvia rosmarinus. Next base: position 59,664,791 of record CM072821.1, read on the forward strand.
CGAATTTCGTTTTGTTAGACTTAGATGGTAATTGTTTTTTTTATCGTTTTTTTATAATTTGTATCCTATGTTGCTTGCTTTATCTTCGTTGCTGAAGATATATGATATTCCAAACATACACAATTACTTTTTTTAGGCTGTGTATTCGTGTATTTACAATATATCAAATCTATTTTGTTAATTTTATGTGGATTTATATATCCGAGCATTTTCAGATTTAATAATGAATATAATGTGATTTTCTATGTTGTTTAGATGATTACGGTATGATGGTGCGAGATAAGAATTGATAGGATACGGCCCAACTACTGAGGCCGGCGTCGCGCCCAATACAAGTAAGCGACATCAAGCTCGGCTGGACAAGTTCGGCGAAGACTCCTAAAACCGGTGGGAGCACGAAGGCTCTACCATATCTAAAAGAATCCAATGGGAGAGACTTTGAATCCTAATGGGAGAAGACTTCGAATCCTAATGGGAGAAGACTTCAAATCCTAATGAAAGAAGACTTGGTATCAGAGTCAAACTCAACTTGGTATCAGAATCAGAGTCAAACTCAACTTGGTATCAGAGTCAGAGTCGAACTCAACTTGGAGATATATAAATAGAGGCTAGATTAGACGAAATAGATCATTCACACTCTTTGTAATCGCTTACACTCTCAAATGCACAAACACTCTCTTGCTCCGTGGACGAGATCTAATTCAAAGATCGAACCACGTAAATCCTCTGTGTTCTTATCGCATTTATTTCCTAACGAAATTAAACCTTATCATTGGCGCCGTCGTGGGAATGAACAAGAAAGCTTCGCTTTCTACAACCTAATGGCAAGAACTCGTAAACGCTTAGCGCCGTCGGCGATGCGGGTAACAACAGCGTTGAGGACGACCAGTGGTCACGGCGCCGTGGAAAGCGGATTGCGGATGCCACGGCGGACACACTCGATGGCTACATGGAGAACATTCCCATATATCCTCGGGATCGCTGCCCGACGAAGAGGAAAATGCCGACCTCAATCTTGGTGAGCAGTGGTTCACCGATCTCGTGAGGACCTCGGGCGAATCGCGCCCAACCCGGCATGTAACTCATCGAGGAGGTATTTTACATTGCTTTGATTTCATATCGGCATCATGTTAACCCTCTTTTTTTTTTTTCCAATGCGATGTCATTTACTTTATCAATAAAACATTTGTTTTACTAACAAGTACATCACTTCGTCACATCTTATATCTATGTGAACATCCATTCGGATACACCGCAAATTACCTTCAAAGGGGCGCCTCTTGCGAAGAGCATCTGATTACTCATTCATTTGAAACATCTACATGCCGGCGACATCCAAATCGGATCTCGTACACGCAAGCATCTGACTACTCATTAAATTGAGCGTCTACATGCTCGCATACAGGTTACTCATTAATTTGAAACACCTACATGCCAACGGCGTCCGGATCGGATCCCTGCACGCAAGGCATACAGTTACTCATTCATTTGAAACACCTACATGCCAAGCGGCGTCGGTCGGATCTCGTACAAATTACACCCTTTATTTGGGAAAATATACACTTGAACGAGTCTAAATACATTTACGACCAAAGCGAAGTCCTAAGCTATGTTAGTACCTCTCAAGGGGAAAATATACACTTGAACGAGTCTAAATACATTTACGACCAAAGCGAAGTCCTAAGCTATGTTAGTACCTCTCGAGGGAAAATATACACTTGAACGAGTCTAAATACATTTACGACCAAAACGAAGTCTAAGCTATATACAAACTCATTCGGGCTTCCGAGCTCAGTCTCACCGGTCTCTTGAAGTTACACCAATTCGCACAAAATCTCCGGTCGCGACAAATACAGAACGAACTCGGTACCTTTGACCCGATCACGAGGTCGGCGTTGCCACGACCTACTACGGGGGCTCCGCCGCAGTGCGGGGATGCTCCGCACGGAAAGGCACTCCTCGGGCCGAGGTCGAACCCCTGCCTCTTGGGTTCGTCGTCCGGTCCACCCCTCACCGCCGAGCCTGGTGCCCTTCCTCGATGATCGGCACTCTGGGCGAGGCGAACTCCTGGTGAGATCGGCGGCTGCTAGAGCCGCAACCTCGTCCCGAACTTGACGGCGTGCTCGGCTCGGACCTCGGTGTCCTCAATCGATCCTCGATTTTCACTGCAGACCGTCCTCGGTCTCCCGATAAATCCTCGGCCTCTGTGCCACCTCGGCCTCTGTGCCACCTCGGTCTCGTGCCACCTCGGCCGCCACTGTGAGACCGTCCTCGGTCTCCGGACCGTCCTCGGCCTCCGTGCCACCTCGACCGCCGCCATGCAGACCGTCCTCGGTCTCTCGACCGACCTCGGTCCTCCAGCGGCTGACCACGGCCGTCGCCGTCGCCGTCTCCGCCGCTGGGCCTTCCGCAGATCGACCTCGGCCTTAACCGACGTTGGCCTTCGGCCGCCGTCAGAGCCCCGGCCTCCTTCTTCGCCGCATCCCGAGCCTTCACCTCGGCCTCGACCTCGACACGAAGTTACATATTCGACTTCGGCAGGGTGAAGCCAGCAAGAAGACCTCGGCTTAACCTCGTCGGACCTCGCTTAACGCCGTCGGTGAAGCGGTCGAAGACTTCGGCATAACGCCTCCGTCGGTGAAGCGGTCAAAGACCTCGCTTAGCGCCCGATAGGTGAAGCGATCGAAGACCTCGACGCGCCTCGTCGGTGAAGCGGTCGAAGACCTCGGCATAGCGCCGACGGTGAAGCGGTCGAAGACCTCGCTTAACGCCCGTCGGTGAAGTCGATCGAAGACCTCAAGATAACGCCCGACGGGTGAAGCCGGTCGGAAGACCTCGACTTAACGCCCGTCGGTGAAGCTAGTCAAAGACCTCGCTTAACGCCCGTCGGTGAAGCGGTCGAGAAGACCTCGGCATAACGCCCGTCGGTGAAGCGAAACACCTCGGCAAGAGATACAAGCAAGACACGTGACCTCGGCAAGAGATACAAACAGCACACGTGACCTCGGCAGACGCCCTGCAAGCACGGCATACGATATATGGCGTCGGAAGCATTGACACGCACAAAGTCGGGCCCGGAGAAGAATGTCAGCGGATCGTTCACGCCCGCTCGTCATAAACAACCCCAATCCAAAGACCTCGCTTGCGTCTTTTTGGGGGGTTGTAATAGGATCTGCCCAACTACGGGCCCAAGCATCGGGCCCAATACAAGTAAGCGACATCAAGCTCGGCCCGACAAGTTCGATCGAAGACTCCTAAAACCAAAGCAGAAGGTTGGCCATATCTAAAAGAATCCTAATGGAGAAGACTTTGAATCCTAATGGGAGAAGACTTGAATCCTAATGGAGAAGACTTCAAATCCTAATGAAAGAAGACTTCAGTATCGTAGTCAAACTCAACTTGGTATCGTAATCAGTCAAACTCAACTTGGTATCAGTCAGAGTTGAACTCAACTTGGAGATATATAAATAGAGGCTAGATTAGACGAAATAGATCATTCACACTCTTTGTAATCGCTTCTTACACTCTCAAATACACAAACACTCTCTTGCTCCGTGGACGTAGATCTAATTCAAAGATCGAACCACGTAAATCCCTTGTGTTCTTCTCGCATTTATTTCCCTAACGAAATTAAACCTTATCAAGAATCAATATACTTTCTTGATAAACTTCATTGTTCAATATCTTCAAGGTGATTTTTTTTTTTATAGAAATAAATATATTTCATTATACGAAGCAAACACTATGATGCAACACACGTTCGTTGTCTGAAGATCCAGTTCATGTTCCTATTGGCCAATCACATAACCATGGGCCAAGAATAATTTAACCTCTGGGCCTCTAGAGATTTTGGACATATAACTTTTTACGTGTTTCAATTTTGTCCTAAAACTGATTTTTAGAGTTGAAAAACTAAACCAGCTCATTAAATGTACAACACTCCATATTTTCTAAAGCTCTATCTGACCCGATCTAACTCAATCGTGGGTCCGGGACGACATAGCTAGGGTTATGCATGGACCAACCGAGTTGATCGGTTTCGATCGGTTCAGTTTGGTTTTTGCAAGTTTCGATTTTCGTTTCGATTATAAAATTATAGAACCAATAGGTTTTAATTCGATTATCGATTTTTGATAAAATGGTTCTGTCGGAACCGAACGGACCGAAACCTATTAATATAAATAAATAATATATTATTTTATTTAAATCTTTGTTTATTTGTTATGTTCTTGAATATTTCTTGAAATTAGAATTAACTTTGTGATGTTTTATTCGATTTTGTAATGTTTTGAAAATTTGTGATACTTGAGTTTTGAAATTAAATAAATATAGGTATTTTTTTAAAAAAATTAAAAACATATATAATTTACTGGGTTTTGGGAAGCAACCGAAATCGATCGATTTTCTCGGTTTTTTTCGATCAACCAAAAACTTTAATTCTAAAAATTGTATTTTAATTTGATTTTCGATTTGTATAATTTGGTCAATCGATGAACCAAGCAACCGATACACACCCCTAAGCCCTAGGCCCTAGACATAGCCATAACAACTCTTTGTGTGAGTGTGGCATAACTTGTTTTTATAGTTTTTTGGTCACTTAATACGAAATTTTTAAAGGTGCGTCACGGTGGACTCGAACCCGGACCTGGCGCCAAGATAACCACTCTACCACTGCAGCCAAAACACACACATTGTTTTTATAGTGTAATGCTTTTGTCGGCATCGACAATGATGGCCAACGCGAATGGCACAATTTATCTTTTGAGTATAAAATTTCAATTTATTAATTAATCTATATATCGATATCGGGCTACAGCCGCTACACTTTCTCTTATTTTTGTTTTATTTTTCTTTGAATTGGTATAAAAATTAGGTGTGCTTACAGGCTCCATCAATTTTCACTTGTTTAAAATGTCAAATTAATAAAAATTATATTCCCCAAATATGAGTGATGCACTGAACGAGAATCAAATGACAATTCCCAAGCCGACTTGACGGTCCACTTCCCTCCCCGCGATTAGGGGTGTGCATGGACGAACCGAATCAAAAAAATCGATCGAGCGAGATCGATTTCGGTCGATTTGGTTCGATTTTAAGGAAGTCGGTTTCGATTCGATTCAAAAATTTAATTAAAATCGGTTTTCGGTTCGGTTTTACGTTTTAGGTTCGGTCGATAACCGAACCGAACCGAAACTATTATTTTATATATTTATATATTTTATATAATAATTAATTAATATTTTAATTAAATAATTAGGATAAAATATGTTTTTATAAAAATATATATATATAATTTATATTTGATTCGGTTTTCGGTCCGATCGAAACCGATCGGTTTTTCGGTCGGTTTTCGATCGGTCCAAAATTATAAATCGGTTCGGTTCAAAAAAATTCGTTCGGTTCGGTTTTCGATTTGAAAATTTCGATCGATCGGTCGAACCGACCGACCGATACACACCCCTACCGCGATCGTCGACCATCTCCGTAACTGTCGCGATATCGGCAGGCCGTAACTAAGGCCAAGTTCACTATGCCATTGCTTAGGGCCCCAAAATTATGGAGACCCATTTTTTTATTATATATATATATATATATTATATTGGCAGTCAATATGGATTTTTAATTCTCCAGCCCAATTGTCAGCCACAGGCTCCCAGAATTTCCTTCTCTCATGATCTCAACATTGACTTCGTTCCATTTACATTGAATCGGTCTACTCGGTTAAAACCTCCAAATCTCCTCCGCCGATGAGTTTTTAGTCAACGGCAAAATCCTCCCTGTCCAGATAAAAAATATCACGCCTACATTTGCTGCTATTGTTGAACAGTGAGAGATAGAGAGAGTTTTGTGTATTGATTTTGTGTATGTTATTTTTCATATTATTTTTCTTGCATTAAAGGGGCATATTTTCAAATTCTTGCTTAGGGTCCCGTAAGGCATAGGTACGGCCCTGGTCATCGGAGCCGGGGCCTCCGGAATTTGCGCCGCCTTTTAACTCCGGCGAGAAGGCCACAGCGTCGTTGTGTACGAGCGGGAGGACAAGGTAGGGGGCACCTGGATCTACACGCCCCAAACAGAGACTGACCCGATAGGACTCGACCCGACCCGACCCGAAAAGTGGTCCACTCCAGCGTCTACGCTTCGCTCCGGACCAACCTGACCCCGGAGGTGATGGGCTTCCGGCCTTCCGGGTCTACCCGTTTGTGGCGAGCGGGAAGCTCGGGAGGGATCCGAGGAGGTTCCCTGGTCATGGGGAGGTGTTGAAGTATTTGAGGGATTTCGTGGAGGAGTTTGGGCTGGAGGAGATGGTCAGGTATGGGAGGGAGGTGTGGCACGTCGGGATGGCGGTGGGTGGTGAACTCGAAGAGGAGGGGCGGTGGAGATGGGGATGATGAGCTTTATGATGCGGTGGTGGTCTGTAATGGCCACAATTCGAGCCCCGGATTGCGGATTTGCCCGGTAATATCCGGGTTCTGATAATTGCTGTTTTTTTGTTTGAGTAGTAAGAAATCTGTTTTGAGTAGTCTAGTTTGAGTAACGAGTGTTTGGAGCTTATAAGATTATGAAAATAAATAATTAGATTGATGGAACTTATGTTTTAGAAAGCTTATAAGCTGATATAGCTTATTTTTACAACTTATAAGTATTGTAAGTAGTTTATAAGTTTAGCCAAACACATTCCACTTAGTAGTAAACTTTGTGTTTGCTTCACCATTTGGATGAATGTTACATTTTGTTAAAGTAATTAGTGTTGTGTGCTAGATGCCTAATATTGTTAATTTGTTGTAAGTATCTTTAAAAGGAGTGTTTGGCACTTGACTTAGTTTGAAGTTTGAACAGTAGACCGCTTATGCACCATATAAATTAATTCTATTTGGGGTTTTGGTGCTGGGCACAGCTCTGTTAATGATTAGGCTTGGAATGTAGGAGATGCGATGAGCATTTCAATGCATTTTCGTGGTAGCTAAATGTATCTAGGATGAACTGTTACGTTTTCTTGGGTGCAATATGGGTGGAGTTGACTAGATTTCAGAAGCATTGATCTAGTTTCATACTCAGTTGTATGTAAAATAGGTTTTTGAAGTGTAGCTTTCGGTTCATAAGCATTTGAAATGTACATTATTGACTTTCAAATTATTTTCTCGTCCCCACAATGCTTTCTCTTTTGATGTCAATTCGAAAGTCGTTTAACAGAGTAGTCTTTAATGAGTTGATATGTTGGAATGATTTTCAGGCATTGATGAGTGGCCTGGGAAACAGAGCCATAGTCACAACTATCGTGTTCCTGATCCTTTCATGATCAAGTATGTATCTGCTTCATTATTTTCGTCTGGTGCTTGTTTGCAGATCAACTTTTAAGTGGCCCTAGTCTCTTTTGGATTGTTTCAATGACTATCTTCACATATAAATACAGCAAAAAATCTCTTTTTATTGTGTAAACTTAAGATAGCTCTTATGTGGGAGAGGTGCTACTCTAAACTATAGGCAGCATGCTTGTACATCAATCCATCTGTGGAATCTCAAAGGTTTGTGAAAGTGAAATTTACTCGAAGAGTGGGTGAAATTGATAGGGATCGAGTTTTGCCTCTCTTTGTTCAATAGAATAGTGGCCAATATAATGTGTAAATTGGAACTATCGGTACTATTAGTTTGGTTCAGTCTTTTCTGATTTTTTATTTTGCATAGGTATGATTTTAATATTTGGATGTTCTACAGCAACATTAATGTTTTTTATCTGATACCATCACATTTCAGTTTCTTCTTGGATGTTCTAGAGCAACATTAATGTTAACTATGATTATCATAATTAACTCGAATTCCAAAGTTCTGCATTCAAATCTTCTTGTGTGTGTGACTGTGTGTGCATTTACCTGAATTCCACCTCTCTTTTATATAAAAGATTTCTCCTTTCCTATGGTTTCATTGGAACCACAAGTACGTATACTATGGAAGGAGAAAAGGTAAACATCAGAAACAATTATGATGAATACAAGTGGAACATAATTCAGAAATTAATGGAAAGCATTCAGTTTGGGTGACTTTTGCAGGTTGTGGTGCTAATTGGGAGTGCTGCAAGTGCTGATGAATCTCCCGAAATATTCCCAGATTCGCTAAACAAGTCCATGTTGCATCTAGATCAGCGCAAGTTGACAAAACTGGAAAACTTCCGGGCATGAGAACATTTGGCTACATTCAGTGGTTATGTTGGATTTAAGTCTTTTGAGTTTATGTTTGGAGGAATATTCGAACATTATGCTGACATAAGAACATCTGCAGATCAAAAGTGTTCACAGAGATGTTACAGTGGCTTTCCTCGATGGCGATAAAACCATTGCTGATGTTATCCTTCACTGCACGGGTGAGTAATGAAAACAAGTTATATGCTAGCATCATTCGTCCCTCATTAGGAATCACAGCTCAAATTTCAGTCCAATCGAGGCAGCTGATCTTATCAGGACAGCTGAGAATGTCTGTGATGCTTTAGTTGCTCCAAAATAAACTAAACCAGAACGTAGTGAGTAATACTCCTTTTCTTGTAGGTATAAATATCTTTTTCCATTTCTTGAGACGAACAATGCTGTGACTGTGGAGGATAATAAAGTTGGCCCACTTTATCAGCATGTTTTTCCTCCGGCATTGGCCCCTTGGCTTTCATTTGTTGGCTTTGCCATGGAAGGTTTGCTGATTATTTTCAGATAACTTAGCATATGTATTTAAAATTAAATTAAAGAAAACCCTGAACTGAACTGCATTGCATCCAGGTTATGCCCTTTCCCCAATTTGAACTCCAGAGCAAGTGGATAGCTGGAGTTTTATCCGGACGGATTACACTGGAGTCCACTGAGGAAATGACAGCAGATATTGAAGAATTTTACTCTGGAAACAGCCGGTGTTCCTAAGCGATATACTCATCAAATGGGAGATCTCAGGTAAATGCTTGCTTGTCTATCTTAGCTCTGGCAACTGATTTGAAATCAAAATCACAAGCTGTTCTCAGGGTCTTGGCTTACTTCTTGTAATGTCCATGTTCCTTCAAACTCGTTGCTCGTAGTTGATGCATTGATTGCTGCTGCAGTTTGAGTATGACAATTGGTTGGCTGCGAAGAGCGGCTCCCCGCCTATTGAAGAATGGAGAAAGCAAACATATTTGGTGACCGGAAGGAGGAAGAGGAGCGTGCCCGAGACGTACCGTGATCAGTGGGAAGATGAAGATTTAATGACATTGGCTTATCAAGAATTCAAACTATTGAAGTTCTCTGTATGATCCCTTCTTCCAAATTATTTTGTCGAAATATTAGGCTGTATTTGGTGTAAGTTTATATAATCTAGGAGATGCATAGGTATGTTTTTCGTCGAGCGTGAAATAGATATATACTTTTCATTTGTGTTGCCATTGATATAAATATCAAGAGTGGAATAACTCTAATATTATATATTGCAGCAACTTAACCTATATCATCCGAATAAATAAGATCTTCCTAATAGATCAAGTTTTGATTTTTATATAATTTTTAAAATTAAAAACATAAGTAACAATTTATGAGATATAAAATCAAAATCTATGTATTACATTAAATGAGAGTTGTGGATCAAAAAATTACCGCCTAAAACAATACCCATATTTTCTTTTTTCTCCTCGAAAGACTGTCCAAATTTTCAGTCCATTCAATTTCTCAATTTCCAGTTGCCAACGAAACAATTTGGTGCAAATTATGCAACCGATCTAGATTCGAAAGCAATACCATTTATTAGATTCAGCTTTATGTTATGAATAGCATGGTCCTGAAATAGTCATATCTATTTTTCATATTTTAAATGGCACACCATATTTAAAACTCGATCTAAATATCAGACCATGAAATATAATTAACCCGAACCATATAAAAAATTGAGCCCAGCCCACTAGTTAGCAAGCTGAGCAGCATATACAAAATGAAGATATTCAACAAAGCTAAACGCTAATGTAAAAAAAACATTAATAAAAACATAAGATGATTAACAAGCAGTGGCGGACCCGAGGGAGGAAGTGGAGTCACTGGGTCACACTGGATTTACAAAAATACTAGGGGTACAATAGTAATTTTTATTTAATAATTAAAAAAATAGTTAAAGGTATAAAATATGCGAAAAATAGTCTATATCATGCTTAAAATAAATACATAAAAATTGAAAGGGGGCTAAACATAGAAAAGAATAGTTTGTTTGTTTTTTGGCAATGAAAATACCAATTTTAATTGTTTCGGTAGACACATTAATTGTTTATTAAGCATATAGCACTAAGTTTCAATTTTTCATATTAAATTGTTATTTATTTTTAGTTTTAATTGTAAAATTCTTTTTATGAATTTATAAAATTATAATTTTTGAATCAGACATTTTTTTTGTATCTCCCTGATCAAAATATCTAGGTCTGCCACTATTAACAAGTGAAGGCTATATTTCACAAGTTGCAAATTCTTTCCACAACGAAATAGATTGCATGATAAGAACAACAAAATTGGGATTTTCTCTCACATAATACGACAATTCTGTTGCGACTCGAACATCATGCAACAGCAAAGATGAATAGTATTAACTATGCTTGAAAATTATTTTTAGTGTTTAATATCTTCAGGATTAAAGGAAAGTTATTTTGAGATGTGTAGACCAAGTTAAAGATGAATTGGAGATGAAGTTGTTGACCTTCTCAATCAAAGAAAATCAGTTGGGAAGATGATTTTTAGGAACTGCACTATCTAGAGTCGATTGAGAGGATTTCGACGTGCTAGAAATACTTGTTGATCAAAACTTTCAAACTCTATAAATAAAGGGAGGATGTACAAATTCATTAATTCAATCTATAGAAAGAAAAGTCTACAATTGACAAAGAATCATATTTATGTTTATAAGGTCTATATGATGTCATTAGTGTAGGTTTTGTGTGTTTGTTAGTTAATTAGAGCTTCTTTGAGTTCATTATGTAGAACTTGTTACTTGCTTTTACTTTGAATAAATTTGTATAAAAATGGGGATAAATTTAGGAGAATGAGAATGATAGGAATGAAGTTCATCTCGTCACGAGTTCTTAGCGCAAACGGATCGGCGGAGTTTGGACGAAGGAAAACAAGTCGAATAAAATCAAGACGCAAAACTCGGCGTACCATGGTCACGGTCACGGCCACGCTACCGCGTGCTGTGACCGCGCACATGTAAAATTCGTCCAGAAGGTCCTTGTGGTCATGGTCACGGAGCCGCGGGCCGTGACCGCGTGTGGCGTCGAATCTTCCACTTGTAAAAGATGGATTTTGGAGTTTTTATCCTATTTTGAGTCCATTTAGGAGATCCAATATTATTTTTTTACTGCTACACATATAAATACCCTAGAAAAGCCCTTCCAAAGGGATTACATCACATATTTTATAGCTTTAATATTTTTGTAGAGCTTTTGGAGACAAGAAGAGAAAAGGGAAAATCAATGGCTTGAAGATAGCGAGATTCTTACGACTCTCTCTACGATTTTTGTTGTTTACGATTTTATTCTCCTTTAATTTTAGTTTTTTAGTTAACATATCTATGTGTGGCTAGTTTTCTATTATCCTAGGGTTAGGGAGTAAACAAATGTGATTGTTCGATATAGTTTGGATTAATCAAGTTCTTTTATTTCTTTTTATGTTCTTGGATTTATAGTTTGCTTAATTGTTTAATCATCAATTTTGCATTAGTTTGATATCGAGAGATGATAACTATATCTGATTGAGAACATAAAACATATTTTTCTTTATTAGCCGAGAGGTCTTGAGATATGAGTGAGAACTTATAATCTTATTGTTCTTTTTGGAGTTACATGTTTAAGTAACGATTTGGACAAATAGTATTGCATGTAATCCACGGTTTATCCACTACGAGAATAAGTTTAAGCTATATTTATGTTGTCTTAGAAAGAATTGATTTTGTAATTGTTTAATTGATTTGGACTAGTTTGATTATCTGAACATGTTAAAATCGAAGCTCTAGGATATTCTTTTATCTGTTTTAATCTTCGATTTTCTCTTCTTTATTATTTTATTTAAATTGCATATTTTTAGGTGTTTAATTGCAACTCTGAATTCTTAAGTTTAGATAGAGGATTACAACTAGTTATAATAGTAAATCATAGTGTTACAGTCTCTGTGGAAAATGACTTTGCTTGCTACTATATACAATTGCACTCATATACTTGCGATGTGATAAAAAGATAACGAACATTGTTAGATCAACACATTGTCAGTGGATTTGTTAGTTCAATATTTCCTTCAACATTCAGTCCAGAGCGAGATGCTCTATAGTCTGTAGTCTAATAGAGTATGATGCTCTTAGTTCTAGGATCTGATAGTTTAAGAAATTGTTGTGGACGTTCTTATAAGTCATTTTTACTTAGTAAAACATTTTTCAATAAGTTTAGAAGATATTTCTATTCTTCGTTTTCGATAGTAGTAAGGAGAAATTCATGCTCTATCGTATTTGTTTGTATTCACGAGTTATAGTAGATTCAGTCTATAAGTTAATTTAATAACTTATAGATAAAAATATTCCATTGAGCGTAGTTTATTTTTTGCAACAATTTTAGTTTTTTGGTTATTGTTTGATTATTGTTTCAAACAATTTATCTAACATACTCTAATTTAATGGAAAGCAAAACTTACAATAACAACAAATTTTTATTTATCTTTTAAATTTATAGTTTTTAATATAATAATCCTTCCGTCCTGTTAAAGTTGGTTCGCTACTTTAGGCACGAGGATTAAGAAAAATATATTTTGTGTTTAATGTAGTGTGATCCACTAGATTTGTGTATTATTATATGGATATTTTAATACTAATAAAAAGCACTACGCCCACATTCAAATTTTTGGGTACGAACACCCAAATTTAAAAATATCCAAACTGTGCGCCAACATTTTAATCTAGCAAAACTATTTCTGAAATTTAAAGAACACCAAATTGAGCCAAAAATGTAAAATCTGCACTCCATTAATTTGAAATTCAGTACATTAGCAAATTCAAATGAAATTCACCCAATCTTCATTTGTCTCTATAAATAAGATTACACAAGTGCTCAAATCACACTCAAACTACAAACACACAAAAAAGATGGTGAGAAAAGATCTTTCAAATGCAAAGAAGAACTCCATAGTGCAATTCCTTCTCAAAACAGCCAAAATGGGAAGCATTGAAAGACGAGATGAAAGAAGCAGTCTTTAAATTCTCCAGCTCGAGAATGATAGTTACTTGATTGTGGGCTACAGCATAGAAACAATAAGAAAAATGTGAAGTTATACATATACAAAGTGCAAAACCAAATGCTCCAAGACATAAGAAAGTTCATATTGATGTTCAAGTGATTCAGAGTTTATATCTATTCGAAAGATCAACAATAAGGAAGCTTGTCATTGGTATCAAGTGCAACAAGGGCACAGTGTGGAGATTGGTAACTAAGAGTATGATCAAAGTTCACACAAGTGCTATTAAGCCTGATCTTATAGCTCCAAAAAAGGTATTGATGTTAAGGTTTTCACTTGAAGTATTAGATTTGATAGAATTGTAAACATACTAAAGTTTAAAAGCATGCACAACACAATACACATAGATGAGAAATTGTTCTATATCACAAAGACCTCACACAAATTCTACTTGACACCGGGAGAGCAGAGACACGATAAACATGATTTTGCAAGTATTTTAGGATGCTATTGATGCCATTTCACTAAGCAAAATCATGTTTGTAATTAGTTATATTGCAAAGTTCAAGTATTTTGTGCAAGCTTGATACTTTGTGGTTCTTTATGGACTTTTGTATGAAAATATAGACTAATTTGGGATGAAAGGATATATAATATCGAAGAGAAATTGACACGGAGGCATAGAAAAAACAGAGAGCAATTCAGAGCCCGAACGAAGGAGAACGGGTTAAAAATGGTAAAGCGCGTACGCTGCCAACAGGCCAACGAGAGAAGAAATCATTCCATTGGAGCTAGAGAATAAGAAGCAATGAAGCAAGCTTGAAGACCAAAGTTTTTAGGATTTGTCCCTTGAAACTCTTGTATCTCTACTTATGTTTTCTATTGATTTTGGTATTTTATTGAACTTAAGCATGATTGGCTAAATTCATTTGTTCTATGGATTGAACTAAATGAGTTTGTGATGGAATAAATGTTATTTTGATGAAACTCTTGATCGAATGCCTATATTTTCTCATGTTCTTAGTTTATTTTATATGTTAAGTGATTGGTCATTATTTATGCATTTATCTTTGGTGTTGTCTTTAACTCGAGAGAATAGTCGATATTTGAATGCGAACATAAGACATGTCATCTCAATAAATCGGAAGGTTGAGAGTTTGAGTAAGAATTCTTGGTGATCTTAAGAGCCTTTTGGAGTTATAGGATAGCAATTGATCGAGGACGACGATTTTAGCATGTAATCTATCGTTTTAGACATCCGGATGGAGGCTAAAGTTAGTTTAGAGATCAATCCTAGATTATTAGGGTTCATTCAAAAGTTAATCATATAAAGTCATGTCCAATCACTATTCATTGACGTTTAATCCCTATAATAGTTTTTCCTTCTTTAATTTCTATCGTTAACCTTTATTTTTATTAAATTTTTCATAATTTATTGATTGTTTATTAGTTAGTAAACAACCCAAATTGAAAACGACCCAGTCTAAATAGATTTAGAACAATCTATTTGATGAGAAACATGAATTTACCCGTATTAAAAATTTATCAATCCTATAAATAAAATTTTCCTTTTCTTTTCTTTTCTAGGTACTACTAATACATATATTAATGTAGATAAAGACTGGACTTTTCTCTAGAGGTTGCAGCTGTACATAATCGATGTATGCTATATAATTTCAAATAATATCAAACCAAAGCTTAATTATGTGTTGTGTTTTCCGCTTTTCTTCCGTTTCTGATCTGTTTGTTTCCGACGAAATTAAGCATTTGAGTTTTGTATTCGTATCTGCACAACATTCTAAAAAGTGTTGCTAACCACAACTGGATTTCCAGAAAGAAACTCCCAAAACCAAAATTTAGGTGTAACTAATTAATTACATATCAGAACCAAAAAAAAAAAGAATTAATTCCCACAAAAGATCACTCCAGTCCCTGAGCAGATATCTCCTGAATTCTGGAGTTAATCCTGCGCAGAGCTCCGTCAACAGCAATGTCGAAGGCATCCTTCTTACTCCTCAACCCCAGCGAGCTCCCATGCTTCCTGTACATCACTCTCTCCATCATCTGCATCACTCTCTCTCTCATCCGCCTCACCTCCCCCCTGGGAATCCCCATCAACACATCGAAAATCCTCAACCCCTTCCCCACCACCTCCTCTTTCGGTATGAACACCGAAAACTCCGAATACTCCTCCTCCGGCAAGTGCCACGTGTACTGCCTCCTTGCTGACAGCTCCTCGAAGAACACCGGTATGCACCCCGCCAAAATCGCGTCGAAAGTCGACCGCCGCGTCGGCGTGTCCCCCGGCGGCTGCAGGCAGAAGCTCGCCTGCAGCATCGGCTTCATGAATCGGATCGGATCGTGCTCGCAGATCCCGTTCGAGCAGTCGACGAAATCGCAGAATTTATCGTATCCGGTGCCGTTGGCGGTCAGGCTTGCTGTGAGGTTGTCGCATTCGATCCGGATGCTGCGGCGAATGTTCGGATTCGCCGAGATCCCGCCGCCGCCGGCGAAGAGCATCAAAGAGGTGCGGCGCGTGCGCCGAACGCGCCCCGTCCACGACTCCAGGAACCCTAGATTTTGGGGGTGGAACGACGTTGGGTAAGGGATCGCCTGCTCCTGCCAGCTGTAGGCACGGGCATCTAGGGTTAACGCGGTTAGGTTGAAGAACTGAGGGGATTCGAGGAAGGAGGTGCCGAAGATGGGGGGATCGTTGGAGAGGGGCTGGCTGAAGTCCCAGGCGGGGCGCGCCATCGCGAGGAAGTGGTCGTGTCCGCCGCGGCGGCGCCAGATCGAGGGGCGGTTGGTGACGGTAAGGAAGCGGAAGAGGTCGAGGCCGTGGAGGAAGCTGGAGTTCTGGTCGGGGCCGTAGAGGTAGCGGAGGGCGTCGATGCCGGCGTAGTAGGGGAGGTAGACGGCGGCGGCAAGGGCGGGGTCGGGGGTGAGGCATGGGTACTCGAGCATGCGGCGGTGGAAGATGAGCTCCAGCATGAGGGGGTCGGTGCGGTACCAGCTGCGGGAGGAGTTGTGGGTTTTCTGGCCGAGGCCGTGGTTGGCGGCGTAGGGGCAGAAGTCGTCGAAGACGGGGTACTCGGAGCAGTTGGAAAGGAGGTCTAGATTGAATTGCGCCGGCAGCTCGCGGATGTGGATCCATCGGTTCGTGCAGTCGGGTTCGGGATCAGAGTCTTGCGCCGCCGCCAACGCCGCGGTGGTCAGGAGGAGGAGAGTGGAGAGGAGTGGTGGAGGCATGGTGGGGCGGTGAGTGGTGGGGGATGAATGGTAACCAACTTTCCTGATCTGAGGATTATGATTCTCTCAGATTGAAGAGTTCTTTGACATTTGGAGTTATGACGGTTATTTTTGTACATTTTATTACATTGGTAATTTAATTAGTTTCTAGGTTTGTGGTTTTTGTTCTTTTTATGTAATGATGTGTTGAATTAAATTTCTTTAAGCTTTGTTTTATGATAAGGCTAAAAGGAATAAAAATATAGAGTATTAATAATTTAATATGGAACAGTACAGCATTATAACTAACTGTATATCATAGTGGAATTACAGCTTTCACTAAAATTACTCCCACTGTCAGTATGATAATTTACTGAATGACTGAACTCGTTATTATGTGTTTACAATTTTATTAAATATATTTATTTTTTCTATAAATCATTTAAGACACTAGTTATATAGCACACACACCCACACTTGTGTGCTCGAGCAATTAAATTCAATTATTTATTGCGGGTAATTTTTTGTTTTGTTTTTTCTTGCAGCTACTTTAATTGTTCAAGCTACTATCTATTTCAAAATTATGTTTAAATTTTAAATGCAACTTTATTCTCTCGTTTATTTGTTTTAGCAATTAGTATAACCGAGTTGCTTTAAACACTAGTGCAGCTTTATTCATATAAGGCTTTAAAACATTTATTTCATCTCTTCAAAATTACAGTGAGTACGTGTATGACTTAATATTTTAAATTCCAATCTCACAATTACCTTATAGATCCAGCTTGACATATCAAGCTTTTCTAGTATAGGTCTCTATTGTCTGCTGTTTGAAGGTTATGTATATTCATGAAGTTTATCCAGTACGCTATATCGAGATCGAATGTGTGTTATTTTATCATCAAAAGATTTATTGAGGACATAGTGTTAGGGGTGGAAAAAAATACCGAAAAATCGATATATCGTACTTATCGTGTCGAAAAAATATCAAAAATACCGAATTTTCGGTATACCGTAATTTTCCGTACGGAACCGTACCGTTAATTTTCGGTATGGTAACAGGATCAATTTTTTGGATACCGCGGTATACCGATATATATCGTACCACTGTATATATCGAAAATTTCGGTATATATCGTTTATCGGTACATACCGGTACCGCGGTACATATCAAAAAATTCGATATGAATTTGGTATTTTCGGTAATGAATTCGGTATACCGAAATCCGGTACGATATAGATTTGGTATTTTCAATATTTTCGGTATGAATTGATATTGTCGGTATGAAGTCGGTAATTACGGTATACCAAGTCCGGTATGGTATCTAGTAAAAGTCGATCTGATAATGGTATAAAATTTTATCATCTGTAATTTGATATCTGACTTTCGGTATATCGAACTGATTCGATGCAGATCGATATGAATTTTTACATAACGTAATTTTTCGATGCGATATCGATCGACGAAAAATTTCAGATATCTGCATCGATCCACCCTTACATAGTGTGCAAGTGAAAAATGGGCATTGTTGCAATTGATATGATTATTATTATATAAAAAGTTGTACACTCTGACTCAGCGTGCATGTGCTTTGTCCTATCAACTTTATAGAACATTTACAAGTATCTAATTGTCTCACATATCTACTTAATATGGTATTTATAAGTATCTTATTAAGAGTGTTTTTAGTTTTATAAACTCTCAAAAGCAGTTTATAAATTATTTTTCGGGAGCTTATAAGCTCAGCCAAACACCCTCTAAGTTTTGTCTATTATGAGGACGAGCATAAACAAGACTTGCTCTTTATTAATATATGACTTTTAGATCGTTCTCAAAATATAATATAATTAAAATTGGAAAGGTCGAAGTAGAATAGCATAACCCTTAGGAATACTAAAAGCAAACGGACAGGTCACAGAGTAGTTCACTAAAAAGTGCTGCCTGTCGGTGAGAGAAGGGAACAGATCTAGTTTGAATGGGTCCTATTTAAACCCGACTCCGGATCCGGAATCGCGGGTCACATGTATTTTGATGAGACAATAAATTTAATTTAATTTAATATGGACTCCATAGATTCAGCGTTAATTTAGTATTTTCTATTGGCATCCTTCATTTTAGATAATAGTCTTTTTCTTTTTGTATGTCAGCTACATAGTAGATAATAGTTCTTGATTTCGATATTGTTTTCGTATTATTTACTAGACCTATTAATAGACAATGTCTATGATAATATTGAAATTTAACAAAAAATATTGTTTATATTAATATACCCAGTAGCAAAGTATAGTGGCCTAGATTTTAGGGCATGACTAGTGTTTGAGAATAAAATAAGATCCAGATGATGATTCATGTGTCCATTTTCAATTATATAACTCGTAGATTTTTCAAGTAAAAATCATCATTATTGAATAAATGTTCACTCACATGAATATGAACTTAGTCATTCATTCTCTCCTCCATGGTATTGTTTATTCCATGAACATGAGATTATCTAGATTTAAATTTTATTTCTTTCTTTTAATACTCATTTTGTACGTCAAATACATTCATTTAATTCTGTTTCGTCCGTTCGCAAAAAACATTCACTTTCTTTACTTTTTTTTGGGGGGGAAACATCAACTCCATAATTGTTTCCCTAAATAACCACTTATTTATAAAAAATCACTCATGACCGACTTTTTTACTCTCATTATCTATTAATATATTTATTTATTATCTCAATGGGCCACCTTTTTATCCCACCACTCATTAATCTATTTATTTATTATTTCTACTTACTTTACACTCATTACAATTCATTAAAATTTGTATCATCAAAATCAAAAAAACGAATATGATGAACGGATAGTTTTGTAAATTTAATAATAAAAATAATAATAATAATAATAATAATAATAATAATTCATTTAATTTTATTCTTATACATTAATTTATTTTTTATAGAAACAGCCCTAAAAAATTTATATCTATTTAATTTTTCTTATCCTTCCATTCTCATTTAAATCTATGTACGCTGTGACCTTTTGTTGACTTCTATGCAATAGAATTATATACGATTCTATAATCTATGTGGACACGTCTTCGCGCTCCTCACATTCATACATCAAATATATTTTTTTGTGTTTTTTACAATTCTATTGCAACTTTTCTTAATCTTGGGGCCTAATTCCAATTTTCTTTTACCCTGTGTATCACATGAGATACTTTATACCCGACTCGCATATTTAAATAAGTTAGACACATTCCTAAATAAAATCAATGATACATAGTGTGTATTTACTTAAAATTAGAGTAGAAGTTTGCTAAAATATCTTAAATTAGAGTCCATCACGCATTTTTTTGAAAATTATTTGTTTACCAACAAATCGATGATACATAATAGGCCAAACTTCGACAGAACCTAAAAGTTCCATAAAACAAGAAGCTTAAATAATAATAGTAATAGTATAAATAAATATAGTATTTATTGGAAAAATTCCTTAAGTTATTGGGAATTAGTATATCTTAATTATGTGTTTTGATTAGATCTCAAAACCTCGATGATTGTCATGTTATTGTAACTAATGTTCTTGACTTGTTTTGGAGTTAAGTGTTTTCTTACGTGTATTAGCAAGAAACTATCGTTTGGACGGTCCAAGGCGAAGGAGTTCGGCGATATTGAAGCCAACCATACACAATAGAAGTATTAGTACCAACGAATCGATAGAAGCTCGGTTGAAGGATCGCATCGACAATCAAGTCAGTCGGTCGATATTTGAAGACGGAAGTATAGCGATGCTGATGAACAGAGCTACTGGAGTAAAGTAAAATACAGAAGATTGACGTCGAAATACTGAAACCTAAATATCGGAGACTGGAGACTCAACGCTGGAGAGATGAAGAAGTCAGGATATGACCAAGTGTTATATCAACAGCTAATTGCCATGCTGAGAAGTCAAAGCTGACTAATAGGAGTCAAAATTGGCGTTTGGATGTCAAAGATGTTGAACCTTAGTCAAAGTTGCTGACAAGTAGTCAATGCTAGCGATACCAAGTCAAAATTGGTTAATAAAAAGTCAAAGCTGACTATATCTACGTCGAGCTGAAAGCATCAAACTGACTCAATTTTCGAAGCTAACAAAAGATGAAATTCAACCTGCTGATGAAAGATGGAGCAGTCTCCACTGGCCCAACCTAAAGTCAACGTGTTGATAAAACACCGAGTCAACTTGACTAAAGAAGCACAGAAGAAATTAAGCATTGAGTGTTTGACTCGACACGTGTGGTAGTATATTTGCAGAAAATTCTGACATGACAGAAGACCTATTTTAGAAGTTGTAGAGCTACAGTGTATGATGATACATACCCTGACAGCGACATACAAGGATTCTCAATGGAAAGAATTCAAAAGACAAAATAGAAGGATTTGAATAGTATCTCTCCAACGACTCTATTCTTATTCCTCTCTATAAATACGCTCAGATCCAACTTTTGAAGGTAACCGAAATGATGCACAATTGAATTTTCAAAAGTATTCAAACTCAAAGATCAAGTCTACCACAGCGATTTTGAAGAAGGAAATTCATAGTGTTATAAGCAAATCTCAAGAGTTCACATATACTTATCAACTCGAGGTTTTAGTATACACTTCCTTAAGTCTAAGATATTCATCTTGTTTATCTTAAGTTTGAGACATCCGAGTCTGACTCTTGCGTCAACTCAGAATTTTTTTAGTTGGAAACCCCTCTACAAAACCCACAAAAGTTTGTATAGAAGTTTGGGCAAGTAAGCAACGAAGTGTCTGTTGCTGAAAACTTGGTTATCTAGTACTCGTAAGCTAGAGGTTTAGGATGACTGCACCCGTAAGTTTCATAACACCTGTAAGCGTAGGAGTAACGCCAAGTTAGGCGGGATACTGTAAGGTTAACTCAATGTCTAGGTTTATATCTTGTACCTGTAAATAAAACAAAATCGAAGTTAGTGGATTGACTAAGCAATCAATCCATGGACGTAGGAGCTGATATCTCCGAATCACGTAAAACTCAACATGTTATTTACTTTCAGTATTGCTATTTAAATTGTATATTATTGAACTGTCATCACCCATACATAACAGCATATCATATTTTTGAAACTCTATCGGTATCAGTTTGATACTGATAAGGAAAACTAAAAACTGACTAAGCAATACTTGACTAAGTATTTCGAATAAGTTTCAAGTTTTCAGTACGTCAAATACTGTAATCACCAAATTCTATACGTACATCAGTTATCAGTCCAACTAACTTGTTTTCTCAAAGAATCAAGAATTTACTAACCGATATCGTCAATATAAGACGCCCTTATCTCGAATCGACTAACCATGGATGACCGGTTATTAGACCGACCATCGCTTGTAGATGTACCGACATCGATGGACAACCAATTACTAGACCAGCTACTGCCTGTAATCAGTCAGTTTTGTGAACCGAAAATTTGCATAACTAATGTATTCCTCATCCTCTCTATACATCAGCTCTTCTTTATACATCAGTACATACCTAGCAAGACACATCAATATTATATCCCTACTACCCCCATAAATTTTAATAAAAAATAGCAAATGAAACCCAGAAAAGTGATTAGAATCAGAAGTTAGGGAGGAAATTATCAAAATCTATAGTAAAATTATAATTAAGAAAAAAAATTGTTTAGTTGAAGATGAGGGCACGAGTC
Source organism: Salvia rosmarinus (assembly GCA_036937905.1). Classification (NCBI taxonomy): domain Eukaryota; kingdom Viridiplantae; phylum Streptophyta; class Magnoliopsida; order Lamiales; family Lamiaceae; genus Salvia; species Salvia rosmarinus. The sequence goes on from CM072821.1 coordinate 59,686,910, forward strand.
ACATGCATAACAAAACAACGAGTTGAAATTTGATTAATTAGTAAGTCCAGTAGTCGACGATAGAACTTCGATAGTTATTTTATAAATAATTTGGATCTCCGAGTTGTATATAATCCAACCAGCATTCCCTTCCGCCATTTCATAATTTCAAAATTCAATAAATCTCCAATTGATATCTTCTCCTTCAAATTAAGATGTTGAAATCCGCCCTCTTCGGCCGCAAGAAAGCGGCGGCGACGCCGTTCTCGGAGTTCTACAACAATTGGCTCAACACCCTCTCCGCCACGCTCCTCCCCCAGCTCCGCTGCACCCTCTCCTCCTTCGCCGCTCCTCCCGCCCTCCTCTCGATCCACGTGGAGGCCATGCACCACCACCTCCAGTCCTACTACGACGCCCTCGACGAGGCCGCCGCCGCCGACGTCGCCGCCTGCCTCTGCCCCGACTGGCGCAACGCCCTCGAGAAGCCCTTCCTCTGGCTCGCCGACCTCCACCCCTACCTCTTCACCAACCTCCTCCGATCATTCCTTGATGATCAAGATTCCGACGACAGCGACGGCGACGGTGATCAAGAGCCCTTGGCGGCGGCTTGGCGGAGCCCTTCGAAGGTGCTGACGATGCGGGTGGACCAGATCGAGTGCGGGCTGCGGCTGATGGCCCCGGCGCTGGCGGCGCGTGGGCGGCAGGCGCAGGAGAGGCTGGTCGCGGACGTGGGGGGAGTGGGGAGCAAGGAGGGGTGAGGGCGGCGGTGGAGGCGGAGATGGAGGAGCTGGTGGGGGTGGTGGTGGACGCCAACCGGCTGCGGCGGAGCGTGCTGGCGGATGTGCTGAGCGTCACCAATGTGTATCAGGCGGCGCTGTTTCTCGAGGCCGTCGCCGGATTCTTGGTGGGGTTTAGGGACGAGGATTTGCTTCAAGAATTTGAAGATTGCGAGAGGCCCATCAATTCATCGGATTCGTGAATTAGGGCTTCAATTTTTAATCGCTTCTTTTTTAGGGGAAAAGGAGGAAATCATTGTTGGAGTTCACTGCGTGCTAGAATTTACAGTTTTTTTTTTTTTTGGTAAAGAATTATTTTGTATTTGTTGATTTGGATTGGTTGCACTGTTCTGTAATTCTTGATGTCTAAATGATTCTTGGTGATTTGGTTATATGAAATTGGATTTCAGGGGTACAAAGAGCTAGCTCCTGAATTAAATTACTTGATACTAAGCTATAAGTTGATAAGTTCAATCATTTTACAATAAACTATAATTTTGAAAAATAGATTGTAATTCCACTATGATTTTGAGTCAAATAGATACACGTATTACATTTACATTTGTTCAGATTTGGGTGGAAATGAGTATTTCTTGTTCTTAAAATAAATGCAAGAAATCTATTGGTCATTAATGTATAACAAGAATAAAGAGAGTGATGCTTTATTCGATTATTATACTACTAATAATTATAATCGAACTTTATTGAATGAAAAAATCGTTTATTTAATATTAGATCTATTAAAAAACTGATTTTACATTAAAACCATCTTATGGAATCACATTTTTGTCTCTATCGAATGAAAAATTTTAAATTAATAAATTTAATACTTTTCAGAATAGGTGGGAAAAAAGTATTTATATAAAATGATTAACACATTAACTTAATATTATTATTTTGTTAATTAATTATATTAATAATTACTAAAGTATCCTCGCGTAGCTTTATTGAATAAAGAATTGTAGAAGCTTGCAATTTTGGCAGGTGTGCTGATGACCGATGAGGACTCGAATTTAGGATTTGTTGAGTCGTGGGCTATCGTTGAAATCTCTTGATATTATTGGGTCTTGTTTGATTACATGTGACAATATTGGTTTACTAAGAGTAAATTTGCTTCTTCTTTTTTAATTATTGTATGAAAAAACAAATAAGCTATAACCAAAGAATTTGCATATAGAAAGAAGATAAAATAGTAAGATTGTCATCATTTTTATAAAATTCAAAAATTAGATAACTGGGGACAGCTTTAATTTACAAATTGAACACTTATTTCAGAACGAAAGAAGCAGTGTGGTGTGTGTGTTGGCCTAGTGGTAGAATGGTTAATGTCCACGCCTAAAAAGGTTTGGGTTCAGTTCACCGTGATTTGGGCCTTTTAAAATTTCAGTATTAAATTACAAAAAGAAAAAAAGAAAAAAGAAAGAAGCAGTATGACGCATGGCCCACGGGCCTCTTACACCCAATTAATGCTTCAGAATTGAACATCATATCATAAATTTGGGCCGCCTTTATAAATGGTAAAAACAATTGTTCAGCCCACTCACTTTTAGGACCCAGGCCCCAAAAGTGTTATAATAAAAAATATGACAAACCAGCAATTATATTTGCATTTCAATAATTGTACTAACCTTTCCATTAGTTGTAAATTTATCATTTATAATTTGCACGAGCTTAGAGTTAAGAGCTAGACATCCTTCCAATATCAAAACTCAAAATTGATAGTGAACTTTTGAAATTCATTGTTTTGGATGTTCCTGTCCAATCAAGTTGTCGGATGTCCGACATTTGAGAGGAGTCGGAAGTTAGTATGGAAGAGTAAAGTTTCCGATGCTTGAGTTGCAATTCCAAACGTCCAACGAATTCTGAAAGGGCCTAAGATCATCTTTATCGGCTCATTTGAGACCAACCTGGTCAACCAAATGCAATTAAATAAAAACAAAAATTGAAATGGAAAAAATGAAAGGTGTTCGAATAGGTGAAAAAATAGACCACACTTGGTCTCTCTCTCTCTCTCTTCCTTTTTCAACCAATAGGGTGGAGACACTTGTCTTCATCCTATTTGTTGTTTAAATTAGAATGGTATATATGAATAAAATTGAAATAATTTTTGTATAATATATATTAAAAAAAATATATCAAAATTTATATTTTTTCATTCTCTATAAATAGAGACCAGTCTTGATATATTTTAATACACCTAAAAATTTCTTTTTTTCTTAACTTGTATCCTTATTATCTTGTTCTATATTTTTCTATGGATCAAGGTAATAACCCTCATTACAATTCTCAAGATTTTGATTTTTCTTATGATTATCATCCCAGCCTTGAAAATATTCCGAACTCTGAAGAATTTTCAGAGTTCAATTATGATGCAAACCCTTCATTCTCACAAAATCGTCCTCATTCTCAAATTCCAAAAAATCACCAAACCCCTCAAAACATCTCAGATGACTCACATGAAAATGTTGAGAAAAACACACACACAAATTCTTCCAACACTGCAAAAAGTTGGACAGATCAAGAAGATATAGCACTAATGTCTGCCTGGTGTATGGTAAGTACTAATCAATTATTGGTAAAAATCAAAAATAATTCTTCATTTTGGAAAAGTACCTTGTATATGTACGAGGAAGGGCGAAAGGAAAACCCAGATCTTGGTGATGCAAGGTCCCTGGAATCATTGAGGCAACGTTTCCGACGCCTCAATAAAAATGTAAGCAAGTGGGTTTCTTCTTACAAGAAAGCCTATGATCGAAAAACGAGCGGTCAGTCGAGGCAAGACATTGAGGATGCTGCACAGGAGCTATATGAGAAACCGAAGTTTGCTCACATTGAGGTGTTTGAAAGAGTTATGAGTCGCCACCCCAAATGGGAATTAAATTTGGATAGTACTGGTTATACACGTTCCCAGGTAGACGGTGGAGATAGTCTTGAAGAAAGTCGTGGCGAGCTCAAAAAGATCAAGCACCGATGAGGATGGAGACCCTCCAACCGACTCCACACCAGAATCTGTGCAAGCGAGGCTTGAGACTTCGTCGTCCTATTGGTAGAGACAAAGCTAAAGCCAAGGCTAAACGAAAAGGAAAAGAAGCGACATCGGCATCACGCCTTCTAATCCCGGATGAATAGATCAAGAACTTCACAATAAGGATCACGCGTCAAACCGAAACCGATATGCGAGAGAGAAGTCGAAACGTTTACGCTTAACACGTTTTGGCTAAAGGCCAATTATCTCCCGCGAAGAAGCTTTGAAGCTTAAGCTAATGCAAGAATTATATGGGATGTGATCGTACTTTATTATTGTAATTTGAGTGTTTGCTTGTTTAAATTGTTGTGAGTCAGTACCTTTCAATTTATGTACTTTCAATTAGTGTTGTTTGTGTAATTTCAAATTTGTGTGGTTTGTGTAATTTCAATATATTTTCAATAACAATTGTGTTGTCATTTCAAAATTTGATAACGTGCTCCTGGCAAAAATTTGATATGTTGTCATTTCAACAACACTGTATAACGTGCTCCTGCCAAAGTAATTGAAGAGCCTATAGCTAGTGCTTCTGGCAAATAATAGACAAATTGTCGTGGGCCCTTTAACATGTAACGTGCTCCTGCCAAAATAATTGAAGAGCCTATAGCTAGTGCTTCTGGCAAATAATAGACAAATTGTCGTGGGCCCTTTAACATGTAACGTGCTCCTGCCAAAGTAATTGAAGAGCCTATAGCTAGTGCTTCTGGCAAATAATAGACAAATTATCGTGGGCCCTTTAACATGTAACGTGCTCCTGCCAAAATAATTGAAGAGCACTGTATAACATATAATGGCCCTTTAACAGATGTGTTGTCAATTCAAGAGCATTGTATAACGTTCTTCTGAAAAAATCATTCAAGAGCTCTGTGTAAAATATGTGGGCCAATTGACTCTTTTGATTCACGAAGAGCCAAGCTACTTATGTATATATACATCAATACATGAATTATCAAACGTATTTTTAAATCTCAGCCTAAGGATTTTTGTTTCTATATTCATTCATAATTCCTTGCTCAAACTTTGTATCCACCACCATCCCTTAGAAAATGGCATCAAGTTCTAGTTTTGATGCTTCTAATCCATTCAATGATGATGAATGGGAAGAAAGCATTGCCGCACAAAATCGGCTTCTTGACGATGTAGTCGAGAATGTTTTCATTCAGCAAAGAACTCTAACTTTACAACCTACCAACAATCTTTAGAGCTACACGGAGGTATATTGATCGCAAACGCGAAGGGTCGTGAAAGTTTGTTCGAGCAGTACTTTGCTGAAGAGCCAATCTATCCTCCATAATATTTTCGAACAAGGTATCGCATGCGAAAACCTTTATTCGAACGTATAATTAACAAGCTCGTTGCCACTGATAAATTTTTTCAGCAACAACCTGATGCTGCTGGTCGTCTAGGTATGTCTGCGATTCAAAAATGCACTGCAGCCATGCGGGTGTTGGCATATGGAACTTCAGCAGATATGCATGACGAATACTTACGAATAAGTGCACAACTCATTCATAAATCAGTCATCAAATTTGTTGAAGGTGTAATATCCAATTTCGGTGCTGAGTACCTCGGGAAGCCCACTGAAGAAGATATGACAACTCTACTTCAGATCGGAGAACGACGAGGCTTTTCGGGAACGTTGGGCAGTATTGATTGCATGCATTGGGAATGAAAAAATTGTCCTACTTCATGGGGGGGACAATATGCAGGAAGAAGCGGTACACCAACAATCATTCTGGAAGCAGTTGCGTCGCAAGACCTCTTGTAATAACCCGAAAAATTTAAAACTTTTATTAGGGATGTTTAAATAAATTATTTGTGGTGCTTAGACCTTAATTATGTTTAAGGAAACCAACGAAACGAATTAGAATCGATTCGGAGATCGAAAACTAGAGAAATCAAAAACTAGTGACTAGTCCTACCGGATTAGGGTTTTCTGAATATATAGCCTGAACATATAATGAAAGATCGAGAATGAATCTCAACAAAAGGATTTTATTTCTATAATCCTCTCACGAAAACATGTGAGAATCCAAAGAATGAGAATTTTCGGGCATGCTTGCCCGGCCAGTTTTAAATGTACTATTCACGAGCCGGAATAATTTTCAGTCCGTGCTAATCATGAAAATTAATTATGACAATCAAAATCATGAAGGAATATATTATTATGAATTTAGAAATTATAAGAATCAATTTCTGAAAGAAATTCCTGAAGAACTTAACCGAACGCCGGGAAGATACCGGAAAAACCCTAAATTTGTCTGGACGACCCGAAACTCGGACCAAGGGTTTAAATCAATAAAATATGATTTATAAGACTCAAATTAATTATGAAAGCTCAAGAATTCAATAGAATTTCGAATGAGCATAATTTAATCGCCGAACAATTGCTTTTTCGCGATAACTGGAATTGACTTATCGGATGCCATCCGAACTTCATGAAATTATTATGAACATTGAAATAAGTATTTTTAAGGCTATTTAAGATAATAAAACCTTAATCTTCAGAGAAATCAATCGAAAGCGCGTTAAAACTTAAAGAGTCGGTATTAACATGTCAAATCGGGTAATTTGACCATTCCTTCTCCCAACTACAACCAAGAGGACCCCAAATGGGTTAATGACAGCCCTTTAGGCTGCCAAGACAGTAGTCATTCGTCCATTACAACCTTCACCTTTGGGAGCCATTTTTCTCTCTCTTTTTCAAACTTTTCTCACTTGTTCTTCAAGCTTTTGAGCTTCAATCCCCCATTCCAAACCATTCAAACTCTCAAATAATTATTCTAAGACCATATAAAGGTAGTATTCATCATCCTCTTCCATCCTAATGGAGTGGAATATTTGTTTGAATTTTTTTTAGTTTGAAACCCTAGTTTTGCTCCTCATTTTTTTCGTGACTTTTGAGCCACCAAATACTCTCAAGCTATGAATGAAAAATGCTTAGAATAATGTTCTAAGACTTTAGTTAAAGTTTGGTAATTTTTGGAGCATGTTTAATATTTTTTGATTTATGTTATATTTCTTTTTATATGTGATAAAGCATGATTTTGCGAATATTATTTGATATTGTTGCTTGTTGATGTATTAGGAGCATATCTAATAAATATGGTAATTTTCAGAATATTTTTGGAATTTTCTTGTATTTTGTTTTATTTTATTTGTTGAGAAATAGTTGAGATATAGTGTTTAATATATGATATGAACATCATATATTAATCTTGAAATTTTTGAAACACTACTCCTATTTTTCAAAAATGGGCAGAATTTATTTAAGTATTTTTAAGCCATTGTTTGATTTTATTTGTTGAGAAATAGTTGAGATATAGTGTTTAATATATGATATGAACATCATATATTAATCTTAAAATTTTTGAGACACTACTCCTATTTTTATGAAAAGGCTGAAACTTTATATATATATATATTTTAGGATTTATTTGATTTTTAATTGTTGAGAATAATATGATATGTGATATTATAAATATTGGTTGATGTTTAATGTTAATATTACATGTTTATTTCATATATAAACATATTGTGAAGTAAATGAAATTTATTGTATATATATATATATATATATAGTAGTATTACCAAAAATATTATATGGTAATGAGCATGTGTTTTAAATTTTAATGTATGATATGAGATGATATTTCATGTTTAGTATATGATATAAGCATGATATGATTTTTGTGGAATTTATTGAACACCAATGCTCATTAATTCATTATTGCCGAAAACTTTGAGGTTTTTAACCTATGGTTTGAAATTTTATATGATGATATTGAGTTGGTAATTAAATTCTATAGTATGATAGAAGCATAACATGATTTTATTGGATACATATGCTAATTATCGAAAACGTAACAAAATGGCTAAGTATGAGCTTAATTCTAATGTTAAATGATGCTATGATAGTTAAACTATAAGCTTGGAATGAATGGTTGTGATTGTGATGAATGAATGGAACACTTATGCACACATATACAATGAATGTGTATTATGTTAGAAATTAGGGTTTCCTAATGCTTTGATTTAGTATATGTTGTGTATGTTATTTTATAGTGTTGTATGGTTATGTTTATGTTGTGCCGATAAACAAAATCCCAAACGTAAACAACATAATACTTTATGTACGAGAATCCAAAGGAAATCGACTAATTTCGACAACTTAAGAAGGAATTAATGAGAATCAAAGTTAGACACAAATTAGAGTTTTCTCTTAATAATAGGATACTCAAACGTGAGTTCCTAAGTTAAAGAAACAAAAAGCCGAGTCACAACGTTGATACTCAACAACGACAACCTAATACGATGATAGATTGAGCGTTAAGACAACTCGACAACGAATAGCGATTATACGACTTATATAATCTTCGACGAGTTAAGAGAAACAAACAATGTCGTAAAGAGTAAACAAAGATTCGAACATAAGATGTCGATCATTATGTCTCAAAGGTCGAGTCAATATTCCCGAAGAAATTCATCTATTCCTAAGTACTTACTTACATGATAGCATGTGATCACTTGAGTCATAAGTCAAGACTCCCTTTATTCGTCGTGTTAATACGACAAGTCGTCAAGCATAACCTACTAGGACGTAACTATAATTGTTAAGTCTAGTTAGTGGCTTGAGAATATCTTAATATACCAATCATAACTTGATTACCGACAATCTATAACGTAATAACGTTTAGAAGAACACTAAGGTTAAGAGTCGAGGATAGACTCGGAGTATATGACTCATAAGTTGAGGTTCATCTATGAATGATGAAGTAATATAGTTTGGAAATTGAGAATGTAAGATAATAGGAATTATCTTAAGACCATCACATGAAATCATAAAGAAACCCTAATTGGGAACTTTAAGTCGTAATTTATAAACGACCTTCGATCGATAGAAAGAATCTAAGAACGGCTATTTTCTTATGAAGGGTTCGATCGTGCGTAGTTGCTGAGGAAGGACACTCACACCCTGCTCACTTAGAACTATTAGCTTGGATTAGCAGGTGGACTTTCTTGAAACAAAAATGTTATGCATAATTCAAAGCATGATTTACAAAAGCTTTATGAAATATTATCACATAAACTGTTATTGACTACCAAATGTTTATGTTTTGTTGTGATCCTATCTGAGATTGATATATCCAATGTGGTATGTGAATGAGTTGGTCCACCCACGTTAAAAAAGGGTAACGATCGGATCCGACTTAGTTAAGGACTAACTCGGATTGTGTACACGTGTGACTGTGTGTTAAGGTTAGCTACCTCGACCGATCACGACGACTATGTGTAGGTGGCCACCTCCATAGTGCGCGAATGAATGAACGGATGAATGAATGAATGATCAGATATTGAGCAACATGGATAAAATAGTTCGGCCGAACGCTTTTGGAAAAATGATAAATGTTTGATAGGCATGAGTCTTTCAACTAAAATCCTCATGTGCTATTGTAGGTAGTTCAATAACTTTTTGTAAAGAAAATATTTTCGGCAATGAGTTCACTGAGTACTTTTGTACTTAGCCTTGCATCTCGTTTTTGATGTGCAGGTTGAGCAGGGATTGATGATGGGTGCGAGGTGGTGCAGAGTGGCAGTTGATTTGATGCTTTATTAGAAAGGTTTCTAGAACCTTGAGCATGTATCGTCATATGTATGTCCACACGTTATTGCTGCCTAACTCTGATATTATTTTGGTATCTTGACTATAATTGTTTTTCATTATCGTATTGAACTTGAGGTCGTACCTCGTTCCTTGAATCGCACCCTGATTGGGTTATTTCAACCTTGAACCTTTTTGGCAAGTCCTTATGTGACTTGAGTTGGTATGAATAACTTATCCCTTTTAATTCATGCGTTATGAGTAGTTCTTTTGTTAATTACATTGATTAGTTATGTATATATCCATTGCATTATTATACCGGTGACGATCCGTATTATCCGTACTTCCTTGGGAAGTCGGTCGTCACACCTCTGGATTTGGCATGCATTTTTTGGAACACCAGGTTCGAAAAATGATATCAATGTTCTTGATCAATCTCCTATTTTTGATGATATTTTGAAAGGTCGAGCACCAAAGGTCAATTATGTCGTAAATGGCCATGAAAAAAATATGGGATATTATCTCACTTATGGCATATATCCTCAATGGGCAGCATTTGTCAAATCTATTCCTGCTCCACAACTTTGGAAGCACCAATTGTTTGCTCAACATCAAGAGGCTGTCCGAAAAGATGTTGAGCGAGCATTTGGCGTTTTACAAGCTCGTTTTGCCTTTATTAAGCGTCCATGTCTTATTTGGGATCGTGATACTATGGGAAAAATAATGATGGCTTGCATTATCATGCATAATATGATAGTGGAAGATGAAAGAAGCACTTATCTAAACTATCATGATCCGACAGAATTTATAGAAGATCGACTTGGACAGAATAATAGCCGAAGTGAAGATGGAGAAGAAAATAATGATTTCATATACTCTACGAATAGGATTTGCAAGCCTATCGTGCTATATGAAAACAAGGAATCAACTTCTCAATAGAGAAGCTCACACCGCTTTTCTTTACGACTTGATCGATATATGGCAAAAATTCGGCGATCAGAATTGATTGCGTAATTTTCTTATATTTATTATGTAACGTTTATCAGTTTCGTATTTAGATTATTGTAACTTAGGGACTTACTTTGCTTATTTTGTATTTTGCCAAGTTTTTTATTTATTTTATATCAATTTATCGTTTTGTGTTTTCAATATTTTTCCAACAATAATAGTTTATGTAATTTATTTAACGTACAATCAATTATATTATGTATAATTAAAAATAATAAAAATATAAATTTAAAATTAAGTGGTTGGATGGTCGGATGGTCATTGATAAACCATAAAAAATGGATGTGGTGTGATTGAATGAAAATTAAAGTAAAAGTAGGAGAGAGAAATTAATAAAATATTAAAGTGGTTGGATGGTTGGATTTTTAGGTGGTTGTTGATAAACATGGTCTAAGTAGTTTACCTTTTCTTTTCGAGTACTCGGCAAAATAATTCGACATGCGGATATTTCTAGTAACCATAATTATTACTCTCTCCGTCCCATTATTATTGACTCGTGCTGTTCCATTAAGTTAACCCGTTTCCAAAAAAGGAAACACTTTTTACACTAAAAAGTATCTCGAATTTCGTATCACACATTTCTTTACACACAAAATACAACGCTCCTTAATCTACATGTAAAAAAAGAAAGGGGTCATAAATATTGCGACGGATGGAGTACTATTTTGGAAATTAATAACCATGAACATAAATTATTGTAAAATTTTAACTTCCCTTATAGTGAAGTCTCTAATCAGGTTTGCATTTAATTGGTAAAAATGGGTTTGTATATTTCGTATTTTTATTGGATATATACATTTTATTTGATAAAAATTTAGCCCGTGTGCTTTAATTTTGCACTAGAAACATGACTTATTATGAATATCTTATGATATACATTTGTCGTAAATGATATAACAAAGTGATTATTTGTTTTTTATATATATATTTGCTTTCAATAAATAAATAAATAAGAATACCCAAATATAATTATATAGCTATGCATATGGTATTGGAATAAAGTAATATGAGTACAATAAATAGAAGATCGATCGTACTTCTTAAATACGTTTGTCTCGGTATTATTAACTCATTTCTTTTTACACGTAGATTAAATATAGTTATGTTTTGTGTGTAAAGTAATGTGTGATACAAAATTCGATGTATTTTTTAGTGTAAAATTATTTAATTTTTTGGAACTGACCAACAATAACGGAATAATCCAAAAAAGAAAACAAGCCAACAATAATGGGACGGATGAAGTATCATTTATTTAAGAAGTTTTTTACTTTTAAAGTGCATGCAGAATCCGTCTGGAAAGAGCAAGTTGTACTAGGGGTGGGTCGGTACGGTATACCGAAATTTTTCGCCGCATCAGTATACTGCATCGAAAATTACGGTATGAAAAATTTCATACCGATACCGTACCGAACTATTCTGCATACACAAAGTCGGTATACCGAAGATTACGGTATGCTAAAATTTTATATCGTTACCGTACCGACTTTTACGGTATACCGTACCGGATTTCGGTACACCGAAAATTGCCTAAATTATCGAAAATTATCGAAATTACCGAAAATTACTGAATTTATCAAAAATTACCGAAATTTTAAAAATTACTTAATTATAATTATAGGTGTATAAATATGAATATGTGACTCATACTTGTATATTTATATATACTTTATTATAATTAACTATATTGATATTCTAATTTTTTTTTAAAAAAAACAAATAGTAAATCATGTTATTACTTCTCTAGTTTAATAATTAACTATAATGATATTATATTGTTCTAATCTAGTGCCATTAACGAACTATGTTGATATTATAATATACATGAAAATATATATTAAGGTTTGATTAAAATACAAAATACATATATAGTTATTGAAAGTTAAAGTATATGTCGAACATAAATATTTTTCATTACGTATAATAATATCGACTATACAATGTATGAATTTAATATATATTTAATATCATCTGATTATATTTATCCTATTTATTTTCAAAGTCTACTTATGAATTATAATTATTTGTATCTCATTGTAAATTAGTTATATAAATTAGACGTAATTTATTTACCGATTATAATTATAGATATATAAACATAACTATATAACTCGTACTTATATATTTAATTTTATAATATTTTATGTTGATATTATAGCTTCAAATAATAATTTAGTAGATCATGTAATTATTTATTGAGTTTAACCAATTGGTATCTCATTGCATTAATTCTTATTTTTTATTTTACATCATAGTATACATAAAAGTATATATTAATATTTGATTAAAATAAAATAAAAATCATATATCGCTATCAAAAGTTTAAAAGGTATGTAAAACCTAAGTTATTTTCATTATTTAATAGTAATATAGACTATACTATAAATTTTATATATACTATTTAACATAATCTATTATATAATTTATATTTATTCTATTTATTTATTTTTCAAAATCTATTTAAAAGTTATAATTATTTTAAACTCATCATAAATTAGTTATATAACATAGATGTGACTTAGTTTATAATTATAATTTTACTAAGTATAAAAGTTCTTATTCATTTTTAATTATACCTAATAACATATTTTATAATTTATCAATAATTATGAATAAATATATATTTTTAATGTTAATACTAATTATATATAATAAAAAGTATTATATTTTTTGGTACGGTATATAGGTATACCGTACCGGAATTCATATCGAAAAATTCGGTATGTACCGCGGTACCGGTATATATCGAAATTTTTGGTATATACTGCGGTACGGTATATATCGGTATACTGCGGTATCAAAAAAATTGATACCGTTACCGTAACGAAAATTAACGGTACGTAAAATTACGGTATACCGAAAATTCGGTATTTTTTCCCACCCCTATGTTGCACTACTATTTCTAACTCATATTGTAATTAACAATCTTATTAAATACTCGACTTACATATGTTAATTATATGAAAGAGATAAGGACTGCCAAACGATGCTCTAATTAAATAAAGGTTTCCATTTTAATTTTTATAAAATAAAATTTAAGAATGTTGTCTTCTTTTAATGATGCTACCCAGATTAATTACTTGTCCAATTAATGTTATCCATTCCAACTTGCCTCTGCTTCACATAAATTTGAGATTTCGAATTAAGGATTAATTTATTCCACAGATGTCTGAACATCATGTACATAGTTACATAATATTTGGACTACATATATGTCCTCGAGATCAGATCCCATGCTGAAACAATAATATGGTATTTCATTATTCATATTTATTTTGTATTTCAACAAAAAACATCGATGGATTAGAATTATTGATTGGCCAACGAGTCAGGGATAGTTAATTAATTGCATATGTGTTTATATTAATACATTAAAAACTGTAATAATTAGTTCTGGGCCTTTGGTTTTGATCAGTTAATGTAGTATAATTTGAGTTTTTCTGACAATTAAGTAAAATGGGCAACTGCCTATTTATGTATTATATTTATAATAAATTGGTATATTTTGAGTCTTATAATTTCAATTAGCTGAGCTGGAAATCAATTTTTTACAGGATATAACATATAATACAGGTATCTGACGCAAGAATATATAATTAAATTGTTGAACTGCTGGAGAAATTTACTGTTTCTATTAAGTTTGGTAGATCTACTTGTAAAGCATGGGATATATACTAATTTTTATTCCAAATCTGCTAGTTCTTAACTAATTGAACAAATATAAATTACCACATATATAATTTCAGTAATCTACAAACATGCCCACATTACAACAACGGTTGGATTTTGATGGGAACCAATTTTATCATGTATGTATTATAAGAAATTATTATAGAAGAAGTATCATTCTAGTATGCAAAAAAATCATGTAAAAATTAATTCCAATTAATCTTTGATCAATCAAGATCTATAAAATAGATTGATTTAATTCTAATAAACAGAATAAAAATAATTTTATGCGATCATCCCTAATAACAAATAACCATAAAAATACAACCCGACCCCAATATGCACTTGCTATATATGTAGAAAGTATATTATTATTATTATTATTATTATTATTATTATTATTATTATTATTATTATTATTATTATTATTATTATTATTATTATTATTATTATTATTATTATTATTATTATTATTATTATTATTATTATTATTATTATTACAATCTATCTAATAGGAGTTGGATCAAATACAAATCGATCATAAAATATAAAATACGAACCATTTCCAGTCATTCATCATGAAGACCGACGGTGAATTCAATCACTTTATTGGATGAATTCAATACTTGGATTCGAATCCCATGAGATGCATATTTTTATTTTTGTTTTAATTCAGACAATTTCACCACGAATTTAGGCATTTTCACAGCGAATTTTAAACTAATCCACGATTTCGTAGTTTATACTTGCAAGGAGGATGTTACAATAATCACTCCCCTATCTAACATATACTTATATGTGTAAATTTTTAAGTAATTAATACTATCAATTATATCGATACTAAGAGAGTTATTGTCACATAAATACACCAACTTTGCGCTTATTTTGGTTTTTTCCATGAATTTTAAAAATTATCATAAAATACATCAACTTAATCACTTTAGTGATTTTACGAGATTTTGAATTCGCCAAATTAATCGACTTGGTATCGCAAAAATTTATTGTGGATAAAATGATCGATGATATAAGCGATGTCGTAAAGAGGATATAAAACATCGTTGTTCCATCAAAATAAATCGATTTCTTGATTTCTATACATGATTTTATTGATAAGGGTTAACACGATAAATCCTAAAAATCAAGAAATCGATTTATTTTGATGGAGCACGATATTTTATGTCCTCTCGTATGATATTATTTATATCATCCACTAACTTTTCCACGATAAATTTTTGAGATGTCAAGTTAGATTTAATTGATCAAAATTTGAAATCGTGGTAAAATCACTAAATTGATTAAATTTGTGTGTATTTTACGATAATCTTTAAAATTCATGAAAAACCAAAATAGACCCAAAATTGGTATATTTATATACAATAACCCATACTAAGATATAGCTATGAAAAATATAAATCATATTATATTCGAAAACAAATTGAGTTTAAACACAAAGAATGGATAAATATCACTTTAATTAATAATATCACATTTACCGATACTAAGATATAACCATGAAAAATATAAATCATAAAATGTTATCGAAAATAATTTTTAATTTGAAGTTATGAAATATAAGTTTTACATCGCATTGTGCCTCCGTCTATTTTTCGGCTCTAGAAAATTGACATGGCTAGCATATTGCGACGGTATATTTAACTATCCAATATCATCGTCTATATATACCAATTAATTTTTATTTTTTAAAAATATGAAATACATCTTGACAATCTGACGTGTCACATCAACGTTACGAAATAAAAATGACACTAATCTAATGCTAGACTAAAAAAAAATTAAAATCACGTAGCCACATGAGCAAGTTGCGAAGCTAGTATATATGGCAGCAGGAGGGCAATGCACATGCTTTCACAGTTTACTAATCTATCCAAACCTTTGCAAACGGAAAATCCTGAAATATATGTGATCACCAATGTATTTAATAATACTACATTCTAGCTTGTAACAAACTTGAGCAGTTAAGCAACAAAAAAATGTGCAGGTTGCTGTATACGACGTATCACTTACAGATGAAAAATCGATAAAATAAAGGATGAAGCAGAGCACGACGCCGCAGTGGAATCTTTGCAAGAAAGAAGATGAATATTAATAATATAATAAAGATTGATATATGAATAAGTTGCTCCAAACAGAATGGAATTTACCTAAATAAGGCCTTTAACAAATGTACTTTTCTTCTACTTTTACCCTTTGTGGCATAGTTTCATGTCAACTACTTTTGTCGTATGGCATCGGATTCTTATTCATGTTCTCGTTGCGTTGTTTGCGGCTTAGTATCCTCTATATATGTGAAACACATAAGATGTCGTTTGGATAAAACTCTACGTATTACTCTTTCCGTCTTTCAATTTCTTTTCTAGATTCCTTTTTGGAACGTCCCTCAAATTTCTTCTTATTACATTTACGGAAACAATTTCACAAAATATTTCATATTTATTACCATCAACACTCTTTATTTACACCTTCTCACCCTCCAAAACACCACTTATTTACATCTTTAACCACCTATGACTCACCACTAATTAATTTAAAACTACATTAATGTGAGACTCTTACTTCACTCACAATACACTCAACAACTTTTATTAAAATTAGTATCGAAACTCCCGAGAAGAAACTGGGGACAAGTGGAGTATTTCTTATAAAATGGTATTGGAAAATTGTGCTAATTAATTGATGAGATAGTTATAATTTAAATCTCAATCTTTGGACTTCAAATCGAATTAGATCCAACTTCATGCCACTGCAAAAATGTAGGAATGCAATGACAATTGATATATGATGGCCCAGCCGACCTCTAGGATGAGTAGTTATGTGTTTCTGAAACAACATGGTTCAAATGCTTGCTCAAGTTTTGTCGATGTATGATAGGATTTTTCATTCCATACTTCTTGAGAAAGCAGACTGCTATTGACTATCAACGATTGATCGAAATGCACAAGCATGCTTTTCCTAGAATGCTCGTAGTCTTGATTGAATGCATTGAGAATGAAAAAATTGCCTAGTAGCATAGAAAGGTCTATTTACTCGTGGAGATCATGGAAACCAACAATTGTGCTTGAAACGATTACGTCTCTAAATTTGTGGATATGACATTTTTTTAAAGTTGCAGGCTCAATTAGGGATGGCAATGGACCGGATCTGGATCGGATCTGATCATGTCCAGATCCAGATTCGATTTTTTTTGCTTTGGTCCGGATCCGATCCAGATCCATTGAGTCCAAAAAAATTAAATCCAGATCCAGATCCATAAGATCCACAGGATCCAGGGTCTAGACCCGGATCCATATGTTTTCGCTTCTAAAATAAATTCTAATAAACTATAATTCACAGTAACACCATAATAATCTAAATGCATAATAATACTATAATAAGTATTTAGAATTTCTATAATTATCACTATATTGGAAGACGTTAGTTACAAATTTACTATAAAGTAGAAAGCAACAAACAACTCGATCGTCGGTGGTGTAAGTGACGCGACCTGCCGTGGATGCCGATAGATACATAATTGAGAGTATTTGAAATGAAATTTGAAACATATTTGTTTTGGAATAATTTGAAAAGAAAATTGAAGAGTTTTAAGTTGAGGTTATGTATTTAATTATAATAAAAAATATATATATATATATATATATATATATATATATATATATATATATATAAGCGAATGGATTTTGGAATGGGAAATTGGGAATGACGGTGAGACATACGAATAGAAATTATTTAGGTTAACTAATTTAATTATAATAAAATATATATATATATATATATATATATATATATATATATATATATATAATTGGTGGGTCCACGGGCGGATCGGATCGGATCCGGTCTTAAAACCTAAACCCGGATCCGGATCCGAAATATTGATATATGTTCCAGATCCGGTTCAGATCCATCGGGTCCAGATTTTTGAGGATCCAGATCCTTAAAAATGGATCTGGATCCACGGATCTGGACCGGGTCCTCGATCCGTTGCCATCCTAGGCTCAAACAATGACTTCAATATACTTAGTCAGTCCTCGTTGTTCACAACGTTCTAGGAAGACAGGCGTTGAATGTCCCCTTTACAGTAAATGACACATAATATTGACATAATTATTACCTAACAGATGGTATCTATCCCGAATGGGTAACTTTCATCCAGAGCTTCCAGTATCATTAGGATTCGAAGAGAAAGAAGTTCAAGCAAATGAAAGAAGCTACAACAAAGGATGTTAAATAATAATTTGGAGTTCTTCAAGGTTGTTGGAACAATGATAGAGGTCCAAGCGACAGTTGGTACATAAAAATACCGATGATATTATGTTTGCTTGCATTATTTTATATAATATGATAATTGAGGATGAAAGAAAATGACAACCAAATGGGTAGACGAGCCAAGCTAGTCGAGCACCAATAATGAAGGGAAATAGATCAAGGTTTGGTAGAAGGATTCCACGCATACCTTATTAATTAAAGGTGCTAATTACGTCATAAAGAAAAACATTAGCAACTTCGATTCGAGTTGATTAAGCAGGTGGGGGCACAATTCGACGATGACTAGGGATTTTCTTAATTAAGTTTTATATTTATTTTCATTTCGTATTTAAAATTAAGTCGTGTATTGGGTGTTGTGGTAATTTCTCTTTCAATAAAAGTTTGAAATTTTATTATTAATTTTTTAACACAACAATTTAATATAATATTTTTAAATTACAGAAAATTATTAGTTCACATAAAATTAAATTTTATCCAAATTAAATATTATTAAAAAGATTAAGTATATATAAAAAAAAGTGGGTAATGAGTAATGAAAATGAGATTCGTGAATAGTTAAATTTGGAGAAGTATTGTAGTGTAGAAATTTTGGGTTGGAGAAGATGCTTTGGTGGTATTGATGTGTATGATGAAGCACAATAGTGTATGCTCTTACTATTTTAATAGGTATGGTTAACTGTTCCATAAAATACATATTAAAACAAAAATTAGAAGTAGTAATTTATTAAAACTAGATAAAACTATTTACTCATGTATGCAGTGCAGTCAGTGATTGACATGATGATAGATGTTTTGAAATAGTGGAAAGATATATATATATATATATTTCTTAGTTATGGAGCTCCAAGATTTGTGTTACCAGATATTGTATTGTACTGACTGGATCCAATTTCTTTGCTTCAACTGCAGACTGCAAAAGTTAGATTAACAAATTAAATAGAAATATACCATAATTAAAAAGTTACATCTTAAAAATAATATAATAGTGCGGTGATTTAGAGGGTGTTTGGCTAAACTTATTTTAAAGAGCTTATAATATATAATGTTTGGATCGTGAGTTAAAAAGAGAAAATTGACGAGAGGTGGAGTTGATAGTGTATATTTAGAAAATAACGAACCATAACAAGGTTATTATGGTAAATTCACTGATACTTATAAGCTTATAAATTCATAGATTATAAATTGTTTATGAGCTTATTTTGTCAAACACTTTATATGAACTTATAAGCTCCTAAACAACTTATAAGTTGTTTTAAATAATTTATAAGCTTAGCCAAACACCCTTTTAATACGTAGAATTTAAAAGAAAAATTCTACAAGAACTTTTTGAAATCAAATATAGAAATATAAACATTTAGAGAAAATATTACTTGCACCAAAAAAGGCAAAATTAAAAATTATAGGATAAGAATATGTTTAGCTAACTATGTAAACATAAAAAAGCAAATGGATCTAACCCTTTAAATGGCTTGATTAATTTTTAATTTGTTTGATCATCTTTCTATTCAAATACTCAATTTTATATTTTTATCAATTTATTCTATCACTCAAAATAATGCCTCCTAAAATTATGAGAATAATTTTTGACAAGGGAATCGAAAATTTTCAAATTTTGGCAAGTGATTTTGTTTATGTATATATAAATATAGATGAGCATATTTATAGAGGTGTAAAAACCAAAAACCCAAATCAAATCCGTAGGCGAGGCTTCCAATCGAAACATAACTAATCACTAATTTAGCAACATTATTAATCAATTAAACTATAATTATCGTGTGTATCGTTGTCCTAGTGGTTAATGTCCGAGGTAAAGGTTTGAGTTCGAGTCATCAAGATTTAATTTACCAACAAAAAATAATAATAAACTATAACCGTTCATAAAATGGGTTTGTGATGTAAGTATCCAATGTTTACCTTAGAGCTAGATTCATATGAGAACGTCAGCATGTTCGAATATTGATACTTTTTTACGACGTTGCGTACGAGTTTTTATGTTTTCCTTATTCTTATTGGACCACTACCTAATATCGCTAATCAACATGTCATTCAAGCCTAATTCATGCCATTTTAGCGACAAATGACAATGCCGTGATGATATGGTGTAGGGGTGAGCAAAATACCCGAAAACCGAATAACCGAACCGAACCAAACCGAAAAATCAAATTTGGTTCGGTTATTTGATTATTCGGTTAAAACCAATTAAAATTCGGTAATTCGGTTTTCGGTCGGTTCGAATATTTTTAACCGAATAACCGAAACCGAATTATATATATAATATTATTTATTTATTTATTTGATATTATAATTTTAATATATCAATATCTTTAATCTTATTCATTTCTCTCTCCTATTATATCAATATATAATATTTGTAAAATATAATATTATTTTATTTATTATATAATACTACCAATTAATTTTTTGCAAAATATTATGTATATATATAATATATACAAATGTATTTTATGTAAATAATATCAATATATATATTATTTATATATTCATTTTAAAAATATTTTTTTTTCTAAAATAAACCATTTTTATATATATAATATTATTTATTTATTCTTTTGAAAAAATATTTTTTTGGCTAAAATTGGTTTAACGAAATAACGAAATATATTTGGTTATTTGATTCGATTCTGAATAAAATTCGATTCGGTTCGGTTATTTTTTGAAAATTTCGGTTAATTCGGTTCGGTTATTTTTTCGTCGAAACCGATAGAATAACCGAATCTCACCCTAATATGGTGCGGTGAAATGCCCTCCATATAAAGCTATGAATAGATTCTTGTATTTTTATTTTTAAATTTGTTGGGTACTTATAAGTTATACCACGGATCTAATAAATTCATTAACTTTTTCATTAACTAAATAAATAAGATGATAATATTTACAAGTATTATTCAAGTAAATTACTTAATACTTATATCCATACAATTGGAATTTTGTATTATGTTGTTCTCGATTCCTTCTTGCATTTGGAATCTAGTACTCGTATTCTACGAATACCTACTGTAGCAAATATCTTTTTTAAACAAAACAAAAATAGAAGGTAAAGAAATTTCTTGTCCATTTATTAAAATTAAAAAACAAATAAATAGTGTTTGTAAGCAATTAATAAAGAACCCAAGTTTAAGAATTTGCATTCGATTTTGGCTCACATTTTAAAGGCTCAAAACATATGGATTCGATCAGGGCTCAAATACTTTTGAATATATACTAGTGTGTAACCCGTCGAGTTTCGACGGGGAACCATCTTATGATTTAATGCATAAGTATGACTGAAAAAGTAAGTTAATATTTTATTTTAAAGTTATAGTATGTCGATAATTCATTGAAAGATGTGCTAATAGATAATACTTATTATAATAGAAAAATAGATGAAGGAATGTGTTTCTTCGATTTTTTCCACTTTCTTTATCTTTAAGAAATCAATAAAAGTTAAACTAAATATATGTCGTTCAAAAGTTTAGTAAAATATTTATCTAATATAGAAAGTGAAGACTAATCTAAATAAAAATTTAAAAAAATATGAAAAAGTAACTTTGCAATTACCTCACAATCAATCGAAAATTTTATCGTACGATAGTTATTGTATTGTGCTTTTTGACCATCCTTGTCACAAATTAAAAATTTGAGTCATCTTTTGCTAGTGATTCGTGAAATTGAATGTATAATTGATCATGACTTAATATAAGTTTTGATGGGTATAGTCAAGTTGAAAAAAGATTGTTCATATTTCTTGTTTATGGTCATAACATAGCAAATCAAATTTATATCAATGCTCAATCTTATATGTAAGTTGTTTTTTCGTCAAGTTTTGACGGAGAACCACCTTACGTTGTAATTCATAAGTATGACTTAAAAAGTAAGTTAATATTTTATTTTAAATCGCTAGTATTTCAACAATTCATTGAAGTGTTAGCAAATGAATAATATTATAATAGAAAATAGGTGAAGGAATGCATTTCTTCGATCTTTCCACTATCTTTACTTTCAAGAAATTAACAAAAATTAAACTAAATATATGTTTAAAATATTATTAACAATAATATTTACCTAAATATAGAAAGTGAATGCTAATCTAACAGAAAAGTAACTTTGTAATTACCTCACAATCAATCAAAAAATTTGTATTATACAACACTACTCATTGTATTGTGCATCTGACCATACTCGTCGCATATTAAAATTTGAGTCATTTTTGCTAGTAACTTGTGAGATTACAATATACACACAAGTTCTGGTAGGTGATCGAGCTAAAAACACACTCAAATTCACTCGCAATCGTACGAGGTAATCGTAGCGTGGTAAGTTAACACGAGTCGTCTCTCAAGGAAAACTTAACAGGGCTTATTGTTCGTGTCGCACACAGAAAGCGATTAAATCCTAAACATTCTAACATCAACGGGGGTTGAAACATACGAGGAATTGAAATACGGAGAATTAAACAGCATCCTAAGCTAGGGGTTGTCAATCCCGAGCTATACTAATAAAGCGATAAATCTAAACCAGGGGTTGTCAATCCCAGTTGAACTATGAAAGCGGTAAACGAAAGCAATAAACAAAACAATAGCAATCCTATTTTTAGGGTTTGTCAAGCCCTAATCTGAATCTAATTGCAATTAAACCCTAATTATTGATCATCAAATAAGAGCATTAATTAATCGAAAGCAGGTAATCATTAAGTAAATTAAATCAACAATAATGAAGAAAGCATATAAATAAGAACAACAATGAAATTGAAATAGAGTAACATCAAACCATGAAAATCCTTACAATTGCAATGGAAGAAAATGAGCTTCTTGAATTAATGTTCTTTGAATCCTCAATGACAAACTAAATGAAACAAATGTCTGAAGGGAGAAAAACTATGGGAGAGGCGCTCCCAAGGAAGAAAAACGGAAGAGAAAAATAAAAAGGAGATCAGGGTTTTTGCGTGTAAATCTGTATTTATAGCACAGCTTTTTCACGCGCAACGCCGGACGCGACGCAGCCGGACTGAGGAGCTCTGGAATAAATAACGCGACACGCCAGCGCGGACGAGCTGGCCCGGACGCGTCGCGTTCGGGAAGAACGCCAGCGCCGATTCAGCGCAGCGCCGGTTGGGGCGAGAATGAGGAGGGGCAGCGCCGGTTTGGCTTGAGGAGGGCGCTGGGGGGTTGAGGAGGGCGCTTGGGGGGTTGAGGAGGGCGCTGGGTCAAGCTCAGCGCCTTGTGCAACGCCAGTTGCATGCGAAACGCGCGCTGGGGCGAGCCAAGCGCCGGACGCGCTCGCGCGTTCGCGTGCGCGATTTCGGTGTTTCGCTCCGTTCTCTCTCGTCCGAACTCCGAATTGCAATCCGTTTGCGCCTATGGACTCCTATCGAGATGCTCTTCAATTCTTATGAAGGACAAAATCCTTGATTCCTTCCCCATATTTCATGAGAATCATTGAAAGTGTTCAGCGCCGGTGTGCGAGCGGGCACGCGGAGTGCATGTGCGCGACTTTGAAGAAATGATCCCTTCTCGCTCGTCCGAACTCCGAATTGTGATCCGCTTTCGCCTATGAACTCATGTCGAGATGCTCTTCAATTATATCTGATCCTTGGCAGATCCAATTCATCATATTTTCTGCCATTTTCCTACAAAACATCGAGACGAACGAAGTAAGTCCGAATCAATAAACATTAATCAAACCAACGACATAAATAGGACAAACCATAGAAAATGACACGTAAAACAATACCAAGAATCATCACAAAATCATACCAAACAGTAGGTATAGTCACAATGTAAAAAGATTGCCCATATCTCATTTTTATGGTCATATCTAGCACTGCAAACCATCTTTACATCAAGACAACGTTTCTGGATCTTATAGATAAATTTTATTTCATCGAATTTTGACGGGAATCACTTTACGTTGTAATGTATAAGTGAAAGTTTAAAAAATAACTTAATACTTGGCTAGAGTTTAGCACCGAATGAGTATGAAGCTAAACAATGATATTAATGTTCAATCACCTAGAAATGTTGATCACAATAAAACACGACGATGAACCGAAATGGTGAGCTTAGGGTTGAGCCACCTGGACTCGTGTGTATATAATCGTACTCATTCCTAATCCTATTTAAAAGGGATTTTACTACTCATTAACGTCACAAACTCATATTGTAATAGTTGATAATTACTTGAACCCACTTAAATTGATAAAATATAAGTTTTGACAATAACGTTTGAATCCTTTTAAATAAAAGTTCAAATATTACAAAGTAAACACTAATAGTTTATAGTATAAAAAATAAAAGACTAAATTGGAAAAAAAAATCATGAAGGCATGTTGATTATTGTTCGAACCCATTTATCATTTATATACTTGTATATGTCCTAAATCCAATTAAAATATGATTTACTATTTGTTATTGTCATGAACTATTATAGTAATTCCCGCTAATTATATGTATAGGTTAAATTTATAAAATATCTAAATAATCAAATATCTAAATGTAATTGTTGAACTTTTGATTTATTCTGATTTTGCACACCAATGTGATTCCAGCCAAAATTAAGGCTAATATGGAACACTGGAAAATCTGATTTGATGAAATCGTCCGATAATTAAAACGACAACATTTTTATTAACCAAAATGACATCGTTTTGGGTTAAAATCACAAGCGTTCAACGTTCCATATTATTGTTAGTTTTGATCGAAATCACATTCGTATGCAAAATCAGAATTTGATGAAAGATCGATAATTTTTAGGCAAATAAATCAATAGTGATTACATTGAAATCTGGATCCTATAACTAATCCTTATGCAACGTGGATTACTATTGCAAAGCCTAAAAAAATGAGTTGACTAAAATCCAAGCATAGATTCTATCAACCAATAAATTTCAATAAATTAATAATTAATGTATTCCAATTAAAACATCATGTAAAAGTGGAAAACACAATTCTAATTTATTGAATTCAAATATTGTAGTGATTGATATATATATATATATATATATATATATATATATATATATATATATATATATATAGAGAGAGAGAGAGAGAGAGAGAGAGACCATAAAACATAGTATATCATTACATAAACATTTCCATATATTTTAAATGCACATTTATATTATAATTGAGAATTGACGCTGACTTTATCCAAGAAACATTTAGCCTTTTCATATATTTGTTTCAATGTTGATTCAAATTCATATTTTGAATAATTGGTGTGGTCATTGTTAATGATCTTTCATCTCATTGGTCTTTTGAATTTACAAAACATGTTATTTTATTCCATTAACATAAACACTAATTGTGATCCCCACTTTTACATTTAGAACAACCAGAAGAGAGAGATTATACTAATGATTAATAAAGACAAATTTTTGCTTATTAATATAGATATCGCCAAATTTTTCTTATAATAGAATCATTTGACATCGTAAATCATAAATGATAATAAGAAAATATTTGCCAGAATGTGAATATGTAATTGAACACCACTCAAATAGATAATATGTGACGTTATATGCACATAGCATTAAAATGATATAAATGAATAATTGTTTAATTATGAACTCATTGCTCACGGAATAGCTCAAGTATGCAGTAATATCAATTCCATCTTTTATATATATATATATATATATATATATATATATATATATATATATATATATGCGCATTGAATATTGATTGATGGTAACGGCTAAATATATAAGGAAAATAGTCACTATATATAATGATTAATTTGGTTAATAAAATTATTTCAGATTCTAAAATCTAGTCAATGTGAATATTAAATGTTAAAAGAAATTAGAAGATACATGAGAGATTAAATGTTAGAATTTAGATAAAAAGAATAGAAAAATATGGGGATGCCACGTAGGATAGAGAATGGTTGTAGATGAAGAGATCCGTAATGGATTATATAGTAGATGCTCACGGAATAGCTCAAGTATGCAGTAATATCAATTCCATCTTTTATATATATATATATGCGCATTGAATATTGATTGATGGTAACGGCTAAATATATAAGGAAAATAGTCACTATATATAATGATTAATTTGGTTAATAAAAATTATTTCAGATTCTAAAATCTAGTCAATGTGAATATTAAATGTTAAAAAGAAATTAGAAGATACATGAGAGATTAAATGTTAGAATTTAGATAAAAAAGAATAGAAAAATATGGGGATCCGTAATGGATTATATAATAGATAGTGTGTGTGTGTGTGAGAGAGAGATTTTATTTTTAAGTCATTGATCAAAGGCTTAATTTTAAAAATTTGCACATATAGTCCATAATTATGTATACATGTATATAAAAGGTTGAAGGCAACTTTAACTATATTTATAAGCAACTAATTTATTTTTATTTATTGTTCTTTTGAAAACTAATGACAACTATCGAATTATAAAAAAATTGTACAGCAATCAAATCAAACACGTAAGCCAATTAATAAGGTTTGAATGTTCTATTCATTGCATGTTTTATTATTCCTTTTCTTATTAAGAGTCAATGTCATGTGAAATTTAAACATTATAATATAAATACACATTCAAAGCATTAATAAATTAAAATATCAAAATAGATACAAGCAAAATAGCTGAATGAACAATTAACTAAAATAATACTACGGAGATAAATTAAGCATTCACGAGATTAAGGAATCCAATAAAAAAATTCAACCGGACAACAAATGAAGACGTGGAGTGGCATGATTGATGTGGTCCATACCATAAATTTTAAGTCTTAAAATGGCTCAATTATTACCTAACTATGTAGCTTCCAAAAAATACTATTACTTATCTCAAATGGGGAAGCTCTCCCAAGCTCTCCCACTAAGAGCTCCTACATCATAGTTCTATAAAAATATGAAAGTGTAAATTACGATGATTCAACGGTTAAAAAGTTAGAAATATTTTGTTTAGTGCTCATAAGGAGCCATCATAAAGATGATTTCATATCACATCGCTTAGGATTTGATCGTTGGTCGCTTATTCCAAATCTACTTAACTCTTAACTAATTGAGTTAAATCCGTGAGAAAAAAAATATTTCATCCGTCTCATCCAAGATGATCCATTTTTTTCGGCACGGTTATTTAAGAAAATGGTATAAAATGATTAAAGTGATAACTATTAGATATGTCCCATAATTTTTGAAGAGATAATTATTTTCTAAAGAGAAAATAGATCATCTTGAATGAGACAGTAAAAAAATACAAATCATTTTAGGTGGGATGAATGGAGTATTTGGAAAAGAAATAAAAAGACCACGAAGCGTCAACTCACTCATGCATCAGCTCCAAGTCAGGATCTAAAATCCATCTCACTCCCACTTCACCATGTTAATTAAAGTTAATGGAAACTATTGCAGAAGGCATTGAATTTAGTATTTCTGTAATTTTAATTCAAATCTATATATGAGATTTTATTGGGATAATTTTGGTTTATCGCCTTAATTTTTAGTCGAGTTACAAAAGTAGTTTGATCTATATTTTCGGCATGAAAATTTTAACATGAAAGGCCTGAATTCGATCTTGATTTTCAAATTTAGTTTGCAAAATTACGTGGATAACCTATTTTTCACTTGAACATCGAATAACGTCGTTTTGATGATCAAACATACATCATTTTGATGCTCATGTGAAGAATATATTTCCACATAATTTACAAAATAATTCAGAATATCCACGTCAGAACTTCTAGCTTGACAATGTAGAATAAGGCTATTTTTGTAACTTTTTAAAATCAAACTATTTTTGTAATTCGACATAAAATTAGACCGTAAATTATAATTATCCCGTTTCTTCTGTTACATCTAACTCGTGTATATGAGAGGGCTATTACTTTTTTTGTCAATTTAATACAGAAATTTAAAGATCGCGTCACGATGGACTCGATTCGAAATCTTTAGCCTCAGACATTAACCACTCTATCATTAAGTCAACACACGCACATAAGAGAGAGCTATTACTTATACGCGTTCATGTAGACAAAGAACAATCGTACTGAAATTTTTTATTCCGTATATTCCATCTTACTTTTGAAAGAAAAGAAAATGTTAATTATACTATGATTAGACTTTTTTGTACGTTAAATTTTCCGTTATTGGTGTGGTAGACCACGAAATGGAATATAAATTACGAATTACAAAATTGAGGGAAACAACAGTCAAGAAGTGGCCGGCCACATTGTGAATTCAGGATCACACTCAAAATCAAATCCACTGTATTTGTTTTATAATTGGTTTTTTTCGCATATCACTTTATTAATTTTATATTAATTCTTGGTAAATGGTTCACGACTTGAAGAGATCATTTCGATTTATAATTTTCTCGGAGTTAGTTATCATTAACTCTTTAACAATCTAAAGTTCCTATCTATGTAATATGTAGTATTATGTACTCTTTTCTATAAAAAATTATATAAAGTTCACTAAAGTCAAATCACGTATTAAAAGATGTTGGAAATTTTATTTTGTAATCTTATAATCATTTGTTTTTTGTTTTTTGTGAGGAGCCTTGTTTATTGTTTTAAAAGGTTAATGATTTCTTCTTATATTTTCAGTCAAAAATGGATGCAACTCCCACCAAACGTCTTTATGAGTTTGAATCTGTTACACATGGTTTTCTAAATGTGATTTACCTATCATGTGTGGTTTGCAAGTTATTGCACAAGAATGTGAGGTTTACCCAGTACACACTGTAGGTAACGGGTGCGGATTCCCCATTATACAAAATAAAGTGGATGCAACTAGCTAGAAACCTTCTACAAGGCAGTTACTATCAATTTTTAATTCTTTTTTTAATTGGCACAAACAAAGTTCATCTGCTCTAAGACTTTGTTATGTGAAATGGAGATATTAGTCAATAATCGAAACCTGGATACTATTGTGAAAAATAATTGTCCCACCTTTGCAAGAAATTGATTCAAATTCTAACATACCCTTTTGTTGAAAATAGTTCACCTATAAGAAATGTTAACCACCATAGTTTTGATCTGACCCAGACCCTATAAACAACGATGATAATAATAATCATGAAGATGTTACGAAAAACACACACCACAATCAAGAGAGAAAATAAAGAACACAAGAATTGTTTACCCAATTTGTATTGTGACTACGTTTGGTGGCGATGTCAAACCAGAGATTTCATTATATTTTTCGAATACAGATTACAGGGAGAAACGGATATTAAATAGGCATTGATCAAACTCTAATCCTAAACACAATACGCTTCCAAAATCTTAAGATTGATTTTTTTAACGAGAATGATGTAGGCGTTTGATTGTCAGGTGAGGGTATCAACTTTTAATATAAGCATCTAAATGGGTTCAACAATGCACTAGATAATTATTAGCTATTTAATTTTCCGCTGTTTGTACTATGTTCTTGGTAACATATTTATAATCTATGTTGCCCGACGTTTTGCTATTCTTTTATTGCAAGATTTAATATATATAATAATAAAGCAACCCACCATGATGATCTACGTAAGAAAATATTTGATATCATGTTAGCGATTAGTGTAGATTTGGGGTTACCTCAAGGTGTAACTAAGGAAGTACAGTAGTTGAGATATTCTCAGTACATGTAAGAAATGTTCGACGAATTTGGAACCAAGGTAGAGATTGTATTTTGCGTAAAAAAGCTGTTGATGTTCGTAGTCAAAAATCAAAATGTTAATTGGGACAATAATGAAGTACGTTTTGGTTAGATCTTGAAAGATGATAAACCATTATTTTGTATCGTATAGTAAAGCTTTCGGGAAGAGGGCCAGTCTTGTGTGTAAGCATAGCATTTCTGGTCGAACCTGTCCAACTTACCGATCCCATTTGTCTTCTTCAACTCTTAGACTACAACATTCACCAACCTTTACTGCCCAACCTGAGCTCGGACAGCCAATGCATTCCATTTATTGAACTACAAGCACTACAAAATAACAGGCGAATAGCGACGAAAAATTCCGTCGCCAATCATATCGGATCCGTCGCTAAAATGGATTAGCGACGGAATAAGGGGGTCGCTGGAAACCTGGTTGGCAAACTTTTAGCGACGGATTTATGTCCGTCGCTAATTATTAGCGACGGAATAACAACGAAAACTTCAGTCGCTAATCGACGACCTCGAGAACGGTCGTCTGAAATATAATCCGTCGTTAATACGACTCTAATCCGTCGTTGTTAACGACGGAATTTATCTGTAGCTAAAAACCACCGTCGCAACTCCGTCGTTAATTCGACGCACATCCGTCTCTGATCCATCGTTAATTAGCGACGAACTTGGACCATCGCTAAAAATATGATTTTTTTTATTTCACGTAAAAAACCCGTCGTAAATCCGTCGCTAATCCGTCACTATTCCGTCTCTAATCCGTCGCTAGTTACAGTTTGTTCAGTTATTTCACGTTGTAAATCCGTCGCTGATCCGTCGCTAGTCCGTCGTAAATCCGTCGCTAAAAGTGCACAGACTGGGCAGTTTCTATTTGTAGTTTGGACGGCCATTTACAACAAACAACAAACCTGTTTTCAAACAATCCAAACAATCCAAACAAACCAATTCCGTCCAATTCAATCCAAACAATCCAAACAATTCAAACTATCCAAACAAACCAATTCAAACTATCCAAACAAACTAATACAATCCAAACAATTCAAAATATCCAAACAATCCAAACAATTCAAAATATCCAAACAATCCAAACAAACCAATTCAATCCAAACAATCCAATCAAACCAAACAATTCTAAATCATACGATAAGTTTACAAATTCATAATACAACCCAAATATGACGAGGTGGGGGGAAACGGGAGCTGATATCACGAGGGTGGGGGGAAACGGGAGCTGGCCATGAAGTGCTCTAAGGCCTCTGCGTAGCAGAATCGAGCTCGAATCGTGCTTGCAAGCAATCTCGCGCTCTCAGCTCATCTTGCAATCTGGCCTCATATTGTTGGCGCTCAGCTTGCATTCTGGCCTCGTATGCCTCGCGCTGCTGCTGCTGCTCAGCTATCATTCTGGCCTCGTATGCCTCGCGCTGCTGCTGCTGCTGTTGCTCAGCTATTAATCTGGTCTCGTATTGCTCGCGCTCAGATTGCCATCTGGACTCCATCTCCAATAGATGTTGTTGATAAGCTATGGAATCAGCAGGATGGACACTCTCCACCGAATGAGACGACACTTCGCTCTGCATGTATGTCCGTGATAGAGAACCAGCTCCAAACATCCTATTCTTTTTCTTTGAGGAGCTCCCAAGGACATTTTTGAGAATTTTAGTCCTATCAATTTCTGGTGTCGCCTCATCACTCCCCCCAGATTGGCTCAACTGAGTGACATGTTCCTCAACCTGCCTCTGTAATATAATTTCGTACAATTATTATTTAATTAAATGCTCGTTATTGTGCTAACGAATATACTTACCGCGATACTCCGAGCTTTCCCGTCTGTATAGCTCCCGTCGTCGGTGGCATGATACTTCTGGAATACATCCCATTGGACATCTTCTATGGCTACTCCACGCTCTCTTGCCTATAAATAAGTCAAACAAATTAAATAATTAACAAGTATCACGATTCTTAAATAAATTTACTATATCTAAAATTTCAAAGTACTTACAATCTCTCGCATACTCGAATGCGGGCGTGAGCCACCCCGATGCTTGACTATCCCAGTACCCTCGCCATCTGGCTCGGACATCCTGTTGTTGCGGGCCTTTGCCGCCTTCTCTTGGACGTCTGTCCGAGCCCAATATGCCTTCCAATTATCCCAATCTCGCTCAGGGATAAATGGAGGTGGGTTGGGCGAGTCCTTCAGCCGCTTGATCTTGTGAACAAGATCTTTATAGCGTTCGGCGGCCTTTGCGCACCAGTAGGAGTAGACCATGGCCTCGTCCATCGTATCATCCCAATAAAAATATTTCTGCAAAAATATATGATTACAATATGCAAAGGTCAAATCATAAATGACTTCGTATAAACAACACGAACCTTGAATTCATCGAAATAAATCTGCTTGAACTCTTGAGGCACCAATTTCCAATTGAAGCCGTTGTGATTCATGAATTTACGGAATGACTCCGTAATCACGCGGGCTATATCATTGCTCGGACACAAAATGCTACAATTTACAGGAAATAAAGACATCAGAATATTATAATTTATTTAAACTGAGACATACAAGAGATAACATACTCATTCACAATGGCTATATTCTTCATCCCCTCTCTAGATGACACTGCACTACTGCTCGAGGGGGCGGGGCTTTGAGACAGTGCCTCCATGCCTTCTTCTAGGCTGGCAGGTGAGGGTGACGGCGTGTATGATCCTGGGTGCCTCCGACGTGATGACGAGGCACCTCGTCCACTGTGAGATATCTGCAAACAAATGTAAAAAATGTTGTATTAAAATTTCACAAATAATACATATCATAACGTTTTGTGTGCATACTAGAAAATAAAACGTTTCTTGTGCATACTATATAATAAATTCAAACCCTATTCATCGTCGTCGTCATCATCATCATCATCCAATGTATGATTGTCTTCTGACTCTGACAATTCAACTTCACCATCCTCATCATCAGATGTCTCTTCAATGTCTATGAGTGTACCGTCAGGATGAACTAGTGTCGTATCCTCATCCACAACGACATTAGTAATCGAACCTAATGCATCCTCTTGAAAAGGGGGAGGTACTATCGATGCAGAACTCTCATCTGAGACTTCCACATTAGATCGAGCTTTAATTTTGCATACTTCCCACCACCCTTTCATAGATTGTTTTAAACTTGGATATGCAGAATAGTATACTTGAATGGCTTGATTGGCGAGGATAAATGGTTCGAACTTGTTATATCTTCGCGATTTACCGAAACCAACTTGTACTCGGAATGAATTGATAACCCTATCGTGAAGGATCAAACCACTCGTATCTAAACAATGTTGTGGTCTTCGTTGGTAGCCCAGGATATTCCAACTCACAAACCTCCAATAATCGACCATAAAAATCGAGTTCTTGCATGTCTGTACCATAAGTTTCACCTTTAATGCACACTCCACTATTCATAGTTGATCTTTGTGACCCATGTTCTAATGTGTGAAATTTGTACCCATTTATATAATACCCTGGGTACGTCTTAATTAGAGCTGAAGGCCCTTTGGCAAGAGACAATATGAACGGATTCACAATGTTGTTAGTATGATCTTTGACCTATTATTAGTAAAAAAACGATTAGAATGACTAAATGTACATATTAAATATTTCCTACTAATAATCATCAGAACACTCACATATGCCTCAAACCAAAACGGGAGGCCTCTTTCAATCGACCTTTGAATATCAGAGCTAGAGATCAGTGGATTTGATCTTTTCACATCGTCGATGAATAAACTACATCAACATATATTTACGATCCTAGTTAATAATAATAATAATAATAATAATAATAATAATAATAATAATAATAATAATAATAATAATAATAATAATTAACAATGAATTCTAAGAAAAACACGACACTTACGCCATGTAAATGTCTGCAACTTCAACACAGTTGAGCAACACGTATAAACGAGCAGCATCATATTCTCTACTATCCAAATATCTCGTTGACATATTTCCAAAAGGTCTGCCATCTTGCTTGAAGATTTGAAGCATATCTGGATAGTCTTCGTGCCTAATCTCCGTTTGACCATAATGCAAATCTCTGAACTTCGTTCTTACGTGATCATCAAAATAATACGAGCAAAATGTCGATGCTTATTCTACTAAGTAAGCATTGAAGATAGAACCGTCAACTCTGGTTTTATTTCGTACGTTGTTCTTCAACTTACGTAAGTATCTACAAAATTTAGAACGTTGTTCTTCAATTTATATATATATATATATATATATGTGTGATAATGTACAAGCAGTACCTTTCAAATGGATACATCCATCGGTATTGAACAGGCCCTGCAATACGGGCTTCATCAGCTAGATGAACCAGAATATGTTCCATGGAGTCGAAGAAACTAGGGGGAAAGATGCGCTCAAGCTTGCATAAAATCACCGGAATATTTTCTTGGAGTCGCTTGCGGATCATCAAGCCCTATGTTTCGAGAAGTTAAATCTTTGAAGAATAAAGATAATTATGTTACAGCTTTCCAAACATTGGGTGAGAGAAGTTCGCAAAATGCAATCGGTAGAATTCACTGCATGAAAATGTGACAATCATGACTCTTCATCCCAAACATCTTGATTTTGTCATGTCTACACATCTACCCATGTTCAAACGTACCCATCCGGAAATCTTAAACCTCTTACCCACTCACATAAGATTTTTTCTCACGATTGTCAAGTGTATAAGAAGCGCTTTGGATATTTTTCTGTTGATTCATTCATCGTCAACTCGTCCAGTGCATAAGATAAATTAAGTTCTTCTCTAGATTTGCTCGTATCTTTTGTCTTCCTTGGACATTCATGATCGTGTTGAAGACATTATCGAACACATTCTTTTCTATGTGCATGACATCCAAATTATGCCGAATCAAAGAGAACTCCGAGAAGGTAGATCCCGAAAATACTTCTTTTCTTCCATCCGGTTCAAACCGCTTGGATATTCGCTATTTATTTCATCACGCCAATCTACATTACGGAGACTAGTCTCATACCCATAATTAGTGATGAGCTCATCTCCGATCGTGCTTACGGTGGATCGTTAGTAATCAATGTGTTCTTTTCGAAATCTCTTGATCCCCGAAATGGGTGATTAGGAGCTAGAAATTTATGATGGTTATCAAACCATGACTGCTTACCACTTTTAGCTAAAGTAAAAGCATCGGTATACTCCATGCAGTGCGAACAAGCTAATCTTCCAGTTGTACTCCATCCAGACAACATAGAGTATGCAGGGAAGTCACTAATTGTCCAAAGTAATGCAGTGTGCATTTGAAAATTTCCCTTCAACGATACATCATAAGTAAGAACGCCGTCATCCCACAAATCTATTAACTCTGCTATCAATGGTTGCAAGAACACATCAATCTTCTCCTTCGGATTACGCGGTCCGGGCACTAAGATCGTAAGAAACATGTATTGCTCCTTCATACACAGCCACGAGGGAAGATTATAAGGGGTAAGTATAACGGGCCATGATGAATATTGCTTTCCTGATTGACCGAATGGCTGAAAACCATCAGTTGAGAGTCCCAATCGCACGTTACGAATTTCTGGTGCAAATAAGGGAAACTTCGTGTTCAAATATTTCCATGCAATTGGGTCTGCCGGATGACGCATGACCCCATCATCGACCGACGATGCATGCCAACACATATTTTCCGCTGTAGCATTGGATGCATACAATCTCTGTAGTCGATGAGTTAGAGGAAAATAATACATCTTTTTATATGCTACTTGTGCTTTCCATCGACTTCCACCAGCTCGAGTATTGCTCTTGAAACGAGGATGATTACAGAATTTGCAGCTCGTCAATTCAGAATCTTCGCGCCAATAAATCATGCAATTAAATGGACAACAATCAATTTTGTGTACGGGCAACCCCATGCCACGCAACAATCTCTTCGTGCTGTAGAAGTCATCAGGCACGCAATTTCCATCTGGATGCGATTCTTTCATCAGTTCTGATATTTGATCAAAACCCTTCTCAGTAATGTTGTTCTCTGCTTTCCAACTCAGAAGTCGAGCCAGTGTGTGATTCGAGCAACCCGACCACAGAGGTTTATCGGCATCATTCAACATGTCGTAAAATTTTTGTGCATCAGAATTTGGCTCCTCTTCGATCTCGTCAAAGTTGAACTGTGGACCAGCAGCATCCACTACCATCGTATGATATGTATTTGGTTGACGGCTAACATCTGAATCCACAACATTGTCCCTACTTGTGGTTGTCTCTCCTTGAAATATCCATGTGTGATAATTTGGAACAAATCCAAATTTTGATAGTGATATCGCACGGTATCTTTCTTCTGATAAGGTATATTCTTACACTTCTTACACGGACACTGATTTTCTCTCCATCCGTGAATAAAAAGCGAGCACTAGCGAATTGATAAAATTTTCAAGTCCATCTCGAAATTCAATATTTAATCCACCAACTGAACTAAACCTCTTATACATCCACTCACGATTGTCATTCATTCTTCAAGCTCCTAATTATAAATAATTAATTAAACATATTCAACATAAGTTGTACAATATAGACTAATTATACACTCATAAGGTTATAAACCTTCAAACAACGTATAAGTTGTTTTGATTGAAGAAGCTTATAAGCTCACGAACAAAAATTAGGCCCATATGTGATAATTAACCCATGTATAATTGACGTACAAAAGTGCACGTAGGAATACCATCGAGTGAAGAGTGGAGTTTATGGTGAGAGGAATATTGCATACTTTTGTATAACATTTTCAAGTAACCTGTTTCATTTCTACCTATCAACTTTCACGTTTAGTGGTGTATATACTTTGTGTATGTGTGCGAGTAAGCTGATAGGTTGCTGTACAAAGGAAAGTGTCTTCGAATCCAAGACATTTGGTCTTGTGCATTAACCATTTTACCATCAGACCACATACACGACAAATATTCTATTGCTTAATTATGTATAGGCGTCTGCTTATTATTTCAAATTATGATTCTTACGATAGTTTTTAATACTCGATGATGCTTAATATGGATAGTGATGTTGCTTTAAATTAAAAGATGTGGGATAGTGATCCTTCTGAATCCTAAATCGATGAACTCTTCATTATTATTTTTTTAATTTTATTTACTAAAGAAAGAATAAAACACTCACTCACTAATTTTCTAGATTATTCAAACTCTCAATTTATTAGTTGGAAAGAAATAGTCTTATCTATTTAATCATTGTAACTCCTAAACTCGTATTATTTGAGGATTGCCCAAATTATAAGTATGTGATCGTATTATTCATCCAAATTTCACCAAATCATCACCATATGCCTAATTATACACTTAATAACTCAAAACATCTTAATTCACAAAATGATGAATTTATCATCTCAATTCACATCCAAGCTAAACATATTCACATTCACATCCAAGCTAAACATATTCACATCCAAGCTAAACATATTCACGAAATGATGAATTTATCATCCCAATTCACATATCGTCTGATTAATTCACAAAATGATGAATTTCATCCCAATTCACATCCAAGCTTATCAATTTCACAAGCCCAAATCACAAGACTAACATTCAATGTATCATTTTCACAAACTCCACTAAATTCGGTAACATACATGCATAAACTCAACACATCCTAACATATTAACATAATTAACAAATATATATCAACAAAAAAAAAAATGAAATACAAATCAATAAAAAACAAATATAACACGGATGTCTGGCGACGGATGACGACGACGGACGATGACAGTGGTATGGGGGGGGGCGGGCTGTGGGTCGGGAGGGGCGACATCGATCGGCATGGCAGTGGCAAATGTGAAATGGTGAGGAGGTGGGGCAGTGGGGTGAGGTCAGTGAGGGTGGTGGGGGGTGGGGTCGAGTGAGGCTGGCGGTGGGCACGACACGGGCTGGGCATGGGAGTCGGGCACGACAGTGAGGCGGCGGGGTTGGGGTGGGGAGGAGTTAGGGTTTGGGCGATATGAAATTGGGAAGAAAATCCGTCTGATATTAAATTTTTTAGCGGCGGATTAACGATAGATTTTTCCGCCGTTATAATTAAAAGCCTCTAACGACGGATTAACGACGGAAAAAAGACCTTAACGACGGAATAAATTTAAGGGCGGGCGTGTAAAATCGTTAAATCACGTCTGAAATAAAAAATAAAAATTGTTAAAATAACGACGGACTTATTTAACGACGTCTTTATGACGGAACTTCCGTCGTTAATATTATTTGGAATAAATAAAATCAAAATTAATATTAAAGACGGATTGTTTTTCGTCGTTAAATTAAATACAAAATAAAAATAAAAAATCCGTTTATTTAACGACGGATCAGCAACGAACAGAGTTTAACGACGAACATAATCCGTGGCTAAAGTATCAAGCCAATAAAAAAAATAAAAAAAGTTAATTTTAACGACGGAATTAGTCTGTCTTTAAAATTAACGACGGAATAGCGACGAGAGTGACGTCGTTATCAGTTCGCGCGAGATATTCCCGCCTCGTTCCGTCGCATATCAGTCGCTGATCCGTCGCTAAAATAATTCTTTTCTATTAAAATCATTTGTTTCACGACCCGTATTTTGGCCGTCGCTAAACCGTCGTTGATCGGTTGTATTTTGTAGTGAAGTTAGGATTAGATAGCTCAATTATGAACATGTAGGTGTACTTGGAGGTGGTAAATATGATTCGGTCCTATTAGATTTTGGATCCGGTTGAGTTCAATAAAATAGGTTTGATGAAATTTAGGCGGATCGGGCTAGCCCATAACTAGCTAAAGCTTGGAGGCCCGAGCCGACCCATTAATTTTGTATAAAATTTGTATTTCGGGCTTGATTGGGTCACATTTTTTGACCTAATAGGTTTTTGAGCCGTGTCGACCCAAATTTTGGGAAAGCTCGGTGGGCTCGAGTTGGGCCGACCCAATTCGCCTATTTGCTCACTCTAAGTGTACTATATATCCTCTGACATGATAATATTTTATTAATTACTTCCTCCATCTCGTTTAAAGTATTTCATTTTTTGGGGGCATGAGTATTTAGAAGAAATGTATAAAATAGTTAAAGTGATAAAAAAATGGGTAGGATCCACACTTTTTGAAGGGTAATTACTTCATAAAATAGAATGAGACATTTGTAAAGGGACAACCCAAAAAGAAAAATGAGACATTTTAAATGAAAAAGATAGTATAAATTAAATTAATAAAATATTATCATATGAGAAGTGCGTATAATAAACCTATATATATTCTACGGAATTTCTCCCTCCCCACGCCCGCCAATATATTGGGTGTAATTGATCGGGCTTGATTTTTTTTTGCACAAAAATTGTATCTGAAAGGTACTGTGAAACACGAACTATTGGGAGCGGATATCCACCAATTTCCTTCATCTTTTCATGTATCAAAGAAGTGTATGTTGAAAATTAAATTTGTGTGCAAAGAATATTAGTGTGTGCTAAAACAATCGCGTTAACAAACCCAAATTCGATATTACTTACATAGACTGTTGGAGGCTATTTAAACTAAATACTCAATAAAAGAAAATGAAATAAAAGAAAATGAAAAGTCCATAGAATAATCTAAAAGGGGAAGAAGAAATAAGGGATCGAACAAGTTGCTTTGGAGCGGGGTATGGGTCACGTGACAAGTCACACGTGAATCAAGAGAGTAACCTTTTCCCAGATTCAAAAAGAGCGAGAAATATTTAACGTGAGTTATCCTCAAAAAGAAAAAAGGAAAATAGGAAATAATTCATC
This sequence comes from Salvia rosmarinus, assembly GCA_036937905.1. Taxonomy (NCBI): domain Eukaryota; kingdom Viridiplantae; phylum Streptophyta; class Magnoliopsida; order Lamiales; family Lamiaceae; genus Salvia; species Salvia rosmarinus. Next base: position 59,726,659 of record CM072821.1, read on the forward strand.
TCGCGCATTCCATGTCAGCGCAGCAGCACGTGTCTACCATGCAGTAGATGGGCGCCACGTAACGCGTCCGAGCACAATATGCTCCTGCCAGCTGGCATTACCCGCATCCCGCCACGTGGAGCATCACTCTGCACGGCCGCTTTTATGTGGTGTAGATAGATTTCTTGCTTCTAATCCACATTTTGTTTTTTCTTCACCACCAGAAGAGACAAAGAAAGCCTGCATGGATTGGCTATAAACCTTCAACAGTACTATTTATTCATATTTAAAAAAATACTTTTAGATATTATAACCGACATTTAATTTTTTAGAATCATGGGTTCCAATGACTTTGGGTGTTGGGATTAATTTCGTCAAGAAATAGACTAGACCCTTAATTTATTTAGAGAGAGACAGAGAAAGAGGAGCTCTCACATCAAGAACAGTAATTAGTTGTTAATTTTTTTAATATCTTAATACTTTGTTAACAGCCGATTTCGACCAAAAAATTTGGTAATAGTCAAAGAAGTTGATCTGGCATTGGAAAAATGTAGACAAGCAAATCTTTCTTTCGTATCAAATCGGGTTATACTTTTTTATAGGGCAATTGCATAAAGTGTGTTAATTAAAAAGGAGATCCGAAATTATTTGGTAGTATGAGAATTCATATTGACATCATTAACATGCCAAAACTTAGGTGAATTCCGTCTCATAATGAGTTTACTCTTGTTTTTTGTTAAAATGATTATATATTAATTATAGTGAGTAAGGTAATTAGATTTTATTAAGTTATAATTAAATTTATTAATTTTTAATTATAATTTATTAATTCAAAATTAAAATTTATTAATTCATAATTAAGATTTATGAATTCAAAGTTAGGTTTATTAGTTCACAATTGAGGTTTATTAATTCATAATTAGAGTATATTAATTCATAATTAAGGTTTAGTAATTCAAAATTGGGGTTTACTAATTCAAAATTACGATTTATTAATTTATGATTAGGATTTATTAATTCTAATTAGGTTTTATTAATTCAAAATTAAATTTATCAATTAACGATTAGGGTTTATTAATTCAAATTTATTATTTATTAATTCATAATTATGATTTATTAATTTATAATTAAGATTTATTAAATTAATTAATTTTAATTGAAATTAATTAAAAATTAACTAGGAGTCTCACTGTGTGCGTGTGCACAAGAGACCACCCCATTAACATAAGTACAAATAAAAGAATAAGAAGAAAATGAAAAAGGTGGCTTTATCTAGCCTCTAGATTGTTGGTTACTTCATAAAATTTGTGATTTATTATATAAAAGTGGAATTTACTCGAAATACCCAATGAATTTTTCTTTTGTCGAAAAAAAAGAAGAAAAGAAAAGAGAAAACCAAAAGAGAAGGTAAACACACATTCAAGAGGCTTTTATTAGGTTAAAATATTACTGGTAATGAATAATACTGTCCCTGCTTTGAAATATATAGCTACTAGAGTAATTATGGTTTAGTTGATTTACAAGTCTGATAAACTTAAATTTGAATTGCGTAACGTCACGCATTCTTACATCGTTCTTTTGGAAATTTTAAATACAATTCACATAAAAAGCCACACGAGTGATTTAATTAAAATTTAATAAATTCTTGATTGACAAGTAACTCACCATTCACACAACCAAAGTTTCTTATCACACAGTAACATGTTATAGCCTATTAGATGATTATCGTACACGTTTCATGTCATTGTCGGAGCATCTATAATTATGTGAAATAAGTATATATTATATTCGTATATAATGACTGTATCGCCCGTCACGTAAAAAACAACTGCATTCAATTTGTATCATGCATTTTCTTTCTTTTGTACTCCCTCCGTCCACTCCAAGACGGTTAATTTCTTTTCGGCATAGTTATTTAGAAAAATGAATAAAATGGTTAAAGTGATAAAAAATAGATAAAATTCATAACTTTTGAAAAGATAATTATTTCTTAAAAAAAAAAAAATATCATCTTGAGTGAGACAGCCCTAAATGATATGAAATAAAGACATATGGTCATAATAAAAAGAGGGAGTAATATTTTAAGAATAGGAGACAACCATTTTAAACTATTATTCACGAAACTCTAATCTTCAGACCGTCCAACAAATGATGTTAAATTTGTATTTCTTCAAGAATTATTTTCTTGATATTAATTACGTTTGTAGTCGAAATATTTTCTTGAAAAAGGCGATCATCTCCTTCCTTTTTCAGAAAGCAGTAGCCAATTTTTCTGACTCTGAGTGCTTCAGCGAACTAAAAGAAGAAACAACCAAACACCAAAAAGTATAGCATTAAAAGCTGGAATTACAGAAACAAAATCATTTATTTTACAATTAAAAGAATTATTAATATTTTCTGTCCAAATTTATTAGAATTTGTTATTGGTTCCCAATTGAAGGAGCGGAAGAGAAGCTGCCTTGTTTGGCACGTCTTTTTCTTTTTCAGCTCTATAAATAAATATTGCCTTTTCGCCTCCTCCTCTCCTTTTCCATTCTGCCTCTGTCTCTCTCTCTTTCCTTTTTCAGTTTTCTGTTGCTCTATATTTCCTTTTCCTAGGGTTTCTTCTAAACCTGCCGTCGTTTGTTTTGAGGTTGATTTCCCTCTCTCTCCTCGTTTTCTGCATTTCCCCTTTTATCTTACTCATTTTTTTTTCTCTTGAGAATCCCATCTCATTTTTTCTTGTTTTTGACGGAGATTCTCTTGATGTTGATGATCTTTCAGGACGCCAATCGATTCCTCCATTGCCGTTCTGTTAATTTCAGAGAGGCATCAGGTATGTGGTCCTTGTTATTTTTCTCTCTCTTTTTTACATAAACATATATATATAAATGTGTTGGGTTATATACATACGGTTGTAACCTTTGATGATAACGATGATTATTGTGTGTGTTTCTACGCAATGCCATAACTCGTCGTTGCATCCTGCAATGCTCTTTTATTTAATCCGGAATTCTTGTTCGTCTGATTATATCATGTTGCAATTTTTTTTATTCTTTTATTATTAAAAATCGAGTCTTTATCAAATATTCTACATGGGTTCTCGCCGATTAATTTCAATTCTGGGTTAGCTGGTTCCAATGGTGTTGTGACTCATTTCCGAATTTTGTATGGAGGTGTGCGAACGTGTATGTTTATGGGAGGTTTCTTGATTTGGACAGAAACCTTTATTTTAGTTTGTCTGTTGATTGTGGGAGCATGATCTTGTCGGTTGCTGTTAGATGTGGAGATATTAATTTGTTCATGTGTCTCTATCAATCGGTTTTCTCTCCATTGAGATTATGGGGTATAATTTATGTTTAATTACGTGTTAATCAACGCCATCGACAAAAACAGTATCTTAGTTTATGTAGTATGTGGTTTTCAAGTCAAGCGCCGTTTGGAGGCCCATGGTGCCAAATCTTCAAACCTTTTCAACTTCCAATGATGATCCTATCCATTATTACATGTTTGCATAATAAGGGTAAAATACATATGATCACAATTAAGTACTAACATTTCAAGTTTCAACTTCCTAAAAATGCTGTCTTCCTATTCAAAACTCTTTTTTTAGTCTTTTGTCCCTTGGATGGATAAATTTTTGGTTCGTTGTTCACGCTGTAAATTTCTTTAATAGTGTTAAATTTCTTATGTTATTTCGTTTCACATGTATGAAGTTTGTTCAAAGAGTATTATAAAATGATAGTTTAGGAATATGTTTATATCGATGTACCTAAATCCGAGATCGGTGGGGAGTTAATGCATTTAATGTTTCTTTAGTATAAAACTATAGGGAGGAGCGGAGGGTGACTAGACTAGTTATGGAAAATTAATAATATGTGACAATGCATAAATGTGTAAGAAGGTGGCTTAAGAGGCCGCCCATGTGGTTTTGATAATATTTGCCAATTGAATTTTGTATGCTTGAAACCTCTCTCATGTGTGGTGGGGTCGTCAAAAGTTTATATAAGTTTAGCTAATTGTTAAGTCATGTTCTTAGACTAAGATGATAGAGCACTTGAATATTATGGTTTGCTTTATTTACTATTATTATTTTTTGTTTCTTTTGATTTCTTTATTCTTTTCACAAAGTGATTCTTCGCTATTTCTTTCTAGATCGGTGGCTTTAAAACATATAATATTTTTACTGGAAAGAAAAAATGCTACTTACCAATGGTTAACATGATTCATGGGATTGGCATGGTGGTTATCAGTTGGTGTCATTTAAATATTTAATGTTTGTCCTCTTTTACATCCGTGGGTGCACAGAGATCTGATTGCTGTCTAAAAAGGATATCTGGACATTGTTGTTTTTTTACTTTAATTAGATATTTGTGAGAGTTGTAGTTATTCAAATATATCATGGTTTTTGTTTTGCATTCAACTTTGGAAACATTTCTCTGTTGTTCTTGATTTTTTTTATATGGCGTATCTTTATTAAGATTAAGAAATCAAGAATTCAAGATGCTGAAAATCAATGCAATATCAATTTGTTTGACTTAGCGAAATGCACTAGAAGAATGTAGCTATCCATTTATATACAGATGCTGCATTGTATAGAATTAGGACGTGTAGGAAGATTGAGGGGGGAGGGGGGATGCACCCACTGATTTCATTAGGTCTAAAATCTTCAATAGTATTAGGGAAAGAAAATATTGACGAAATCATGTAACTGCCCCTATTCTTTCACATGTGAATAAGTTTCTCCGGGGTGTTACAATATCTACCATGACGTATCTAATTACGCCTTTTCCGGTCACTTTGTAGCTCCACGACTATTTTTTTGTTTAATTTTACTAACTTTAACGTAAGAATTAATAGCTCGGCCACTTTATTTATCGGCAGTATTTGTATCATTCTACTTTAATGTAATTTTTAACTATTTTTGCCTCTATAAAAAAGTGTGAATGCATTGTCTAAGCATTCATTTTAGATCTAAGGCAAAGTGCAGCAAGGAAGAGCAGCTGCTCCTTGTAATCTGAATGGTTTTTATTTATTTATTGAATTTCTAATAGTATTTGAATGTGGTTTGTGAGGAATGGCCCTAGCAGTAAGATTTTCCTTTCCTTATGATAGGCTCTCCTGTGTTACTTAGGCATGCATCATTCAGTAATTGTGTTTTTAGGAGTTGTTTCTATGATATGTGATATATTGACTCTGATTAGCTTATATTATAGTGGGATCAGGTGATACACTTATGGAATATCAGTTTGTATGTTGGTTTTGTTCATCTAATAACTTAATTGATTTTTGAGGATTTTTTTCGGTGCACGACATACAGAGGATGTCGGTGTGTTCTATGTGACTGCCATTATTTCGTAGTCATTCTTGATTATTATTCGTTCCTAACTTATCAGCTCATCTTAATTTTTTTCTCATTTCAGGACAACAGGCAAGTCAAGTGGTGAAATTGACTTTCTGCCTGGTGTGAGTGAATAGAGGTTCGGAGATGAGGTATCTTACGTTCAAGCAATTGTTTTCATGGTGATTTTGTTTCCTCGATATCTTTTACTTAATCATTGCAATATCACCAGATTGTGCAGAGTCTCAATTTAATGGACTATTTCCCTAGCAGCAGTTGCAAAAAGACATTAAAGAGGTGGTTTTTCATAGATAAGAGGGTTGGATAGAGGGATTTTAGTCAGTACATTCCAAGTTTAGCGTTTGATCATCAATATAAAAACGTTTGTCTTAAAGTCATCTGTTCCCAATGGATTTGAAGTCGACAAAAGCTTCCCCGGTTCTTGCCGATCCTGCACCCATAAACAAGTCTCGACTGGGGATCCATTCTAGTCTCTTGCCTTGCTCACAATCTGGGCCGTCTTTCTCCACTGCCGTCTCTTCAATTCCCAGAAAAAAGCCAGGAAAGCTCGATGATGTCTGTTCAAATGGCTGGCTTGATGCTATGAAATCATCTTCCCCTCCTCGCAAGAAAGTTCTCAAGGATTTCAATTTTGCTGATTTGGTTCTGGATGATGGAGAAACTGCATACGAGTCTTGGAAGGTAATTTAGCAATTACTTCTTTTTTTAAGTAACAATTCTCAATATCCTTATCTTTTGTCTTGACCTTGCAGATCAGGTACCCATCAGCCCTCAACTCCTTCCGGACAATAAGTAGTCGTGCGAGGACTAGGAAGATAGTCATTTTTTTAGATTATGACGGAACACTTTCCCCCATTGTGGACGACCCCGATCGAGCTTTTATGTCTGATGATGTGAGGAGTCCCTTGGTATTTGATTACTGTTTATTATACCAAGTTTCTGTTTCATCATATAACAAAAGCAACATGATTTTCAGATGCGGTCTGCAGTAAAGAGTGTCGCAAAGCATTTTCCAACAGCCGTCATCAGCGGAAGAAGCCGTGACAAGGTAGATATGCAAATTTGTATGTGAAAACTCTGAACAGTTTATATCTTGTGATTTCACAAATAGAATTCTTAATGTCATTTTGATTAAGCGTCAGTCTGATTTAATGCAATCCTTCCTTTCAAAGGTCTTTCAACTGGTAGGACTCACAGAACTCTACTATGCCGGAAGTCATGGAATGGACATCATTTTCCCAGGCAAAGACATGGTGTCGAGATACAATATAAATAGTTTTAAGTCCACTGACAAGGAGGTAATTTGTTGTTTTAGCATGATTGGTATCGTCATCTGCCCTATCTCATATAGCCTTTTTTGCCTACTAATTTTTCCATTTTGTGCAGGGCAAGGAGGTTAATCTATTCCAGCCTGCTAGGGAATTTTTACCTATGATCGATGAGGTGCACGACTTTGTTCTTTTTGACAAAGCTATAAGGGAGAAACATCTTTAAGAATTGTTAATGATCTTTTTGTTGATCTTTCGTTGCAGGTCTTTACAAAACTCGTCGAGACTTGTAAAGATATAAAAGGCGCAAAAGTGGAGAACCATAAATTTTGCGCCTCTGTACATTATCGCAATGTGGATCAGGAGGTGACCATCTATGCTGTTCTCCCTCGAGATTATATTTATATTTCTTTTGTTAGTAATATTTGTGTTTTTGCATTTTGAATTCCAGAATTGGCGTATAATTGCACAATATGTTCACGACATTCTGAAAGAGTACCCTCGATTGCGACTAACTCATGGACGAAAAGTAAGACATTCGGGATCCATAATTGTTTGCTTTGAATTGGAGATCAAAGTGTTCTTATGCAATTTTATTGTTTGTTCTTTCTTCTTGACAGGTTTTAGAGATTCGTCCTGTTATTAACTGGGATAAAGGAAAAGCAGTTGAATTTCTTCTCGAGTCTCTAGGTCAGTTACATTCAATATAATAGACACACACACACATATTAGTAATTACTATTTACTGGTACATGATTTGTGTATTGAGCAACAAAACATGACATCGCAGGGTTTAGCAACTGTGATGATGTGCTCCCCATTTATATCGGAGATGACAGGACCGATGAAGATGCATTCAAGGTAGCAAAGAACCAACATGCACACATACTTATGCACGTTAAACTCCTTCACATTTGGCTAACTGTGCTTTTCTGTAGGTTCTGAAGAAGAGGAATTGTGGCTATGGAATCCTCGTATCTGCTGTCTCAAAAGAGAGCAATGCTTTCTTTTCCCTCAAGGACACTTCTGAGGTATGAGTTTAGATCGATATATTCTTCATCGTTTACATTCTTGGATCGAGTTTCTGAAAGACGAACGACTTGGTAAACCTCGCGCAGGTTCAAGATTTCCTCGAATCCCTGGTGAAAATGGCACAACATGATGCAAGGAAAAATGGAAAGAGCTCAAAATCAACCAATTATGATACTACAAAAATTTAGGCATTCCATAGTTCTACAGCAAAGTGGAGGGTGGGAGATGTCGAATTGTTAAAGCATTTGGTTTCTGCTGCTGATTTAAGTCCCTTTTTATTTATTTGTAATCTATTGCATTAAATAATTCTCTCACAGTGTTGTAAAGCTTTAATCCTATTCTATTTATTATTTTTCCGTGACGAATTAGGGGGGTTTGGAGACCCCCTTTAGATAGCAATGCTGCCATACAATTTGACTATGTCTGTAATTGATATTTGATAATTGTACGAACAAAATGTTGCAATATATCATTCGGTGTTGAAAATTGGATTATTAGCATCTTAGTCTGGTGAGGAGTATTACTTTCTGTTTTTCCAGATTGACATACTTTTGTAATTTTTGTTGTGTTTATTATGTTAAAGCTTTGTTTCGACTTATTATGATGAAAATGTATTGCACAATTGTCGAAGCCAAAGCCATCCTATTTTTGGGGTTAAATAAACATTCATTTCCATAAAAGTGGAGCATTTACATACATCCTGGTGAAAATTAATTGGTTATGGATTCAATGTTAATGATGTAGACAAATTGGTTTAGTGGAAATTGAGTAAAGGTTCGTGTACTAGGTAGAGGTGTACACGAGCCGAACCGAGCTTAGTACCTGTAGAACCGAGCTTAACACATGTAGGCTCGAGCTCAACTTGTAAAAAATTTACTGGCTTCGAACTCGGTTCGAGTTTGAGTGCTTTAAATTGAGCTCGAACTAGACTCGTTGTAATTTTTTTGAGCTCGCGAGCAGCTCGAGTTTAGTTCAGTATAAGCACTCACACGAGTATTGGAGACATGAGTGTGGAGCAGCGTGGTTGAGTTTGGAGACATGAGTATTGCACTCATCCAAGATGTCATCAATTTCATAAGCAAATAAGCAAAGGCGCAGTCAATCTTGAATCTAGCCGCTCTTGATTTGCTTGTCTTTAGCATCCTCCAGCACAGCGTGGATGGTGGTGAGGGTGCTGCACAACTTCTTCGTCATATGCAGACGTGCAGGGAGGGGTAGGGGTGTGCACGAATCGAACCGAACCGAACCGAAAAAACCGACTGAACCGATCGGTTTCGGTAGGTTTGGTTTTTGAAAAGGTCAGTTTTCGGTTCGGTTCAAATTTTCAATTAAAATCGGTTTTCGGTTCGGTTTTCGATTTTATATTTTAGTTCGGTCGGTAACCGAACCGAACCGAAAATATTATTTTTATATATTTATATATTTTATATAATAATTAATTAATATTTTAATTAAATAATTAGGATTAAAATATGTTTATTTAAATATATATATATATACATATATATATAATATGTTTCGGTCGATTTTTCGGTCCGACCGAAACCGATCGATTTTTTCGGTTCGGTTTTCGGTCGGTCCGAAACTGTAAATCGGTTCAGTTCGGTTCAAAAAAATATGTTCGGTTTGATTTTCGATTTTAAAAATTTTGGTCGGTCGATCGAACCGACCGATGCACACCCCTAGGGAGGGGAAGTGCATAAATTGGGGGTAGAGGCGGCGGGATTGACAACAGGGGCGGCAGGAGTAATGAGGTATTTAGGTTTAGGTTGAAGAGTGCAACATCTATTATACATTCATTATATATATATAGGGGTTCGTTATAGGAAGAACTACAACAAAGATAAAGAACTAAGAATTAATCTTTATTCTTGAAGTTGTGCACTAAGGTCATTTTAAAAATTGACCTATCCTTGAATTTTCGTTTTCTCTCTCTATAATTCGTTTTTCTTTCTGAAAATAGTAATTGTGGATAAGATTGTAATGATTGTACATAGATTGTTAGTAGTTATGCGAAACGAAACAGGAACTATGAATCAAACTTATAAAATTGAGAATTTTATATGATTGTTCATATGATTGTTAGTAGCCGTGTTACTTTTGCTTCCAAAACACATCAAAACTGCACAAAACAACACTCAAGCAATATATAAAACAACACTCAAGCAATATATCTTCACAAAATAATAAAATCATCTAAAATTATGAAATCTGCATTTAAATATTGATGAAAGCTGATAACAGAACTAGAGAAAAACAGTACAAAACTGAGTATTATCAAGAACTCATACAATTTCGACCGCTTAAACTTAACTTTCAGATTGATCTTGTTTGTTCTAAATAAATATTGTAAGTACTAGAGATCAAGATTAAGTGGTACTAATTATTTGAAATGTTATATATTGCTTATATTCATTGCCTACATATCTTACGACTCTTCTCTAGGCGTGGGAGTTCGGTTCGGTTAATCGAAACCGGAAATGCATGGAATACTGATATCGAAATCGAACCGGTCGGTTAATTCGATTAACCGATAGGGTTAATTGGTTAACTGATTTTAATTAAAAGAAATGAATTTCTTGTTCTCACAAAAATTCGAACACACGACCTCCTTCAAGTGGAGTAAGCTTAGGTGACTGGGTAAACCAACTAAGCTATAATAGTATGTTGTAATATATTCAGTTTAATTTTATTAATTCTTAATCTGTTACCAATAAAAATAAACCAAATTTTGCTTTAAAGGAGAATCGAACACGAAAACTCCTTATAGGGCAAACGGAAAGTTTAGGCATGCGCCTAAACCAACTGCACTAAAGTAGTAATTTGAGAAAATATAATTATAAAATTTAAAATAGTATAATCGGTTTGGTTATCGATATACCCATTCGGTTATCGGGTATACTGATAACCGATTTTTGTGAAATTATGATACCAAATACCAAACCGAATCCAATGTTATCAGTTATTCAATTAACCGATAACCGAAAATTCGGTTCGATTATACTAATAACCGAATATCCAATACCAAACTCTCATCCCTATTTCTCCAACGTGGTTACAGAATAGTGAGCAGATCCATAACATGAAAATAGAATTTACTATAAAAAATCTTATTTTGAGAGGACATTGTTATACTGCCTTCGAAGTTCGAAAAAAGAAAATCCCTCCCATTAACTAATTAAAACGTGTAAGAAAACAAACCGTATCAAAATGTGCCGTTTAATGCGTGAAAAGTAGAAACATGTCCAATTCATATATCATGTCAATATTTTCATCCACAATCTTCCATGGCACGACCATTTCCCCACATGCCTTCTCTCTCTACATTAATTTTCTTTTTATTCAATCCACATACAATCATCTCCGCAACACAATTTTCGGAAATTTAGTAATTAATATAATGCAAGTCTTGCAAGCATATTTTCTTGCCACTGAAAATTTATTTTCACCTAAAACAAAATTACATTGCCCATGCAAAATATGTCCGTCCCTAATGCATCTTTCTACACTGACGATGAGCTATCGAATGTTACCGTCGAAGCTCCCTCCGCCCCGTTGCTCGCCGGCCGCCCCATCGTGGATCGGGAGGAGCTCCGTCGCCGGCCGTCCACGGTGATCCTCCTGATGATGATAGGGCTGTTGGGCATCGGAATGTTTCATGTAGTCAGATCGTCAACACGTGGCTACGGTGAAAATGCAACCACGGGGACGGGGCTGGCGGAGAGGGGGGTGAGGAAGGGTGTCGGCCAAGAATGGGCCAAAGGTAGGACCTGCATATCCATGGACTTCTAAATTGTTGGCATGGCAAAGAACTGCCTACCATTTCCAGCCTAAAAAGAATTGGATGAATGGTTAGATTTGTTTCCTGTCTTCTCTAATTTTCCTATATTTAAACTAAAAATATAGTTGTGTTTAAATGCAAATATTTTAGTCAAATAGTACATGTTATATAGTATCGTGGTATCCTCTATATCACTTTTGATTTCCTACTATTAATTTTTTAGTTTTTTGAAATGTTTACTTCAATTTTAGTTTTTAAAGTTTTCATTTTTATTTTACAGTTATTAATTAGGATTCACTATATTTAGTTAGGATTAACAAATAATTTATTATTATAACTAATTATTCCATGCATGATTAGGGCAAATAATTTTTTTGAGCTTTGATTAATCTTTAGTAATGAGTGTTAATTTGGGTTGATTACATTATAATAATATTTTTTTTCTAATGAATACTTTTACATAGTGAATTTCAGAGTGGAATACAAATAATTATGGGACAGAAATTTTGAAACCATATAGTTACATTCGAGCGTCATATTTGTAATTTACTCAAAATTAAAATATTATCAGTTTATATACTAAAAGATATTATTATACTCAATGAAAAAAAATAGTTCGCATCAGAAGTATTAATGTAAAAATTATTATTTTGTAGTTTTTGAGTAAATAACAAATAAGACACCACTTAAAAAATATGCTTTGGTTGTTCCAATACTATAATAGAAGTAGTGTTCGTACGCTTACAAGGCACTATTTGGGAGTTTGATTTGCACCTTCACGGCAACTCCTTAACTGCTCTATATATCCCCCATTATTATTATTATTTTATTATTTTCACTCGAAAAGGAAAAACAATTAATAATTGAAGTGATCTCAATACATCCGTCCGTATATACGGATTTCAATATATTTCTTCAGTATAAATGATACTTTTCAAAATTACAAGGTAAAAAATAAATTGTACTTTTCTTTAATGTAAAAATGATACTTTTCTTAACAACAAATTGTATTTTTATCTGTCCGTACGGTATTAACGGATATACTAGGTTCTTAAGGGGTAAAGAACAATATGTATATAATCCACTATTTTTCTTTTCTTCTTCTGTTAATGAAGATAATGTTTTTTCTTCAATTGTATCCATTTATTTCTGTTTCATATTTTTTCTAATGTTCCTATTATTTGTCTCGAATTTTGGGGATTGCGATGGCGTTGGTGGAATTTGGCACGTCTTACCTCAGATCCTAATGGTAAGTCCATTTCGTTATGCATCCTTGAACAAGTTCGTTACATGTTTTTGTACTTTCCTGAAAAATAAATACATATTTTTATACTAGATTTAACATTTGAACCACACAATGTCCATAAACAATAACATTGTATCACAAAATAGAAAACTTATAAACGATTCATCATAAACGTTAACGGTACATTAATGACAAATACTCATCTAAAACAAAAATGGTGGAAATTAACATGCACATTTAATTTATTTTATTCATTCAATGGAAAAACCCATCAACATTAGATCTTCTACTTCAAACTATATTTGTTTTGTTATTGTATCACTATCACCTACTTCAAAAATCAAAATCCTTTCGAACTAATTAAAGCAATCCAACCGTAATTGTTATACCCGTAATTAGGCTTGTTTATTTTTTGACTATCAACTTCAGTCATAGTGTTGAATAATACAAACATATTTACTAACCCTAATACAATGTATATAGGTCCAATGTTCTATAAGGGATGGTACCATTTCTTCTACCAATACAACCCATACGGCGCCGTATGGGGCAACATTGTTTGGGGCCACGCAGTTTCATCCGATCTCATTAATTGGCGCCACCTCCCCATCGCCATGATCCCGGATCAATGGTACGACATCAATGGCGTTTGGACCGGCTCCGCCACCTTTCTCGAAAACGGCAAGCTGATCATGCTCTACACAGGGTCAACCAACGAGTCAGTCCAGGTCCAAAATCTTGCGTTTCCGACTGACTCATCCGACCCATTCCTCATCGATTGGGTCAAGTACTCGGGTAACCCGGTCCTTGTCCCACCACCTGGCATTGATACCAAGGACTTTCGGGATCCGACTACTGCTTGGAAGACCTCAAAAGGCAAATGGCGCATCACCATTGGCTCTAAGATTAATAGGACCGGCATGGCATTAGTTTACGAGACCACAGATTTTGTAAGATACGAACTCCTTCATGACATGTTGCACGCGGTACCCGGTACGGGCATGTGGGAGTGCGTTGACTTCTACCCGGTTTCCACCACTGAGAAAAGAGGGCTTGACACGTCGGTTACCGGCCCCAAAGTGAAGCACATTGTCAAAACTAGCCTTGACGATGATAGAAATGACTATTATGCCCTTGGAACTTATAATAGCAAGGATGGAACTTGGACCCCGGATGACCCTAAATTAGATGCTGGTATTGGATTGAGGTATGATTATGGAATTTTCTACGCATCAAAGACATTTTATGATCAAGAAAAGGAGAGGAGAGTTTTGTGGGGATGGATCAAAGAAACGGATAGCGAAGAGGCCGATATACAAAAGGGTTGGGCATCACTTCAGGTACTCATACTTGCTAATTTAGTATAAGTTTGTGATAGATGACATAATAATATATTAATTACATTCACTCATTATTATACATTAGCATCATATTTTTTTTATCAATTTAATACAGAAATTTAAGGGCCGCGTCACGGTGGACTCGAACCCGAGACCTTTGACCTCGGACATTAACCACTCTATCACTAGGCCAACACACACATTAGCATCATATTACTTTACCTTAATGTAACTGGCCAGTTCTAAGGGTTGTATTCATTCATGTATAGGCTATTCCAAGAACAGTTCTCTACGACATGAAAACAGGCACCAACCTCTTGCAATGGCCGGTGAAGGAGGTGGAGACACTGCGATTGGGAAAGAAAGTCTTCGACGTAGAGGCTAGTGCAGGTGTTGTCGTGCCCCTCGACGTGGGACCTACATCTCAGGTTGAAATATTATTATTTTTTGTCCTACATTTACTAACTCTTAACTAAATGCCTAAGTATGTGGGACCAAAAATATTATTATTTCTATCTATTCAAGAAAGTTCACAACATACAAATATGAAAAAAGAAATTATTTTTTTTACCTTATATCTATTATATCATTTTATATTTTAGCATCTCTCAACTACGTTGTAAAAAGATGGAACTATTTTTGGGCTTCCGCCCTTGAATGCATGTGGTAATATTCTTTACTTCAAAAATCGATTTTGACATCTTTTGCAGCTAGACATTGTGGCGGAGTTCGAAGTAGACGAGGAGGCCATGAAGAGAGTAGACGGCAGCGACGCGACCTATGATTGCTCCACCAGCGGCGGCGCCGCCTCGAGAGGCGCATTAGGACCATTCGGCTTGTTAGTTCTCGCGAATAAAGGCCTAACCGAACATTCGCCGATCTATTTCTACATTGCGAAAGATGCAAGCGGAAACTTCCAGACATTTTTCTGCGCCGATCACTCAAGGTCGAGAAACTTCTAGAACTTACCACATCATATTTTATCGTAACATGCATGTTTTGTCTTCTAACACACGTGTGTTAATTTGTCTTAATTAGGTCGTCAGAAGCAACTGATGTGAGCAAAGCAATCTACGGCAGCACTGTCACAGTACTGCAAGGCGAAAAATTGTCTATGAGAATCTTGGTAAATATACTGAATTAATTAATTTGCTGATAAAGTAGCGAAAAAATATGATGGGAAAAACTGTGTTGCAGATTGATCACTCGATCATTGAGAGCTTCGCGCAAGGCGGAAGAACATGCATCACGTCGCGCGTGTATCCCACGAAAGCTGTGGGCAATGATGCGCAGATTTTGCTGTTCAATAATGCTACTGAAGCGAAGATTATTGCGTCGTTGCAGATATGGCAGATGAGCAGCTCTGCATTCCGAAACGTCGCCGTTTTATGCACGCATGCCATTATTGTTTTAGTCGTTTCGATGATTTTGTAGGGGGTTTGTGGTGTAAGTTGCTCCATTATTGGAGAGAGGAGTTTTGCAGGATATGATGAAATTGAGAATCTGTAGAGAATAAGAAACGGGAACAAGAATCTGTAGGATAAAAATGTTCTTTCAAGTTTTTTATGTAGAATATTAATAATTTCTGACATCCATGTCTGGTTTAATTTGGGGAAATTTCAATTATGTGATAAAATCCAAACAAATTGAAATTTCATGTATTATATAATAATTTTTAAAAATCATGTGTAATTCTAAAATGACCTATAGTTCCTGTATTTGATTTCATGTCAATAGTCATTTTGTAATGTTGATGTACGCGATATATATATCCATGCAACTAAATTTCTAGTTCAAATTTTGTAGTCAACTTTGTGTTTCATTAGTAGAATTACATTATTTTTAGCAACAATTTACTTAATGAAACTTTTAAAAGGTTATGCCTAGATATTATTGAAATTTTTCGATAAATTGAATTTTCACCTAAATTGAATCTGACATGTCACTTCAATCAACTGTCATCGTTATGAATATATTATGGAAAAAAAAATGTTCCATGAAATTGTGCGAGGTGAGGAAGTGGTCCATGAATTTCACCGAGGGTTGCCATTCTTCCATGAGATAGTAAAGCTAAAGCATAGTGAGCTACCACTCCAAAGCTCACCAGAAAATCAAGAAACCAAAGATAATCTCTTCTAATTATCATGATTAGAATGGTGCCACGTCCATCTAGCGTAAAGTATGTCACTGGATTGTTATATCAGATTCATTTTGAGCAAAAATTTAAATTATAGAAAAATCACAATAATACTTAAATTTGTGTATTTAAAAATCAATGTCCCTTGTGACATAAGTGGCATGTGAGTCGTATGAGTGTCATCTAAGTTGCTTATTTGACATTTACATCTTCAAACGGAAATATTTAACCCTACGTATTATAATATATAAATATAATTCATATATATATATATATAAATAAGGGATAACTATATTATGTGGTTCAAATTAACTTTGGCTAATTGTTGTCTTTATAGCCTGAATTTTGGGATGATTTAATGTTTAATTTTTATTTTAGAATTTTATAAAGTTCAGATCATAAATTGAAAAATCAAAGTTTGGGCGACCACAAAGTATGATTGTCCAAAACATAATGTTCCACTTTTTACTATATATTGGACAAAATTCACCTCAGGTTTCAACTTTATAACGGCTCATAAAGTAAACACAGAAGCAAAACTCAAGCCATAAAATAACTACCTTCGAGTTATAAAATATAATTAACTTTTTAAATAACATGTTAATAGTTAGTGAATAAAATATTACATCTTGTAATTAAAGTTGATATTTTAGTAATTATATATTTAAATTATCAATATGTATTGGATATATTATTATTTTGATAATTATTTTAATACTATTTTGATAATCCAATATACGAAAATAATGTTACAAAGAAAATAACATCAGCTTTCATGTGATAATAAAACAGTTATAAGAACATTTGCAACACATATGCAGGTGCTTTTAATTTGATCGACTATTCTAGCATAATATGACAGTTCTATTTCATATTAAAATTATAATTAATTATACTTTATAGCTGAATTTTGGTAAGTTGGTGACTTTATGTGAACTTTACATAATTACAAAAATATCCCCAATTTTAAAACTGATGTAGATTGCCGAAGCTTGAGGTGGATTTTCGCCAAATAATATGATATTTTAGATTAGCCTAATAAATTGACTTTGTGACAATTTTAGTCTAGTAATTTAAGAACACCTTAATCAAGCATAATGAATTGATTTTGTGACAATTTTAACCTATAAGTGATTTTTAGCATCGAAAATCAAAATTGGCACCGGAGATAACATGTAGTATGTAAATCATTTCCAAATATGTTTCTTACTTGTGCTTTCTACATATCATTCTCGGTGTCAATTGTAATATTCGATGACAAAAAATTACTTAGAGGTAGAAATTGTCACAAAATCAATTCATTATAATTGATTAAAGTATTATTGATTTATTATGCAAAAATTGTCACAAGGCCAATTTATTAGGCTAAAACTGTGTATTTTTCCTTATATTTTTGTAGCTCGAAATTTGGTTTGGTGATAATTTTATGACCTGAAATTTAGGAAGAAATTTCTCCATGAATTGAAGTGTGGAGAAGATGACCAAACACACTATTCAACTTGGTATTGTTTAAAAAAATTCCATGATCACTGCATCAATCTACAGTACCAAAATTAAATCTTTAACACATAACCCTACACCAGAAAGAAAGAGCTTTCCTTCAAAAAAATTATAAGAAATAATAACAAACAAAGCACAATTCGGTTCCTTATTAATCCTACTTGATAAACAAAATGAAGAACCAAACTGAGTTGTGTTGGAAAATTTGTGCAGATATGGAGAGATTTGCTATTTTTATTTCTATTTTTCTCAATGTTATTTTGGTGCTCGGTGAAAAATATAATTTCCACATAATTTTGTATTATTGAATAAAATTCACGTCAGATTAAAGTTCAGGCCAGTTTTGTAATTTCATAAAGTTTATGCCATAAAGCCACCAACCGATCAAAAATTTTCAAAGTATAATTAAACCAAAGTATAATTTCTACATAATTTTTTGTATTTATTGGGTGAAAAACCACCTCAGACTCTAGCGATCCACATCAATTTTTTGTTGTCGGGTTTTGCTGTTTTGTCATCGGATTAAAGTTACAGTCATTTTTGTAATTTTGTGAAGTCTAGACTATGAAGTCACCACCGAAGCAGAATTTAGGTCATAATTAATCCTTAAAATTATATCACGGTAGATAATTAAAAATTGTTAGTAAATTATATTGCGCCACATGTAAAATACGAATTAAATAATTAATTATATTTCTATTTTATTAATGAAATTTATTCCAAAATTAAATAGATATGTGATTAATATTTAATTTCATCGACGAATAGGAGCATGACATGTGGTAAAGATACATCAAAGATGAATAATCACTCAAATCGTGCCAAACGAGCCATAAAATGCCCATAAACACAAGCTCAAGCTCAAGCTCATGGCTTGATGGCTCAAAAGCCCATAAGCCCAAGCTCATGGCTTGATGGCTCATAAGCCCACAAGCCCACTAGCCTAAATCTATAAATAGGAGTTGAAGGCTCTCATAAATGGGAGGAGGAAGAAGTGAAGTGAAGAAGAGAAAGATTCGAAGAGCTCAAGACACTCGAAGAATCATCGGCGAAGTCTTCTTCAAGCATTCAAGGCGTTCTTCGTGCAAATCATCACGTTCTTCGCCAAAATCATCCTCCAAATCATTTCAAAGAAGGTGTTCTATTCGGAAATGTGGTGAAAACCCTCAACGTTGACGCTCAAACTTGAAGATCTTCAAACGTTCTTCAAAAAAGCAAACCAAATCTGACAGTTGATCTGAAAACAAGACTGAATGTCGCGACCACACTCAGGATAACCCGGAGTGAGTAGACTAATACTAGGAATAGTATTCATGGATGCGGAAGACTGTCACGATAAGGCTATCACATGAGAATATAGAACTTAGGATTAAACATACACTTATAACATTTCGGATCAAAAGGTTTAAGCCAGCGGATCCAAAGGATATTACGATCGAAGGACTTCATAGTTCACATTATCTTAACATCCAACATAAAAATAAAAGCAGTTCGAGTTGCGGCGGAAAGTGTGTGAATACATATATGATGATATGTATTCGAGGTTAACAATTCTAACAAACATCAAGGACAAAGGACTTCTCAACACTCCTCCATCATCGAGATCCGAGCTCAACCCGCACATTTAAAACAAACATGTAGGCTAAGTACAAAATTTGTACCCAATGGACTTATCTGGAAACATTTTATTTTCTTTGAATTACTCTGCCAATATAATGGTAAGACACAAGGGTTTTATTTGAAAATGCCTTGCGCTTACTAAAATATTTTCACGAGTTTATAAAAGTTGCTTGGCCAAGTATTTTCTTAGTGTGCATGATCCATATCCCTTATTATCATTCCATCATCTTATCATAGTCGAAAGTCGTGAAGGAGGCCTCCCTCTACGACCCCGTGACCGGCCGTGAATTGTCCTTACAGCACACAGTCACCATCAGTGTACACGTTAATCCTAGCCAGGTATAAGCCTTCCGGCATAGGATCCGATATCGATTTTCATTCATAAGTTGGGAAGGACCCAACAACATCACATCATTCATGGATAGGATACAATACACAAAACGTAAACATTTTGGCAGGTAATCATGTAAACCATTTTATCCATAGTTGAAAAGTACTATAAACAAAGACAGTTGAAAAGAGCAGCAAAGTGATTTTGTTTTAGTAATAAAGCCCACCTGGAAATTATTGATCGTCTTTAACGTTTGCTTACTCGTCAACGTCCAAATTTGGTGCGTCGTCGTCACACCTTTATATAAAAGGATGTTTTAGACGTCGTTACGTAATTCGAGACTTACAAAGTCTATAATAAGATTCGATATTTCATATCGATATGAATTGAATTCTTTAATGAATTTAATTCGTTTTTCAAACGCGTATCATCTTAACATTTCTCGTTCTTCAATAGAGACGAGATATGTATTGAAAGTTATCAATTTACCCCTCTTGGTAAATGGTCCAACGTTTTGTCACGTTTTTCGATTTCACGACTTCAAATGTGAAATTCTTTCATATCAACGTGATGTCATTAGCAATTGATGCGTCTTACGCGTATTAGCGTATTTATCGAACGTATTTCGTACGTTGATCTCAAAAGTCAACAATTTTGACTTTTCTTAGTAATTTAATTACTAAGTCATACTTTAATATTTAAATCTTTCGAAAATCAATTTCCAATTGATTTCTTTTTATAAACTGTTTTAATATGTTTAAAAATAATTTTTAAACATATAATTCATTATAAATAATGAATTTAAGGATTTAAAATCCTTATTCCAATTTTAAAAATAGCTCACGGCTATTTTGTATTTTATCAACCAATTATTTTCGAAAATTGCCCATAATTTCCAAATATGTCTAAAATAATATTAGACATATAATTTATTAATAAAATTGATTAAAAAGGATTTAAAAATCCTTAGAAATTCTTTAGAATTTCTCGGTAATTATGAAAAATTACCAAACAATGTCCAAAATTTTTTCTAATATTATATAGTGTATTATCATACATTATGGTCATTAATATATCATAATATCATCCAAAAAATTTTCGAACGTCACCTTATTATTTTTATAAGGTCACGGCATTTTTGAAATAAAATGCCCAACAAATTCCTAAAATTTCAACAAATTATCACAAGGTCCAAACATTAGTCCATGACATATTTATATTACATAATTCATGATATAACACTTATATATCATACAAATGTCTCGGCTTTTTCATAAAATGCATCAAACAATTTTCTAAAATTTTCCAAAAATCATTATATACACATAAATCATATTATAGCAACATTTCAACATAACAACTATCAAAACCAATTTATTCATCACCATATTGAGCTTAGCTCTTGGTTTATTTGAATAAAGTAGGTAAGTGATTTTCAAAATTTCCAATAACAATATAGAATGCATAAAACATATTCTAAGCTAATAATTTAGCATTGCATGTACTAAATAAAAATCACACATCAACTTATATATATATATAGGCTTCGGTATTCTTTCAAAATAATTGATAAGATTTTCTAAAAATTCTCAATAATTTACAAGAGATATATATATCATCTTAAATCAACAATGTGTACTTGCATGTTCTAAATGAAAATTATACATTAACTTATGTATATATATAGCTTCGGCTCTTTCTTAAAAAAATAGATAGACATTTCCAAAAATTCTAATTAAATCATAGGGTATAAAATTTATACTCTAGAGTAACAAAACATCATTGCATGTTATAAAATAAAATCATACACATATATATGGCTCTCGGTCCCTTTAAAAAAACATAGATAGGAATTTCTAAAAATTCTAATTAAATTCATATAGACTTTCAAAATATCATAGAGTAATTATATGTCATTGCATGTCTCATATAAAAATCATTTATCAAAGGATTATATATATATATATTTCGGTCATATATAGAGATATAGCAAGAGTGCTCTAACAATTTTCAAATAAATACTTTGGACTTATAACACATCATAGATCAATAATACCACATTGCATGTACCAAATAAAAATCATACATCCACTTATTAATTCATATATGCTTAGGTTCTTTTAAAAGAAATATCAATATATTTCTAAAATTCTCAATTTAATTTACAAAGAACATATATGACATTATAAATCAATAGTCTATACTTCAAATTAAATCACTATGTCTCGGTCATTATTTCAAAATTTTGTATCATGTTTAATAAATTTTAAAACATGATCTAAGCTTCAAACACCATGCTACACATTCTTAGCACTCAACATAGCTATGGATTCGAAAAGTTTTGAAGTAAAAACCCACATGCAATCCATTTCTAAGAACAAGAACACATATCTACATACCTCTTATCATCAATACACATGCATTAACAAGATATCACCAACAAAGATTATCTAAAACACATGCAATGAATTAGACCACCTCTTCGAAAATTTTACAAAACTTTAAGGATAATCGAAGCTCTTGTTTTGATTCCTACCTTGGATATATGGATTAATGGTACAATATACAAGATGGTAGGGTGTTGTATAGAAGATGGGAAGAAAATTCAAGCTTGGTAATGGGGGAAGAAGCTCTCGGCTGTTTCAGAAAATGGGGAAAGAAAAATGGAGTTTGAGAGAGAGAAGAAGAAGAGATTGAGAGAGAGAATGATGGGTTGAGTGTATAAGTGTTTGAGTGAGTGAGAGGAGTGAATAAAATCTGAATATCTACCCCTATAACCTCACATCTCTCGGCCCTCTCTCACTTGCACACACAAAGACCCTTCAATTTATTATTATTATTCTATGTAGCTAGTGGAGGTTAATCATTGTTATCTTACACACAATCTTCTTGAAAATAGCTACAATACATCATTAGTGGGAGATTTGTTGATATAAAATCTGAATATACATATATATAATGCATGTAAGAGTGATATAATTAAAACATACTTTGTTATATACATATACATAGTTCACGGCTTTTATGCCTAAATCACATTAAATAATTTAATTCCATACTAAACATACATATATACATCATATAATATAATTTAGATGATAATTAATATCATAGGTTAATAGCATAAGTGAAGAAAATAAAATAATCCAACCTTGTGCACATAAAATGGCTATCGGCCATTTAGCTAAACTAAAGGTTAAATATTTTATTTCATATCATTCATAGGTATGTGCACCTTGGTATATGATTTAAATGATAATTAATAGCATAGGATAATTAAAAAGGCATGAATTTTTCGAAGAAAACCCTAATTTCGAAATATTAGGGTTTTCGAAACTAGATTTGAGATTTTTATTAATTCTAATGTTCAAGCATTAATTAAATGCTTATTTGTACAGTAATATCATAAAAATATCATAGGAAATAATTTCCTAAAGTTTCTTGATCATTAAACCATCGTTCGTTTCATCTCTAAACGTTGACGTTTGAAAACGTCTCAAAACGTTATGTATCGACTCCTCTTTTAAATGGTCGTAAATACTCGTACTCCCATTATTAAAATATTCCATTAATAATGGAATATAATCTTAAGCTTGATTGCTTAGAAAATATCGTGAAATTTCAACAGTCGACATGCATTCGACGTTAAAAATGTACTGCCGATAAAAGTTAAAACTTTCGATTTCTTTCATTCACTAATTTGAGTGAATGTGTAACAGAAAATTATTCCTTTGTAAATATTTGAAATCATATTCGATTTCATTTGGTTTTGATTTCACGGCGAAATTCTATTTTACGGGTTTTAAAAACCGTAATTAGGCTTTTAAAACTGCGGGTTATTACACTGAAGTCCTTCGGATCAACATAATCAAATCCAAACTTCAAATTCAAGGAGATCAAGGAATCACATCCCCTCCAAACAACTTGAAGAATATCCGAAGAACATTCAAGATCGTTCAAGAATCACATTGAAGGGAAGAATCAGAGATAGACAGAGATCGAACTCATCTCAAATATATCAAATCCAAATTCAATTGATTTTGTTTACAATTTTGTATTTATAAAATTTAAATACAAAAATTTGTGTTACAATCACATTTATAAAATTTGGATTATCAAATACCACATTTCTCTATCAAACAATATTCATGCTTAATCACGTGATATAATCCATAAGTCTAAACATCTAGAAATTAAAGTAAAATAGAAAAGGACTTTCCTTGCAAGTTTTGGACCCAAAAAAGAAGAAGAAAAAAGTGAACTCTTTTGTGATGCTATCCTAAAGGGACCACTTCTTATGCCACTAAATTAAGTAATGCCAAAGAAAATATTAATAATGTTCACTTATTATGAGTGAATTTAATTGGTGAATTATATTCAAATTTGTCGTTTGAAAATTATTGGATTGATTGAATAAGTTCATATATCATACACATCTAATGAATTATTAGGTGTTTGATTTCAATACGCAATATACTAATATAAATAATGTCTCAATTTAATAGTTTCATGTTCACTTATCATGACCAAATTTAGTGTTGATGAATTGTATAAAAAGTTGTCGGTTTGAAATTTACTGAATTGATTAAGAGTTAATTATCGTTAAATATATAAATTTGATTTGTCACATAAACTTTAAAATTTGAATGACAATACACAAACTTTTAATATTTCTTATTTTACCCATAATATTCAAATGCCCCCAAATTGAATATGGAATGGTGAAATTATAAATGATGTGATAATCAAAAAGACATTCTTCGACCTAAACTACCTCGTTTTGAATTGTCACATAAAAAACATATAATTTCCACATCATCAACCTCCTCCTCTCCCTCTCTCCCTTCCTCCTTCCCCCCACCCTGATACCACCCCACCAAGGCACCAACAACCTCTTTCCTCCTCTTTGACGACTGCCACCTTCACCATCTCTAACATCCTCCCAGCCTCCAGAAGACAGTCATCGCCACCAACACACCAACAACCTTTCATTTACAGTTAGAGACGTTGAAAAGTGAAACACCAAAAATTCTGCAAATTTGAAACTCAACCTCCCATCTCCCTAATTTCTTGGGCGAGAACTCGAAAAGACTCGACACAATGGGAAGTAACCTATTTTATTTATCAAACAATTTTTGGTGTTGGTGGGTATGTTGGTGGTAGTGGTGTCCTCCGAGAGATGGGGGTGGTGGTGGAGGCGGTCGCCCTGATGGGGGAGGGTGTTGGTGAAGGTGAAGGTAAAGGTAAAGGTGGTGGTCGTCAAGGAAGGGGGAGGTGGTCGTTCGCATCTTTGACTTTCCATTCATCAGCCACCTCAACTTCGATTCAACAGCCGCGAAATGGCCACCAACACTTTTGATGAAATTCCCCTTGTCATCGGCACCGCTATTCGAGTTCCCCCTTCTGACAAAGGGGGTTAGTTTCTGCATCGAGAATTCACCTAAATCGGGCTTGAATGGGATGAAGAATCTAGGGTTTTCTCTAGTTCAGGAAACAGACTGAGGAGATGGGGAGAGAGGGGTGAAGGTGGTGTGATATAGAAACTATTTTTTATTGTTTATTTTCTGAGATATTTCACAACTGACGTCGTTTTGATTGTCCCAACATTTTTAATTTCAACATGTCATATTCAAGGCAACTCAATTTTGTGGAAAAATTAGAAATATCAAAAGATAATATATTATTATTTAAATTTAAAATTCATGTGACAAATCAGAATTATATGAAAAATTGTATATTCAACTACAATTAATCCATTCATTAAATAAAGTTGTTGGTTTGAAATTTACTGAATTGATTAAATAAGCTCATATATTCCTATTTAATGAATTATTAGGTGTTTGATTTCAATAGACTGAAGAAAAATCCATCAAAGAGCTCAGTTAATCCTTCCACTTGTATTCATTTAATTTATTGATGATCTACATACACGACCACAGTTATATTGTACTATTCTTCTTGCTCCAAATCAACTATTCTCTCCGTCCCACCCAAGATGATCTGTATTCATTTTTGGGTTATCTAACCCAAGATGACATGTTTCATTTTTTAGAAATAATGATTTCTTCAAAAGTTGCGGAACCTACCTATTTTTTTATCACTTTAATCACTTTATATCATTCTCCTAAATAACCGTATCGAAAAGAAATGGACCGTCAACCCCACGGGCGTAGTTCAGTTGGTTAAGAGCTAGGAGATTTGGAACAAGAAATGGACCGTCTTGGGTGGAACGGAGGAAGTATTAATTAGTAAGATATTTCTTGACATTTTCTAATTAAATCTTTCTTACTACAACAAAAATTGGATATAGGAGCATTTATTTAGAGGCACTTGTTACTGATTGTCTCTAAAATATATTTTGAGACAATTAATCAGATATATAAAATTTAGGGGCACAAAAGAAATTTAGCTAAAATCTACTAACACCCAAAACCCTTAATTTTGGGCAAAAGAAATTTAGTCATGATTTCAAATTTCAATTGAATTCGGGCCACAAAACGCCCAACACTATTCAAATTATTAGTAACCCGGAAAAGGCGAAGAAGAAGAAGAGAGAAATTAAGGCGATGCGTGTGCGTGATTGTGCGTGAGAGAAATGGAGAAGATCTGCGTGGCGGTGAGTAAGACCATCCGCAAACGAAGAAAGCGTTAATGGATTTCACCGGAAGGTTGAAAGCAACCGTATTTATTGCACATATCTCACGGCACCCCGTTTTCGGGTTTCTTATGCTTTGGTGTCGACATCGAGTATCGTCATGCGTGCATGAGCTCTCAATTAATTTAGGTAATTTTATCGCTATGTTTTCGATTTCGTATTTTTGTTTATTTGCGGATCATTTGTTCGATCCGGAGAGCGATAATGGTACATTATGTACGAGCTTCGATCAAGGACATCATTAATCTTTGCTATAGAGGGGTTTAATGGTGCGTTTAATACTTTTCTTTGTAACTTTGTTTGATTCTTTTGAGTTTTGAGTAGAGTGATGCTTGGAGGCTAATGAATTATGCTTTTCTAGATTGGATGAAGATTATGAACTAAGCGAATTCATATCGATTAAGCTAATTAGTAAAATAAATGTTTGCTAAGTTTGAACGAATAAATTCGTGATTTAGTATGAAGGAAAGAGTTCGGGCATATTAGGGATGAGTTAAGAGTCTGAACATGTTCATCATAATGATGCTTAATCTTGGAGAATCATTTCTATGCTGAAGGAAGATTCTGGTAAAGTTTATAGTTCCTCTTTCATGTGATAATATAAAGGGTTCAGACTACAAGATAATGAATAACTACCGAAGTAGAAAACTTGTTTCTAGTCTTAGGGTGGTATTCCTTGGTATTGGAAGCTTCTTTTAGGGAGGTGATATTTGGTATTATGGAATTCTCCAATCAGTTTTATGATAGTTTGTTCTTGTTACCATCATTCTCGTGATGGTTTTTTTAGCGGAGTTAATTGATTTGTCATTCTTCAACTTCTAGTCATTACGATTGTCCTTTCATGAGCTTATATTACATCTCTGTTGAGCATTCTGTTTTATTATCTGCAAAAAGTATCTTACTATTACAAAATTAAATGGTAATATAGGAACTGCATTTGCTTACGGACAGACTAGTAGTGGGAAAACTTTTACTATGAATAGTTCAGAAAATGAACCAGGAATTATTCAAAGAGCTGTCAGAGACATTTTTGAAAAAATTGAGAAGGTATGATTTACATTTTGTTGCCAATAGTAAATTTTTCAATTGGTATCTTAAAGGATTAAATTTGAATTTCTTTTTTTTTCAGACATCGGATGGGGAGTTTCTGATTCGAGTTTCCTACATGGAAATTTACAATGAAGACATTAACGATCTTTTTGCTGTGGAAAATCAAAAACTTTAAATTCATGAGAGTTTGGTGGTAAGTGGTGGTTAAATCCATTATAGCATGTTTGGTCAAATGTAGAAGAGAACTGCTAGCTTTGGCCTTCTAGCGTGGAGTATTTGTTGCAGGGCTAAGGGAGGAAATTATAAACAGTGCTGACCAAGTGCTCCAACTTATCCAACTTGGAGAAGGTTTGATCTTGGACTAGAATGCAAGTCAATGGTTCTTGGGCTTACACTTGAATGTTCTTAGATAGATCTTTCGTTCTTGCGGACTAATAGGCATTTTGGTGAGACCAGCGTGAATGCCGTAGCGATGAGATCACATACTATTTTTAGGATGGTATGTTCTTCTTTTCCTTCTTCTTCTCCTCCTCTCCATTTCTCTCTCTAATGAGGCACTTTGTTGAAAGTTTATGTCACCTTAATTGAGTGATTTATGATTCCTGTGTATTTCATTAACTGCATTGTATTTCATGATTAGGTCATTGAAAGCAAGGGAAGGGTAACAAATTGATAATAGTCCGGATGATGCTATCCGTGTCTCTATCCTGGTTTGTACCTATCTATTCAAGTTATTCAATGTTAATTTCTTGTTGTCCTTATATTAAGAAGTCTGAACACAACTGATTGATTCATTTGAGAAGACTATCTACGATTTGTGCGTAGATAGTCGGTATTTTTATTAAACCAATGCAGTGAATGTCTAAAGTGGAAGTATTTTATAGGAATATTTATTGAAGCAATTTTTCCAAAAAGAAAAGGTTAAAAAGTTAAAAGACCTCACTTTCATTCATCTAGTTGCAAGCGTGACAACAACTCATCTACTAAATCTTTAACAAAGTCCTGATTCAGTTAAGCATTATCTTTTCTGACCAAAAAACTATACCATATCTTCTCATTTTTTTTGATTGACGCTTGTTTAATTTCTTGTAAGTAGAATTTAGTTGACTTAGCCGGCTCTGAAAGAGTAGCGAAAACCGGAGCTGATGGAGTCCGTTTGAAGGAAGGGAAAGCACATTAACAAGAGCTTAATGATTCTTGGTAATGTGATCAACAAACTGAGCGAGGGTGGAAAGCAAAGGTAGTTGCAGGTGTCTATCTATTAAACCTCGCATTGAAGTCTATAACTCATCATCAAATATAATTTATAGGGGTCACATTCCTTATCGGGACAGTAAGCTTACTCGCATTCTTCAGCCGGCATTAGGTGGAAATGCAAAAACTTCAATAATTTGTCTTATTGCTTTGAAGAGGTATGTAGCCACTACTTTTTATTGAAGCTAAATTATTTGAGATCATATTGACGTAGATATTTAATATTATATCTGATTCATATAGAAGAATCAAAAGGACACTTGATTCGCTAGAGAAAGAGGATAACCAACGTGTTCAGTGAATGAGGTTTGTCATATGATTAGGAAATTTCTTGGATGTCATTGTTTTTCCTTACTTCACATGTGGCATGTGAAGAAACTACTATATGACTTTGGCATCCAACTCGCAATGCATTCTTAAGTATAACTAAACTTTTCAAGGTTATATTTATATATGCTTTTAATAGGTGTGTTTTATACACCTATTGGTTAAAGAATGTGAAGATATATTCTTCTTGCTCTATAAAGTCCAAGATCACCTTACCTCTTTATATAGTGAAATTAACTTCTTGATATTAAAGAGAAGCTCTAATCGAGACGTGAAGAGGAAGGAAGGGCGAGGAAATGAGAAAAGCCCTTTTGGAAAGGAAGCGCAAATGGAAGGAGATTGAGGCTTCCTCATATCATCTATTCCAATCTTTGGCATGAGGAGGAGGCGACTATGGCGGCAAATGGAAGGAGATTGAGGCTTCCTCATATCATCTATTCCAAATCTTTGGCGAAGAGGAGGCAACACTATGGCGGTACTGCTTTCGTCTTGTAGGAGGTGATTCGGTCTTGATGATACATTTGCACGTGAAAGAGTGGCAAGCATTGCCCATAGAATACACGTAACTCAGTTATCTCAACGTGCACAACATGTTACTATTTGCCATTGCTAAAATTCGATTGATTAAAGCATCAATCTTCTCCACTTTTGAGTCTTATTTCTCCTATTATGCAATCGTACTTATGAACATAACAATGATTTTCTGAATATCTATCTTGTTACAGACTGGACTAGATGGTGTTGTTTGTGTTCTTGATGATGAACCCACAACAAGTGGCGAGCATCGCTGGCTAGATTGATCTAGTTTATGTCGGACCCAAAGAATCGCTTCTCCACACGGTGTAATGATCCGGCTGATTACGGGCGGTATGTCTCTTAGCATCTGAATTCCAACGAATAGTTTGTTGGGAAATTCTTGTAGGTGGTTACGAACAAGGCATTGAGGTGGACAAGTTGGCCTTCGTTTAATTACAAAGGCATGGACGGACTATCATTGTTGCAAAAGAGTTGAGTATAAGTTCATCTAGTATTGCGGATGGAAGGTTTGTATTTGTTTTCATGTCTTTACTCTATTTTGTTTTAGATTCTAATGGACTATAGAGGTTTCTTTCTCGTTTCTTGCCTACTATTCTGTTTTATATTCAGACTTCTTCGATTTATTTCTAAAATTGTGCTTGGGGCACAAGATGTGTTTGGGCACAAGATTTCTAATTCTACACATGAAAGTATTCCTATTTTTATGTGAAGGCTCAAGTAAGTGTCTCATAATATTAATTTGTAGACATATATGAAAGTTTATTGCTACACATTATATGCCTCAAATTGAATTTAATGGCACAAGTAAGTGCCCCAAGAAATTAATATGGAAACATAAAAGGAATTTTGATGCTACACATTTTATGTCCCGATATTTATATAAAAGATACAAATAAGTGTCTCGATATTACATTTCAAGGCATATGTAAATGCCTTGAAATACAATATCGAAACACTTATTTATGTCTTTTATATAAATATCGGGACATAAAATGTGCCTCAAGAAATATTGAGACACAAACTAAATCTGTTAAGGGGCATTTATATATGCCTTAAGAAATCAATCTTGAGACATATGAAAATGATTGGAAAGCTATTGGTTTAGAGACATTTAAAAAGAGCCCCTAACACTATTGGGACACGATACTTGACAACACATGTGATAAATGCCCCCAAAATCATAAGTGCCCCAAAATTGTATATATTGAGGCACTTTTCGATGTCTCAAAAACTATTTTTTGTTGTAGTGTCTGAAATTAATTAGCATTAGATAAGAAAAAAAATCCTTGACATTTACATTTTTTTCAACTTTAATCCCAGTTTATGAATATAAAACAATCTCCAACCAATAAAGTATTATATCATTTACTGAAACCTCGTGAGTTGACCTTCTTTGACTTTGAAAATTGTGAAAAAATTCTTCTGTCCAATCATGTGCTTGGAGCTAGGGCTGGGAAAAAATATCGAAAAATTGATATACCGGACTTATCGTGCCGAAAGTTACCAAATTTTCGGTATACTGTGATTTTCGGTACGGTAACGGTATCAATTTTTCGGATACTGCGGTATACCGATATATACCATACTGTGGTATATACCGAAAATTTAGGTATATACCGGTATATCGATACATACTGGTATATCGGCATATATTTATATACGGTACATACCGAAAAAATCGATATACCGAATTTTTTGGTATTTATATAGAGGTGATATGTTTGCACAGAACTGGTGCTTGTAATGAACTGGTGCTTGTAGCATCAGAAGGTTTTTGTGATGAATGCTTGTTTCATAATTAGCTAATGAACTGGTGCATCAGACGGTTTTTGTGATTCAGATGCTTGTTCTTAGACTTATCCTATTGCTTCATCATTGATTACTTTATTGATCAAAATCCATGTAATGAAAATTATATGTTCCAGAAAAAGTAGGAGACAAAAAAGTAGCCACATTCAAAAAGAGATGTAACTAACATAATCAAAAGAAATGTAACTAACATAATCATCCATAATTACCAGTTTTCAATATCCACAATCCACAATCTACAAAAGTAGCCACATTCAAAATACCAATTTTCAATATCCACAATCCAAAAAACATCAGACCATGATCATCCATAATTACAACACTTCACAAAAGTAGTAATTGTTTTCCATATTCAATAGAATTGGACTAAAAAATAAGTTCTTGCGATTCATTTCACATTCACTTGATTTGGCTTTCTTGAGTTGGAGCAAGCATTGGTTGCACGAGCTCTTGTGTTGACGGTGGTGGTGTTCTTTGCTTGAGTGCCCACCCTTCTTACTATCATCTTCTTCTTCCCTATTTGATCTAGTTATCCTTTGGTTGTCACCGATTAGTCTCCCATTTATATATGCATCCCGGTCCTTTCGAAATGAACAAACCAATTCTGAGCTTGCCTCGGCTCCTCTTTAGCAAGAATCCTTCTTCCGGTTGCTTGTGATGTAGTATCACAAATACTACTTCAGATGCTTGGATAGGTTGCTTCAGGCTGCTCTCTTTTCCTATCAAGCATAGAAAAATTATTTCAATATTGTAATATAATAAATATGACAATACAATGAGAATTAATACCTGTTCCTTCGAAGGCTTTTGAACAGCCTCATTTTTGCATCCTCTCGAATTATGGCCTACTTGGAAGCACTTCTGACATGTCATTCGAACTCCAAGCTTCCTTAGCTTAGCAAGATTCTTAGGATTTTTTCATCATCGCATCCTTTCTTCTTTTCTTTTAGGCCTTCGGCATGGGTTTTACTAAAGGTGGTACCTTTGGATAGCCATCGACCTTTGCCACATCTTCTCACCATTTAGTGCTCCAAGGTGAATGAGTATGCCTTCTTATATGTATCAACTGTGAAATAATGACTTACATAATCGGTAGCATTTTGTTTCAAGTAGTGTATTGTGCTAGACCATGAATCTGAGGATCCTGTGATATCCCAACTCCTACATGTATGGGTTTTATCCCTAATTTCACCGCAAACATATCACCTCTATGCTTCACCTCAAAAATCCCAAACTGCCCTAGACTTGCTACACAATGCCTACTCCATTGCTTCATCTCTTCCAATTTTTTTCTTATTTTAGGACATAATTTATCCCTAACCTTATCCATCTTCTCCATTTTTTTATATTGTCTCTCTCTTAAACGACTCCTAATATCCTCAGGCATGTGAATTATATGTTTGCTCATTGCTTTGACAATTGTTCCATTAAAAGTTTCACTCAAATTATTAGTGACTGCATCACTAACACACATAGTAGAGAAGAAAGCCTTACAAAATCTTCTAGGATCTCTTTCCATGAAATTCTCATAAGCTGCAGGATCTTCAGCCTTAAGCTCACCCACAACTAGATCCCACTCTTCTTTGGTAAGTACATCTAACCGCCTCCGTAAGATGTTCATCAAGATTGATCATTTGAATGTCTTCTTCCAATTGTTGTACACATGCCCCGCGATTCTATGATCGGCTAAAGGTGTCAATGAACTTACAACATTCACAAGTCCCACGTGAAATAAATTACATGTCATCAAAAATCACTAATAAAATTCATATCAAAGGTCGTGAAATATAATTATAAAAATATTCAACTAACCTTTTGTTGATCACTAATTATTGTGACACCATTTCCATCTCTGATGCCTAGTTCTTCCATCAAAATTTGTAAGAACCAAGTCCAGTTTACCTCATTCTCCACACCCACTACTGCCCAAGCTATAGGGAACATTTGATTGTTTGCATCTTTTGCTATTGCACACAACAATTGCCCACCTAAATGAGTTTTAAGGTGACATCCATCTACACCAATAATCCACCTACACCCAGCCATGAAACCCTTTTTCAATGCACTGAAACCTATGTACGATCCTTTGAACACCGACCTTCATCAAGTAGAAGCTCAAACCTCCTTCTCTATCTACTCTAACCATTTCGGCAACATAATTCCTAAGGATTGCATAATGATGTTTCACTGTTCCTCTCAGCAATTCTAGAGCATGTGCCTTGGCTCTGTGCAACCTCCCTCTAGAAGGTTGAACCCCAAATTTTTGATTACAGTCCTCTAGGAACTTTGAGATACTCATGTCAGGTCTTACTCTAAACACATCAATATACTGTCTAGTAAGCCACTTATAGTTAGCTTGTTTGTTGTGGATATTAAATGGACATGTGTGTGGATCAACAACTACCTTAAGTGCAAAGGAGTTCTCATTTTTCATCATATTGCCATAACATCTCCACACACAGGGCAGTTCACACTTGACCTCTAGTTGACCTTGACTGACTCTCCTAAAGTGGATAGGGTGACCACACACAATTGCCCAAGTTCTAAGTGCATTCCTACACTGCAAACCATCCTCAAATCTCATCCCTAATACCACTTTCATCTCCTTATGGTCACACTTAGGATCATAATAAATCTTATGTGACTTTCTTCTCATAGAATCCCCCTCTCCTTCTTCCCCACTAGAATCAGCTATGATTTCATCAGATAAAACATAATCACAAGACACCTCATCACTACAAGAATCATCCTCTAAGATAGCTTCGACATCTAAGACACCATCAGCCCCTACAAGAATCTCTTGCCTAATGTTCTCTCTAGCCTCTAAGTATTCCTCATCATCCCCTTCACTCATCAATTCAACATCTACAGAATCACTATCATTACCAGTTTCCTCATTCTTACGATCTCTATCCTCCTCTTCATCGCCATATGAGTACTCACTTTCACTATAATCCACAGCCCCCTTTGCATCCCCTCCTCCCTTCTTCTTTCCATCATCCACATAAACAACACTAAAGCATCTAGAATTTTCAGATAAATGCTTGAGCATTTGCATGACATCTTTATCATCACGAATGTTAATGAAAAGAAGAGTTCCAGGGACTTTGTAGGCAATACATTTCCAAGATTCATAACCTAACTTTTCAATTTCATCCTTTAAATCAAAATATCTAAACATATCAGGATCAAACCCATGTTTCCCTAAAAAATCACCCCCTAAGTAAAACCTAGAACCCCCAACATCTATGAATTTGCCTCAATGATGTATATACATCGAGAATGTGTCACTACAAGTTGATTCAACCAAATATAAAAATTATTACATTAGTTCAATAATAGAAATTCGTGAGAAGTTCAACAATATGAATCTTAATTTCAAAACAATTTCAAAACCCTAATTTGGTACAAAGATTCGAACCTATTTTCACTAAACAACAATAATTAAAATGATAAGCATTTTCCAACTAATAGCTAAAATACAAAGTGCTATAAGTTAAAAAAAATTAAAAATGAGCAAAAGCCCTACCTGTCCTCCATTTGCAAGACAAAAGCTTAGGACCACCACAACCACCACAGATTTCCTCCTCACTCGCGACAATAGAAAAAGCAAGATTCTTCATAAGCTTTTCACGGTTTCGCCTTTCCTCGTGCCTTTCCTCGTTTCTTATTATAAATTAAGGATGCCACATAGACCACCACGTCGACTGCCAGCTCGATTTCTTTTTAGCCTGAATCTCGAATCATGGAAAAATTGAACACGGGTTAAAGTTTGTGTATTTACAGAAAAAATTGAAAGTTCATGTTCAAAACGGTTTGGCAGATATAGTTCATGTATTTAAATGCATTTTTGCCTAAACTAAGTGACATCTATGTTATATGACTAATTTACGATGAGTTTAAAATAATTATAACTTTTAAATAGACTTATAAAAGTAAATAAATGGAGTAATATAAATTATATAATAGATTATATTAAATAGTATAGTCTATATTACTATTATATAATGCAAATAACTTATGTTTTACATACACTTTAAACTTTTAATAACCGTATATGATTATTTTTATTTTGATCAAATATTAATATATACTTTTATGTATATTATGATGTA
Organism: Salvia rosmarinus; assembly: GCA_036937905.1. NCBI lineage: Eukaryota > Viridiplantae > Streptophyta > Magnoliopsida > Lamiales > Lamiaceae > Salvia > Salvia rosmarinus. The sequence goes on from CM072821.1 coordinate 59,761,981, forward strand.
AAATAAAAAATAAGAATTAATACAATGAGATACCTATTGAGTTAAACTCAAAAATAATTACATGATCTACTAAGTTATTATTTGAAACTATAATATTAATATATAAAATTATAAAATTAAATATATAAGTCACATTAGCGAAACTAGCGACCTCCTCTAGGAGGTTCCTGCAGGAAAGGCTATGCTAGGGCGTGTGGTCGACGCCTTGGGAGTACAATTATATAGTTATATATATATATATATATATATATATATATATATATATATATATATATATATAATTATAATTATAATCGATAAATAAGTTATGTCTAACTTATATAACTAATCTACAATGAGATAAGAATAATTATAATTCATAAGTAGACTTTGTAAAATAAATGGGATAAATATAATCAAATGATATTAGATATAATATTTAATTCATGCATTGTATAGATGATATTATTAGTATGTAATGAAAAATACTTATATTCAAAATATACTTTAAACTTTCAATAACTATATATATATTTTATATTTTAATCAAACCTTAATATATATTTTCATGTATATTATAATATCAATATAGTTAGTTAGTGACACTAGATTATAACAATATAATATCATTAGAGTTAATTATAAAACTTGAGAAGTAATTGCATGATTTACTAATTATTTTATTTTAAATTAGAATATCAATGTAGTTAGTTATACTAAAGTATATATAAATATACAAGTACGAGTCACATAGTCATATTTATGCACATATAATTATAATTAAGTAATTTTTGATAATTTCAAAAAATTTCAATAATTCCGATAATTTTCGGTAATTCCGGTAATACCGAAGTCCGGTACAGTAACGGTATAAAAATTTGTCATACCGTAATCTTCGGTATACCGATTTTCGGTATGCCAAATGGTTCGGTACGGAATCGGTTTAAAATTTTTCATACCGTAATTTTCGATACGACGAAAAATCGGTATACCGTACCGACCCACCCCTACTTGGAGCTACCATTGTCCAAGTACCTCACGACTTTGCTTGGATCTCTCCTTTAATCAGATCTAGTGCTCCAACCTAAAAATAAATCAAGTTTTAGTGACCCACTTTTAATTGGGTTGTGTTAGCCACATCCTTAGAAATTTAGATCTGCCTGATCACCTTGATATACGTAGAGGGACAAACTAGTTTCCCATGCACATCACCATAATATGGTACTCCCTCCATCCATCAAATACGTTCATTTAATTTCATTTTGGTCCATTCACAAAAAAAATTCACTTCCTTTTTTGGAAACATCAACTCCACATTTTTACCTTAAATCAATCTACTTATTTACAAAATAAACCACTTATGGTCCACCTTTTTACACTCACTATTTATTAATATATTCATTTATTATCCATATGACCCATCTTTTTACACTAACTTACTTTACACTTATTATAATTTATTAAAACCAGTGCCATCAAAATCAAGGAACGATTTTGGTGGACGGAGAGAGTATTATTATGACCCTAAACTCTACTAAATGGTGCTACTATCGTGAGTCTAGCAAAGACGTCCTAAACCTAAAAACAACAGACCTAAGAGTGCTCAATGGAGAAGAAAAGCTCACAAATGGAGAAGAAAAGCTCACACACGAAAGACTTTCTCCGACTCCCAAACACATGCACGCACATCCACTCAACAAAAATTTGTTCTCAAAAGAAACAAAACTATTTATGTTAATGTGCATGAGAAACTAATACGTCCTCTACAGATGTCAAGGTGATTAGACAGATCTGAATTCCTAAAGATATGACTAACACCAAAGACCCATTTAAGGTAACTAAAACTTGATTTATTTTATGTGTGTGTTGGTCTAATGGTAGAGTGGTTAATGCCTAAGGCCAAAGGTCTCGGGTTCGAGTCCACCGTGACGCGGTCTTTAAAATTTCTGTATTTAATTAATAACAAAAAAAATTGATTTAGTTTTAGGGCTGCTCAAAGCACATGACTTGATAAAAAAAATATTTGGTGCGCATTTGGTCGTTTGGTTGAAAATCGAACCGAAAGTCTTAAATCGAATTAATCGAAATGTTCAAAAATTTTAATCGAACAGATCAAACTTTTTTTTCAAACCGAATAGAATTTTAAATTTTGGTTTTTGGTTAACATAAATTCCAATTACTATTTCAATAAACTGACTGTCAAAATTAATCCAGAAAATGATAAAATCATAAATTTAACAATTCAACAATCTAACCTTAAATTCAATAACATTCATAGCATAAATCCAACTATCAAACACTGATAACAATAAATTAATGTTAAATAAACTAATCATTTTGTAACATTTAGATATAGCAATTTTAAAATAATATATTTTAGAAATATCTAAATTATATCATATTTATTAATTAAATAAGATTAAACCCACTAACTTTTAAATTTAATATTATTACCGTTTAGTTTAATCTATATGTGCCCATAATTTATAATAATTTAATTTAATATAGTTTATATATATATATATATATATATATAAATAAAAACTTCGGTTCGGTTTAAATCAAAATTTCGGAATGCTAAACTGAATCAATCCGAAAAAAATTCGATTTTTTATATTTGCATCCAAACCGAAACCGAAGCTATTAAAAATCGATCCAAATCGATTAAATTTTCACGGCTCGAATTTATTATTCGATTTTCCTCACCCCTACTTTAGAGTCAAAGAAACAGATTTCAATAAAGAATATGGTACTTTAATGATTGGAGAAGTTCATATTTTAAATATATCTTATATCATAATTTTACTGTTAAATTTTGAAATTCAATACTTACTAGGAAACAAATACTCCTCATAAAATAAAATCAAAGACATTTCATTTCTTTTTAAGACGGTTATTTAGGAGAAGGGATAAAGTAGTTAAAGTGATAAAAAGTAGGTAGGACCCATAACTTTTGAAGAGATAATTATTTCTAAAAAGGAAACAGATCATCTTGGATGGGACAACCCAAAATAGAATACGGGCCATCTTGAATGGGACGGGGAGAGTAAATAAAATATGATACTTAATAAAAAAAATGGAGTATGTGAGTGAGTAAATTCGGAGAATCAAGACTGCTGATTCTGATTGTTTTTATAAGTTATAACGTGTATTTACAGTAAAAAATAAAAAGGAAATTCAAAATATGATGGTCCTCGATTGTCATCCATGATGACCCCCAATTTGCGCACACAATAATTGCATTAAAAGAGGCGCATAGAGAATGGTGGAGACGCCATTACATTACTCATCAATAAAAGGAAAATACGCGTGGAATCAAGTCTAATTTTATGATACAGATGAACTGGCTATTCGCTGTCACTAACCTCTCTCTCTCTCTCTCACATGTGCCTCGTATACTAATTCTGAACTGTGTGTATTTCATTTTTTATTTGTTGTTTTTAGGGGGCTAAGGTTGAATGGTGTCTTTTCCATTGCCAGTGGGGACCGACACCCGTTTCTTCACCACAGCATTCCAATTCTATTACACCTCCCCAACAGCCAACACACACACATTTAAACTGTAGTAGATAAAGAGCCGTTTCTCTCTACTCCCATATTTTGAAATACTCTCTCTCTCTCTCTGCTTGAGTTGTCCTTATACCTTATTGCCTCTTTTCTGTTACTTTCTTCTTCCTTTCTCTCGAGACCCTTCTTCTCCAATTGATAATGTAAAACGCTGCAACAAATAAAAGCAACAAAAAAGTGGGTCTTTTCCCCTCTTTGATTCTTTCTATTCATTGTAACAAGTCTTGTGTTCGAGCTAAAGAGCATGGCTGGTTACTGCATTTTCTCTCTTTTGGTTATCAATATCTTCTTGCTGCTGGGCTCGTCTCTTGGTGGCGATCCCTATGTTAACTTTGAGTTCGTGGTTTCGTACATTACTGCTTCTCCACTTGGTGTTCCTCAGCAGGTGAACTTCTTTTCAAGTTTTTTCCTGTAATCTTTACTGTATAATCTTGTTTCTCCATTTTGCTGCACTGGGTCTGCTTAAAATGTGCTAGTTGATGATGGGTATGCTTTAGATTTCTGAAAGATTGAATCTTTACCTTCAGATCTAGGAATGTGGATCAAAGATTAGTGTTTTGTTGCTAATCTTGGAGTAAAGATTCAAACTTTATGCCCACTAGTTGAAGCTTAGATCTAAGTTTGATGCTCGTGAGTTTTTGAAGAATTAAGATTTAGATTGCTGAAACTGAAATGCAATGTACCGCAGGTAATTGCTGTAAATGGCAAGTTTCCAGGTCCCACTATCAATGTAACAACCAACGACAATGTTATTGTCGATGTGAAAAACAAACTAGATGAGAACCTCTTAATACATTGGTAAGATTGTTGAAATTACTCTCAATTTGAGATTTCTTGTGAAAAGATTGTCAATTTTGGCAATGGTGATGAAATATGGTTTGCCTTGTGAGAGTTTAGGTCTGGGATACAGCAGAGGAGGAGTTCATGGCAGGATGGGGTGCTCGGCACGAATTGCCCCATCCCTCCAAAGTGGAACTGGACTTACCAGTTTCAGGTGAAGGACCAGGTTGGGAGCTTCTTCTACTTCCCCTCACTCAACTTCCAGAGGGCATCAGGAGGTTTTGGGAGCATCATTGTTAATAATAGGGCGATTATCCCTATCCCTTTCGACACCCCTCATGGGGATATCACCATTGTGATAGGTGATTGGTACACCCAAAATCACACGGTGAGTGCTCCCTCTAGGTGTGAGGAATTAGGAGTTGAGGGAGTTCGTGTGTTTTGTTTCTTGCTTATTGATGATGGTTGGTTTATGTTTAGGCATTGCGGAAGACCCTCAATGGTGGGAAGGATCTTGGGATGCCGGATGGGGTCCTGATTAATGGAAAAGGGCCTTATAGGTATAACGATACTCTTGTCCCTGACGGCATTGACTATGAAACGCTTACAGTTCACCCAGGTGAGTGATTAGAATTATGGTTATGCATCACATGTGACGTGTCTGTATGCCTATTTATGTCAAATTGTGTGCTTTCTGGATGTTAGTATGTTTCTATCTCCTGGCTTCTAGGCACTTTTATGCCTTGAAAATTTCTGATTGTTTAGTTTCTTCAGTTAGTGAATTCTATAAGAATCTGAACATTTATCGTGTTGAAGTCTCCATCTACTAAGAAACAACTGCTAGACTCTAGTAGGGTAATGTAAAATAATTTTCTTTTTGAGGTAGTACTTGCATCCAGTTTCTCAATCATATGGAAAAAGTTCAGTAAGATAATGGAAAGATCCAGTACAAACATAACATGATGCTCCTTGAAAACAAAGTTCGAGCTACTATAATATTCTAAAGCATGTCTTTGCTTCAGTGTGCTTCATCAAGCTTGCGAAGGCGTGTCACAATCATGTGAAGTGTGTAGTAATTTGTAAAGGAATCTTTGAACTGATATACTTTTTTATAGTTCTTTTGTCCTTGCTTTTTTTTTTCTGTCGCCATCAATTGCCTGAATCTTGTGGAATACTATTCATCATTGTTTCTTGTTCTGTCTATTGGTGAGCTAATGCATGATGTTCTTCAGGCAAAACCTATCGGATCCGTGTCAGCAATGTTGGAATTTCGACTAGTTTGAACTTCAGGATTCAGAACCATAACTTGCTTTTAGCAGAAAGCGAGGGTTCGTATACAGTACAGCAGAACTATACTAGCTTAGACATACATGTTGGGCAATCATACTCCTTTTTGGTGACCATGGATCAAAACGCAAGTAGCGATTACTACATTGTTGCTAGTGCAAGGTTCGTTAATGAGACCATATGGCAGAGAGTCACTGGTGTCGGCATCTTGCATTACACAAATTCGAAGGGAAAGGCATCCGGTCCACTTCCCGACCCACCACAAGACCAATTTGATAAGACGTACTCAATGAACCAGGCTAGATCTATCAGGTACCAAGCGATGACCTTTTTTTTAGCTTCACATATTCAATGTCCAAGATCTTTATCCATAAGTTGTGTTGGGATTATGCAGGTGGAACGTGACAGCTAGTGGTGCTCGCCCGAATCCTCAAGGTTCCTTTAGATACGGTTCGATTAATGTGACCGAGGTGTATGTTCTCAGAAACAAGGCTCCGGTGACTATTGATGGGAAAAGACGAACCACACTAAGTGGGATTTCCTTTGTCAATCCTGCAACACCGATCAGGCTTGCAGATCAATATAAGTTGAAGGGAGTATACAAGCTAGACTTCCCCACCAGGCCAATTACAGGCTCACCTCGGATGGAAACATCAGTTATCAACGGCACTTACAGGGGATTCATGGAAGTGATACTGCAGAACAATGACACCAAGGTTCAAACATATCACATGAACGGATATGCCTTCTTTGTCGTGGGGTACTGTACAGCTCCTTTCTTACTATAATTGCACGTCGTATATTGTATCTGAAAACGAGATGTCTGGTTATCTTGGTCTAATCTTGCATCTTGGCCGTTTAACTGCAGTATGGATTATGGTGAATGGACAGAGAATAGCAGGGGCACATACAATAAGTGGGATGGAATAGCTCGAAGCACAGCCCAGGTACATACTTTCTGTGCCCGTATATATATAAAATGCAAGTATTTTGAGACGTCACAAATCAAATACGAGATAAAGAATTGTCCAATCTTTGATTATGGATGCCTCTATCTGTTGTTAGTTTAAAAATATTGTGATCATTGCATATATTATCTCTGTGGACAGTAAAAGAGACGAGCCTCCGTTAATATCTCTGAAATTGCATGACCTAATTTTTCCTACGTTGTTTAGGTATATCCCGGAGCATGGACAGCAATTCTGATCTCCCTAGACAATGTCGGAATATGGAATTTGAGAACTGAAAACCTCGACTCGTGGTATCTAGGGCAAGAAACGTACGTGAGGGTAGTGAATTCGGAGCTTAACAACAAAACAGAGTTCCCAATGCCCGATAATGCCCTCTTCTGTGGTGCACTAAGCAAAATGCAGAAGTATGTCGCCTCAACCAATTTCTCGTACAATCTTGTCTCTAACCTTGGCATTAGCTCGACGTTTCTAATTTGATTCGTTTCATATGCAGGCCACAGGATATATCTGCCGCGAACAGCAGGCAGAAATGGTTGGCCGGCTTCATGCTGATGATCTCTGCGCTGTTTTCAGCTTTCGCTTAAGAAGATCTTCGTTGGCGCCTCGTTGATTGCTGCCTGCAGGAGCCTGGCGTTGGTTTGAGGATTGTTATTGTGAGATTTCATGCTGTAATTGTAGTAAGTGTTGATAAGAATTGTTAGACATTTTAACCTCTATTTTTTTTTTCTATTTCCGGCTGTGGTTTTAATCATGCTCCCGGAGTCTTTGTTTAAGTTATCTGGATTCATTATCATTCTTTTATCACTTTAACTATTGATGTAACGCCGACGATTCATCATTTTTCATACATTTGATATGTTCTTTTTTTTTTTTCATTAAATACATAAATTTTAAAGGCCGCGTCACGGTGGATTCGAACCCGAGACCTTTGGCCTCAGGCATTAACCGTTCTACCACTAGACCAACACAGACACACAACATTTGATATGTTCTTAGCTTTAGCAGCAGTTGAGATGCGCTTACTCTATTTTTTCATCTTTTCATATCTTTTAATATGTTTATATACATAAGTATAGATAGAAATATCCTAATTCTAGAAGAGATTAATATTCAAAGATGGCTTAATTTTTATCCATATGAGCATTTTATGACCTGATATTTTAAAATAGTCAAATATGCCCAATAATTGTTTTGATGTAATTAAAATATAGATTTTGTGAGCTATATTTGTAATAACGGAGCAATTATTGAGTTATATTTGACTATTTAAAAAAAGTCAAGTTACAAAGTACTCACAAGTATAGAAGTCGGATCATATTTGAATATTAACCCTTCTATAAATTAGAAACCATTATAGATCTTGACTAAATAGATGGTTATGATTGATTTAATACTTATTTATATATATATTAATGCTTCTTTTTTTATCTAAATCATAAAAAGATTAATAATGCAAATTAATTTATAGTTATTAGAATAAGGAAGATTTTTAGTTGAATTATCTCTATTATGTATCTTGTTTTTCTAAGAGGGGTTTTTTCAACTTTCCTAAGCAATTAGCACAATCCATATAAAGAAAGACACAATGACAACAATGATACATGGTCACACACATACAATACGAGATTTATGAATCTAGTATAGCTAGGTATATTACTTGATTCAATAGTATGGAGTCTGAATGGATTATACACTCAAGTCCGATCTCAGTGATCCAACTAAATTTTTGGAGTATGAAGTTAGATTTTCGGGCTTATGTTTTTTTGATCCAGACGGAACCCTAATAAGTTTAAAGTTTGGTTATTGTCTATTTAATAACCGTTTCTCCCTGTGATCTGTATCTGAAAAATATAGTGAAATCAATGGCTTGTCATTGCCCCTAGATGTAGTGGTGAATAATTCTTGTGTTTTTTATTTTCTGTCATGATTGTGGTGTGTGTTTTCGCAACAAATATGTATCTCGATTTTAATTTATTCGTAGTTTCTTCACAGTCTATTGTAACTTTAGCATTGGAGAATTATAATACGGCCTAGCGATCTGTTTTGGTCAAACATAATAGCATCACTTATGAACTTGGAAGCAAGACAATTTGGTGATGATATATTGCATGTGAGATAGGGACACGATACACACAATTTTGCAAGAAATAAGGAAATAATAAGCTTTACAGGCTGCCTTGAAGGTCTATGTGACTCACGATGCCGACACATCCCAATCGGAGCAAGAACTATAGACCTTCGTTTGAGATACCATCCTCGTCAACATATGACTACACTTCCCAAAACATATCGTTCGATCGTCGTTGACACAACAATTTACATCATCGATTGGTTTGATGTCGATACATCTCAATATATGCCGCAACACATGGATCCATCCAGAATTTCGCTTCCCAACATATCTCGCAACCACAACCGTGGGTGATACACTTGTTGAGGACGGCGATGGCGACGACTACGTTGAAGAAGAAGAAGATGAAGCAGTCGGATGAAGAGGAAGAAGATCGCGAGTTCTGCTTTGGTGAGCTATGGCTCATTTGTAGAGTTTGACGATGGATCCGTCGAGAGGGTGGATTCGGGAAGCTTCATCTACGATTATGCGAGTAACACGCAAGAAAGCACGTGGGAGGCTGAGAGCGAGAAGAAGTTGAGGAGATGAGCAAGCGGCTAGTCCTGTTATTCCTCATGATGCTTGATTAATCTCTTTGCTCGTCCTCGGACTCGGTTCGGAACCCGATGAAATGGCGAAGGTTCCATCTTGACAACAAGGGTGAAGCGAAGATATCCGTGGGGTATGGCATTTGGAGCGTCGAGTAAATTTGTTATTCCTCGATCCGATAATTCGAGGATTACATTCAAATGTCGATATCATAATCGGTGTCCTTTTCTACTACGTGCATCGCGTGAGGTGGAAAAGTTTGATGCTATACATACTTGCGCACGTAACCCAGTGAATATCGGAGTAAGGAAGGTTAATGCGTGTAATTGCAGCATACATATCACGAAAAATACGAAGGCGGTGAAGTGCTAAAGCCGAGGTCCATTATGGCTGATTTGCGGCGAGTACGGTGTACACGTTACATCTGATGTAGCAATGCGAGCCCGTAATAGAGGCGATCGAGATGATATCTGGTGGACATGAAGAATCATTTCAACTACTACCGAGTTAACGCATATGTTACGGATGAGCAATCCGGTTCGATGGTGACTTGGATATTGGATCGATGGTGGGTTCCGTCACCTCTTTGTCGCCCTCGGTTCATGCAGATTAGGCGTACATTGTGCCTCAGACCCGTGATTGTAGTCGACGATGCATGAAGGGCGCAATAAAGGCATATTATTCGTTGCGTGACAAAGGACGGCAACGAGCAAGTTTTTCCATTAGCTTATGGAATTGGTCCGATCGAGAATGATGTCTCATGATCTCGACTACAAGTCGCTTATGGATCAAATCCGGAGATGTTGATTGTTTCGGATGCCCATGTCGGTTATAATGAGCGCGGTCGAGTGTGTACACCCGATGCAACACACGGATTATGCTACTACCATCTCGCTGAAAAAATCACCCGTTTGGGCAACCATCCATAAAGTTATTTGAAAGCCGCTTATGCGTGCAAGATGCACACTTTGAAAAGCGATGGCTATGTTAAAGTCTCTGAAGGCCGATGGTAGCGGCGCATATACCAGTTGGTGGAGGTTGGAGTGCAGTGGGCTAGATCACGCGATGCCCGTTAGGCGCTACGGTTTATGACATCGAACATTGCCGAATCATTCATTCTCGAATATTGTGGGCTAGGCGATTGCCAATTTGCTCAATGATTGAGGCAATCCGTCACATTCTGAAAAAATGGTTCGATGAGAGACATGAGGCGACAAAGATGTACGCGGTGAATTGACCCAGCAACGCGTAAGATGATGGTATCGATGGAACTATCACGCAGATACGATGTAGTGCCCTCGTGGACTCCACTTTCAAAGTCAAGCACGGAAGCAAAACATTGAGTCAATCTCAATACGCAATCGTATGCGTGTTTGGAGTGGGACATGGATATGATACCGTGTTCTCATGCTGTTCTTGACTATATAGTGCAATTTAAGTTTAATTATGTTAATTTTTTGATCAAATTGATTTCACTTACATATAATTGATTATATAAATTTTTAGTCATAAAGGTCACCATATATCTAACTATGTGGAGTACTACCATTACGCAAAGCTAGCCAAGCATACTCGTATCGGATCAATCTGTTCACCACGATCTACTTGGGTATTCCTCCAGATATTCTTTGGAATTACGTTATGCCTCCTAATAGAGTCCGTCAGGTGGGCCCAAAGTGGGTCGATATCGTCATCCAGCGAAGTGGGATCGAGTAGTAGAAGTCGCACTACGGACATGTAGCTTGTGTGGTAATGAATCTCATCTGCGTCGGAAGTGTCCTTACTTATCCGAGGCAGTGACATTGTAATGAAAGAAACATTCATGTAAAGATATTATTAACATTATTATTATTTTAACTTAATCAAATTGAATTCAATTGAATTGACACTAGAAAAAACATGCTGACAATGACGGAAAATTGTTAGATTTCGTTGTTTTGGATTTTGTTGAATTATGTTGGATTTGGTTGAATATTATTAGTTTTGTTGGATTATGTTGGATTTTGTTGAATATTGTTGGTTTTTGTTGAATTAGGGGATTCAGTTGGATTGTTGTTGGTTTTGTTGGATTATGTTGGTTTTGTTGAATTAGGGATTGATTGGATTGTTGTTGGTTTTAGTTGGATTGATTGGATTGTTGTTGGTTTTGTTGGATTATGTTGGTTTTGTTGAATTAGGGGATTCATTGGATTGTTGTTGGTTTTAGTTGGATTGATTGGATTGTTGTTGGTTTTGTTGGATTATGTTGGTTTTGTTGAATTAGGGGATTGATTGGATTGTTGTTGGTTTTAGTTGGATTATGTTGGTTTTGTTGGATTATGTTGGATTATGTTGGATTCACGAGGTACGGCGTGCAGCACTGCGAGTGCTGCGAAGGTACGGAGTGCGATCGTGGTACACGGAGGTGCGATCGTGCACGTACCGTGCCGCACGATCGCGGCAGGCGCAGTACCCGCGCACGAGGGCACACCAAGGCAGCATGCAGGGCACACGCCCGTGCGCGATCGCCAACCTGACCGTCATCGTGTGCGTGCCGCGATCGTGCGCAAGACCTGATCGTGCCGCGGCGTGTGCCGTGCGATGGTGTCGCACGTGCGATGGTGTGCGCATGCGATCGTGCGCGATACACGGCGATGCGTGACGGCGTGCGCGATCGCGCACGGGCGTGTACCTCGTGCGCGATCGTGCACGTCGTGCACGCACCGTGTACCATGCACGATCGTACGCGCGTGCAATCCCTAATCCGACAAATTGGTTAATTGCAAATTCGGTTAATTGAATCAATTCGATCCCTATTGGTTAATTGCAAATTCGACAAAACTATTAAACTTACAAACTATACATGTAATATACAACATTCGGTTAATATACATGTAAAAAGCGGGCAGCATAACCTCTAAAATATGGATAAGCCGACTGCGCTCGACAAATAGCAACAACAAGCAATAGCCAACAACAAGCAATATACAAAGAGGTCGCACCTCCACAACATATACATAGAGGTCACGACCTCTAATCTGAACAAAAATATCACTAACACGGATAAAAATCAAATATTCGATAAATAATATGAACATCCATTTGCATCGATATACGATACATACCAATATACAAATACATACCAATATACTAGTACATGCTAATTTCTACCTCTTCCTCTTCCTCTTCCTCTTCCTCCCTTCTTATATGGATCACATATCTCATATATATTTCCACCTACTTTATGTCTATATGCTACAACATTAGACATACCCCATTCGATGCTCGGTGAACCGAAATAAGGCGTTCCACGATCGTACGCAAATGGACCATCACGAAATCGTCTTCACGGTCAAATACCTCTGAAGAGGGCTCGTGTAATAACCGCATCATTATTCCATGGTGGTATCGGTGGAGTTAGCCTCGAACCATCTAGTGAAGAGAAGAAAGCGGCCGCAATAATCTAGTCGGGCACACGAAGTCCATCATCTCGCATCCACTGATCACGGTCCATCCTCCAAATCGCGAGTCAAGCGAAGACGAATGACGAGTGCATATCCACGCGTACTATCGCGAACGCGCTCGATGGCGCAAGGATAATGATCTATAAAATTAATATTTAGATAAAATAAACAAGGACACGTAACCATTTAGATAAATTAATATTTATTGTATTAAATAAGGTTACTGCGTGGCACGTAACCATGATGTATAACCCGTCATGCCGAGGACAAGCGCTATCCAATGCGATGGTGGCTGCCATGTAGAAGCAATGCTCTCGGGGTCATGATCAATGGTGCCTCGCTGGTCTTGAATGTAGGACGAAAGCATTGCGTGTACCTCGGACCATTGATTTTGCGAAACATCTATTCAACATTGAAAATTAAGTAATTAGAGATACTACACATATATACTATATATTGATTGTATTAAAGACTTACGAAAAACCGATGTCGAGGATGATTGTGTTTTGATAATCCACCCCATCCAATACGTCGATCCGGGCATCGAGTCTCACCTCAAATACACCATGAATAGATCGACGACTGCAAAATTATTTTAGGATACATATCAATATAAGTAGATGTACTTAAAAAAACGAAGCATATTGTATAAAACGCACCGAACATCAAAGCGCCTCTCGGCATTTCGATATTCACGAAAAATGCAACTGGACTTGTCGATCGATTACTCGAACAACCACCATTGCCTTATTTGTGTTCAAGAAACGCGGTAATTTATCAATGTATCATCGGATAATGGGCGTGGCATCGGGCTATTCACGTATGGTGACCTCATTACTGTAGAAGGTCTCGTGCCCGTTCACCTCTCCGGATCCCGAACTACAAACATTTAATTTAGAAAATGAAAACATAACAAATATAATGAAATATTATAAAGCGCGAATATGAGACTTAATAGTTACTGTTCCTCCAGCTGCTGCTGCACGGGCTCGAAAGTCCGCCTCACGGCGTCGAGGCGTCGATCACTAAATAGGTCCAGTCCATCATGGAATGATGAGATGTAGTTCCGGATGGTACCATGGATCCGTGAGAGTAAGCGGGGAGGGTATCACCTGGTCGATGCGGTCTTTGCCTCGGTAGGCTCAATATGTCCACCGCCTCGAGGGACATACGGGTCGGGCGGTGATGTGGTCTCGATCTTCACCTCTCGCCGTCGTCGTCGTCGGATGAAGTGGGACATGAGGTGCATGTGGAGCCGTATCATCCCTATGTGTGCAACCACATCGACTCTTCTCTAAGAGGTTTTCAAACCACTTTATCTTTGGAATAAATTTGTCTTCGATAGACCTCTCCATGCGTCGCATCGCTCTCTGTCCTCCCTCCCGGACAGATTCCGGATAGATTCACTCGAATCCAACGACGATCGGCGGAACTAAGGCATACAGGTGCCGACCACCTTTGCTCGATGAAGCTGCCTCCACAGTCATCTTCCCGTATCCGTCTCTCAGCGGATGGCGCTGCGGCTCATCAACAACCGGAACCTCAACGAACCCAACCGGCGATGTCCCTCGGGTGGGTATCGAAGGTGAAGGCTCGAGGCTGCTCGATGGAGACCACGAAGATCGGGATCCTCAACAAAGCGTGGAGCCCGCCGGAACTCGGCGTTACGTCGGGGCTCATCCACCGGAGGTGGATGAGACACCACGACGAGAAGGGCTGTCGTCCTCCCTCAAAGGATTTGACGATAACAAAAGTCACACCGAGTGGAGAGGGTGTGAGATGACACCCGATGAAGGTCTAACCTCGAATGAGTCCGGCTCGATGGATGTGAGATGATAACCGACCCACAATAAATTGAAAGATGTTATTTAATATTCTAATAAATACAATACCTCATACATGATTTAAAATTATAATAAAATTCAATACCTCTTGCTCAAAAAAAGTGTAAAGTCGCCGGTGAAATCCTACTCTTGAACTTCCACCTCAACACTCTCGGATCTGTTGTGGGATTGATGACGTCCCAGCTATACTTCCCAAGCTGGTATGATCTCGGTGACCAAGCATATAGTGCCAGATCGTCCGTAAAAGTGGTATTGAGCATTAGGTTGACTTGCGTCAGTATAATATCTCAAGATCCGTAATCAGTGGGCCCCCACGGAAATCGGCAAAGCGCCTCCGGATCGTCGACCAATGCCCAAACCCAATCGCCTATTATCTTCCGTATCGTATCCAAATACGAACCCATAGAGGGTAATAACGTGGTACACGTAAATAGTGACGAAGATCTACATCATCACTAAAACCATTACTACAAAATCTATCTACTAGATTACGAATGTAATCTGTGTGCCCCGCAAAAAGACTATAGACCTCAACGTCGCTCAAGTCGTAGTCTAGTGTGGGATCAAATGATGATGACCCAAATTGCGGGCCGGTGACTAGAGCATAATCTTTAATCGAAAACATATATATCTTCCATTGATGAAAAATACATCTCCGGATCGCGTAGGCTCTGTCGACGGGAGACTAAATGGTGCAAAGAAAACTAGACTTAGGCAGGAGTCCAATCAATCGATGACCAAAGCAACCCCTAAACATATCTACCAACTCTTCAGCCTTATCTAGCAAGACATTCTTAATATATTTAAAATAATCATCCTATAATAAGTCTTTACATCCGCCAATTACATTTATCGTGGTAGGCCTCAAGAAAACAGGATCGACTACAATTATATCAATGTCACATATTACACAACGTACAACAAACCAACAAACTACTACAATAATTATTTCATTTGTATATAATTCACATCAATAAACATCCTATCATACAAATATAAAAATAATTAGAACTACAAATCACCTATCAAAATCGCCATAACTTAATAATACAATTTAACCATTCTAAACCATAAATGAAATATTATTCAATCATATACCATAAACGCTATTTATTCAATCATATTCCAAAAGCAGATATCTCGAAACATACAAGCCATAAACAATATTAACATACTCAATAACATAATTCAACGATTCATATTCAATTATATACAATCATATTATTCAATAACATTTTCCAACATTTATCCAATCTCAATAACATAATTCAACTACTCATATGCAATCATATACAATCACAATCATATTATTCAATCACATCTACCAACATTTATCCAATCTCAATTACAAAATATATTTAAGGTAAACATACTAAGGGTTCACACGAAAACATACCGGTAAATGCGACATATTGCCTTCGAAAATAATACGCATCATTACAAAATTCAATTAATAATTTCAATTAATAACTAATAATTATTTCAATTAATAACTAATAATTAACAACTAATTATACAAAATTCAATTAATAATTTCAATTAATAACTTCAATTAATAACTAATAATTAATAACTTCAATTATACAAAATTCAATTAATAATTTCAATTAATAACTAATAATTAGAAAATTAAATAATTCAATTAATAACTAAATATTAATAACTAATTAATTTGTTGTCTCCGATCGGAAGTAGGTGAAATAAAAATTGAATTAATTTGTTGTACCAATTGAACTTTCCGATCGGTGAAGGCTTCTCCGGTCGAGCGGAGAAGCCTTCACCGACCGTCGGAAAGTTCAATTGGTACAACAAATTAATTCAATTTTTATTTCACCTACTTTCCGATCGAGACAACAATATATTGAAACAATTAGTTGTTTCGATCAGATTCACCTCTTTCCGATCGGTGAAGGCTCTCTCCGATCGTGGGGAGAAGCCTTCACCGATCGGAAACTAGGTGAATTCGATCGAAACAACGAATAACCAACAAAATATTTCCTATATTTCCTAAACATTATTATAATCTTACAAAAATCAAAATCATCAAAATCATCTTAACATATCAAAACAAAATCGCAAAAATCGCATAACTATATTTATAGCAAATAATATGCCCAAAACATAAAACATACCAAATATTCTCGCTCGATTCGAATAAGCAACCAAATATTCTCACTTTCTTCGATTCGAATAAGCAAAACCCTAATTATTAGAAAATTGAGTTAATACATAATTATTAAATGGGAGAGAAGAAGAAACAACGATTAATATGTATATATTGAAACAATTGTTGTTTTGTAAGGAAATTAGAGAATTACCTCCAAAATGATTGGTGGTAACACTTCACGCTTCGCTTCACCACCGAACCGGAATGGGTTCTTCACTTCAGGAACGGAATGGGTTTTCGTGCTAAGCCAAACTTCTAAAAATTTTGAAATGGGTTCTTCACTTCACGGGAACAGGAATGGGCTAAGCCAAACTTCTAAAAATTTTGAAATTTTCTGTATGAAAGTGAAATTTTTACGCACAAATTTTTGTTTTATCAAAGAAACCGTGAAAAACTATTAAATGCCAACCAAATGCCAACCAAATTTTCAAGTCAAAAGATCGCACTATTTTGTTTGAATGCATGATTCTAATGAATGAAAAGACCATCCTCACATCAACCAACGTCCTTTGCACTTTGCGGAAAAACTACTGATAAATAAATGAAATGGGTATATGTAGTAGAAAATTTTGAAATGGATATTGATGGTGACACTTTTATTCATAATGGGCGTTTTGCGCTCCTTTCTCTTTACCAACTTCATCATGTGTTCATGTGGCTGGTTTCATAGATATGCACATTGATTTATTCCTTCAATCACAATTTTTCTAAATATAAATAATTCTCTCAAATATATATATATATATATATATATATATATATATATATATATCTCTCTCTCTCTCTCTGGAAACGGGTCATTTTCCGTGCCCATGGGACAACTGGTGCCATGCATACTTATTTGTCTCTAGTAAAATGACATGTCATTTTATCCAACATTAACAAAATATTATTATCAATATATTCTTTTTGTTTATTGAATTGTCGCGTAAGATTCAAGCTAATGTTATCTTGGTCTGTATAAGTTGACCTGACATTGGATATCCAGTGCTAGCCATTCAATTATTGATAAAATATACTCCATTCGTTCCGATATTATTGACATCCTTCTTTTTGCACGTAAATTAATTAGAATTGTATTTTGATTCACTATCTCTATCTTCTCTCAAACTTATTCCTGATAAATTTACTAATATGTTACTGTTGAATTATATCGTTGTCATGAACTTCATCTTCATGGTTGTGTTTTTCCCTGTTTGCTAAACCTTGTTTATTTATGTAATTCTTGAACGTCATCTTAGACTTGTCTGATATTCATTTGATGTCAAAGCTTCTTTTCTTCTATGCTAATTTTCAACAATTCGCTGCTTCCATGGATATTCCAACTGAAATAAATATGGTTTTCAATTGATTAATCTTAAATAATCATCCTTTATCCCCAGATTTCATGCCCCCTTTATTATTTTTTAGTGGATTTCGTTAGTTATTATTGATCGATATATTTTTTCAAGTGGATTTTTGTTTATGATTCCCTGTTAATAATGGTTCATGGAATAGTATTTTTCCATTGACTCGGATTGACACCCGATTTGCTGCTCATAAGGACTATCTATTGGACAAACAATTAATTAAAAATCTATTGGAATCTAAGTTTATGTTACTACTAATTCATTAGACTTCCGTTTATAAATTAAAAGTACAAAGGCTGGAAAAAGTATATCTTAACTTGTGTTTCATTAGACCTTATTAATGATTATGTTGTTGATGTAACTTAATGTTGCTCATATGTTAGGAAGCTAATATTTTATTTACAAGTTTCAACAGAATAAAAAACAGCTTGGATAGATCTCATGCTGAAGGAGTTCAAGCAGTATTGAAGTCAGTCATACTGATAAAAGTATCAATACCAATGCTCAAAAGACTAAAGACTGAAGTCGGAAGACTGAAGACTGAACATTCAGCGCTGCTGAAGACAAAGAAGTTCGGGAAATGACTAAGTGTCATACCAACAGCTAAGAAGTCGAAACTGTTGATAACTATGTCAAGCTGAAGTGTCAAACACTGAAGATTCGAAGTCACCAAACCGATGGAAGACGGAGTCCAACTTGTTAACAAAACAGAAGAAACACACATCCAACTCAATTGAAAAATACGAAAATATTTAAACCTTGAGTTGTTTGACTTTCAACGTGTTAGAGAGAAACTGTAGAGGATCTTGACTAGTCATAACCACTTCAGAGTTGCAGAGCTCAGATGTACGATGTTGCAGACAAGAAAAGTAATGTACGAGGACTCAAACGGGCAGATTCAAATGACAAATGGAGTGGATGTGATTAGTGTTCCCTCCAATAACACTATTCACCATCTACTCTATAAATACTTGAAGAATCCAACATTTGAAGGTTACTGAAATGCTGCACATTCTAATATTCAAAAGCACCTAGAGCTCATATCTCAAAAACAATCACCCAACGATTTCGAAGAAAAGAGTTCAAAGTATCATTAGTAAATCCTCAGAGCTTACATATATTTAAAGCTCGGGATCTCAACATACATTATCTTATCTTTCTAAATTACATTCTTGTATTATCTTAAGTTTAGAATTCTTCATTGTCGACCTGTGATAGCTCAAATCTAAGTTGGAAAATCCTCTACTCACACTCCCAAAAAAGCTTAAGTAGAAATTAGACAAGTAAGCAAAGAAGCGTCAATTGCTGAAAGTTTGATTATCTTGTACCTGTAAGCAAGAGGTTAGTTCGACTACACCGTAAGTAGCCAGAGATTTTCTAGAACCAGCAAGCGTAAGAAGATATGCCAAGTAAGACGGGATACTGATAAGTTGAACTTCAGCATCTAGGTTTACTTTTATACCCGTAAACAAGACTTAGAGGGTGTTTGGCTGAGCTTATAAGCTCCCCCAAAACAGCTTATAAGCCGTTTTTCAAGCTTAAAAAACAGCTTATAAGCTGTTTTTGGGGAGCTTATAAGCTCAACCAAACACCCTCTTAATCTCAAGTAGTGGATTGACTATGCTATCAGTCCGTGGATATAGGAGTTGATCTTTCCGAATCACATCAAAACTAAGTGTTCTTTACTTTAAGTTCTTACTTCCATTATCTCTTTACATTGCATATTATTGAACTGAACACCATGAGCACATGAGCACAATATATTGTTCTAAAACACTCTATCAATATCAGTTTTATACTGGAAAAAAAACTGAAACTCACTAAACAAATATTTGACTAAGTATTTTATACCAGCATTAGTTTTCGGTAAAAGCAAAAGTTACCACCATATTTTACAAACACATTAGTTATCAATTCAACTGACCAGTTGCATCAGCGATCGATGGGATTGCTAAGCGATATCACTCGATCAAGACTCTACGTACTTGGGCGATCGTGAGATTGATACTAATCTTGAATCGACTTGATTACGACATCTCCGATCGGTAAAAGGTCATGTCTTGTTAAACGAAAATGTTTTAATTTATCTTAACTGGTGTATTCTCATCATACACTAATACGAACCCCAATGAACAATCAATAACCAAATTACAGAATTGTCAAAACTGCATAATAATAAACTATTTTTTAGTAAAAGTATTTTAACAATGTAAAAGTGAGTTTTACTTCATATTTAACACTTTCAGGATGCACTAAATTAAGGATGTCAATGAGTGGATTTTATCCGGACCAGAACCAATAAATAAGTAATGGTTCTGGTTCTGGTTCTGGATCCGACCCATTAGACACTGGATTCGGACCGGACCCGGACCATTAACTATGGATCTTAAGCGGTCCGAGTCTGAGCGGGTCTAGAACCAGAACCGGACCAGAACCAGACAAAAACCAAAACTAGAACCGAAACCGTTATTTTATAATTTAATGTGTTATGAGTGAATTTGAATCGATATGGATAAAACTAGCTCATTAACAAGCCTATTTAAACTTAGGATTGTCAATAGACGGGTTTTACTCGAACCAGAACCAATAAATACGTATTGGTTCTGGTTCTGGAACCAGAACCAGATCTGAACCTGATCGGACCATCAAACTATGGATCTAAACGGTCCGGGTCTAAAGCGGATCTGGAACAAGAACCGGAACCAGAATCGATGCTTTAAAATTTAATGGGTTTTGAACGGTTCCGAATCGGTCAGGTAAAACCCACCCATTGACATTCCTACACTAGATAATGCACTATATCGAGTGAAATTGAAGCCAAAACTAAGAAAATTTGTGGCTCGAAATTATAAATATTTTGAATTTCTTTTAAATTGTTGGAGCCAGTGGTTATTCTTTAAAATTTCTTTTGTATTATTCACTCGACATGCTTATCTCTCCCATATTTCATCAGCTTTCGGCTCACTAAAATGCCTACAATCCTTATATCTTTACCACAACTATCTCACTAATGGGATCCCGCCTGAACTCAAAAACACATGTAATTACTTAAAATTGGCAGAGAGATTGAGAGGGATGAGCACTTCCAGTGAGGAAAATAGAGAGAATGAAATTTGGCTGACGAGATCAAAAGACCTAAGAAGAAGACCAAAACAACGTCGTTTAGATATTGTTGGAATAGAATTAACTTTAATACACCACGTATCATCTTCGACCTTCAGTTATGTTTCCAACATTGAAAATTGGTTTCGGAATAAAATTGATATTAAACAAATTCATTGAGCCTGGAAATTGTATTATCAATTTGTTGTCTAAGGTGGTCACTTCATCTTATCATAAAGCTAAAACAATAGGTTATCCCATTATTAAGCACTTTTCAAGAGTTACAACTCTCACACACTAAGTGACTCGACGGTAAATTGGAGGAGAAACGTCTTACCAATTGAGCTGCGTTTCATCGGTAAATCACATTTAATAAAAAATTATACAGAAAATACAAATATAACGTGATTGTGGGCCTGAACAATACCAAATGAACGTCGGAGGTGACTTTTATTTCAGCCCAACTATGTAAGATAAAAAGTAAAATGAAATGGCCTGAAATGGCCCAAGGATATTTGTTGATTAGGGCCTCCACGATTAAGGTTTCATACTCTTCTTCTTCTTCCTCGAAACCACGCCGCCTTCCATCGCCCATTTCTCTCTCTCCGACTGAACTCGCTCTCTCGGTTGATCGGCGGCGACGTCGTGCTCATTACTCTAGATCATATCTTATATCATATTCGTTGTTTTACGTAACTGAAAATCGACATTGTCGCTCCACGCTTGTCTGAACTAATCCTCAAGTGTAAGCGGCCTTAAGTTCTTTATACGTGAACCCATAGATTGTTGATAGAGTAATATCCCCATGCAAACTTGAATTCCTCAATTAGGTTATTTTGGATCTACTGTGAGATAAATTCTTCTGCTTGAACTTGTTTTTTCAGTTAATTGGAAATGTAACTAGAATTTGTAGTTTATGCAGATTTGTGTGAACGGCTACCACTACCGAAGATTTCGACCTAAACGGACCGTGATTGTAAGTTCTATAGTGTAGAATTGGCTCCAACTGTTCGAAAATTGAAATTTAAATTAGTTCGAAATTTGTGCCACGAATTTTCTTGGTTTTGGCTTCAACTGCATCGGATATCGTTCTACCTGAAAAAGTAAAATGTGCAGCAAAATTATCTTCTACATTGTCAAGAACTTTTGCGAAAAAATAAAAGATTTTGATATTTTGCAGTTTTAGGCGGGAAAAAAATTGTGCAGTTTGTTTCTGCTTTTATATATAGAAAAGGTTAGATTTCTTCGTGGGTTTGCAAACGGGAAGTCTTTGGATATAGATATAGACCGTTAGCTGAATTTTTTTTAGTTTATTCTGGATTTCTTGATCTTGATGAATGCATTGTTTTTCTTTTTCTTTACAGTGAATCACATAGGATCCTACATTTTTCAGTCTACATTTCAAAATCTGCTCTCATAATGGTTTGTCGATTACTCACTACTTTTTCCTAACTCACCTCTTTGCAACTGTTACCTTTTAATTTTCTTAAAGAATACGTGGTTTGAGTTGCTAGGTCGATACACTTTTTAAAGATGAAGCTACTGAAGAAAAGGGGGAGCGTGCCAGAATGGTGAGTCGCCTACCACCTACACTAATGATTTCATGATTTCAGAGCGTACTGTATTTATGCTTATCCACAAATGGAACTCTGATGTAGTGCTAGATACATGAAATTTTACATACATGAAATTTTATGCATTTATCCCAGCTGCTTGTTTAATATAGAACGATATATTATATTGTTTCTATTATGTCCAAAAGTTTATCAAGTTGATCACTGACAACTTATTTGGTTTTATCTGCGTTAGGCCTCCTTCATTGGAGCAATGGCAATTGCTGACTTGGTCAAGACAACCTTGGGACCTAAAGGGATGGTACGGGACATGTTATCTAAGTTTTGCCGCAGCTTGTTTGGATAAATTCCTGTAAGCTTACATCAGTTTTTTAACATCCCTTTGTAGGATAAGATTTTGCAATCTACTGGTAGAGGACATGGCGTGACTGTTACAAATGATGGAGCAACCATATTGAAGTCGCTGCACATTGACAACCCTGCTGCCAAAGTCCTTGTCGGTATCCTTGATTCCAAGTCATTTTTGTATTGCCTTCCATTAATATTAGTGGGGGTGTGATATGGTCTTATTCTTTCTTGGTGCTGTATGCTATATTTCAATTTTTGAATCCTTAGATTGCATAGATAGAATGCTAATAGAGATTCCATCCTTTTTTGAGTAATTGAACTTGACATATTTCCCTTTACACAAGGGAGGAGGGATGTCCATCCCTTAGGTGTCCCCAAGGGACATACACATTCCATCTAAAAAAAAATGCTCCAAGTATACACCAATTTGGGAAGGCCTGGGTTATTTTTGATGTACTAGAGTAGAGCTTAGTATACTTTCAGCTGATTCTGTTAATTTTGGCAATACATGATGAGCTATCTTGAAAATCTTGTTTCCATTCTAAGATGGGGATGGAGAGAGATAGAACCAAAAGTCACTATATATAATTGGTAGTCCTTGAGTTCATTTGCAGACATCTCAAAAGTCCAAGATGATGAAGTAGGTGATGGTACAACTTCAGTTGTTGTTTTAGCTGGGGAGCTCTTAAGGGAGGCTGAGAAGCTGGTAAATGCAAAAATTCATCCAATGACTATTATTGCAGGTTTGTTTAGTTTTTATGAATTGATCTTTTGAATATTTTCTACTGTACATTTCCTTCCCTCAACTGACAGTTATATATTGAAGGGGTCGTGTGAAGGGGACTTCTTAGTTACCACTGAATTCAATTGTCTTTTATGAATGCTTGTTTATTTTCCTCCTGACTGCCCTTCTTTCGTATTGTAAAGGCAACTGTAGTCAGTTCCACCAGTCGAGTCCTGTTATTCGAACAAGTTGGTTGAGTTTTCAGTTACATTCAGTTAATATATATGTTTTGACAAAGAATTGTATTTCTTCCTTTCTTCAACTGGGTTTGAGAATTGCTATTTGGTTAATGGCTTTTTTAATTACAATTAGTATATATTTCAAAATCCGTCAGGTTATCGCATGGCCTCTGAATGTGCCCGAAAGGCATTGTTGGAGAAGGTTGTAGACAACAAACTTGATGCAGGTGATTACTACTTGTTATATTCTTCTTCATTCTTATGAATGAATTACATATGCATTTTACTGTTTTCTTAACTGGAAACCTTATATCCATATACTATCATCTTGCTGCTTATATACTGAATAGAGCCTCTCAAGCACTATTTTTGCCTTAGCATTGGCTTGTTGCCTAGAATATATTCATTTACATGTAACATAACCAAAATTCGAAGATTTTGCACTTGCAAAAATGTTATTACTACTGTATCCCGAATTAACTGATTTACTCAGTTTATATAATTAGATAATTCTGCTGGTATAAACAAATGTTGGTGTTTTGGGGTTTTACTTTAACCATGGCATATTTTTGAGTCAACATTTGCTGCGTATGATTCTTTCACAGAGAAATTCGAAACGGACTTGATGAAGATTGCAATGACTACTTTGAGCTCCAAAATTCTCTCTCAGGACAAGGAACATTTTGCAAAACTAGCTGTTGATGCTGTTATGAGGTTAAAGGTATAATCCTGTTTTTTGTAGCTTTGGAGAATTAGATTTGTAATATAATTCCTCATAGCTAAAAAATTGTTGGTGTGTGAAAATTTGTTTAATCAATTTTTTATGTAGAACTATAAAGATAATTTAGTTGATCTGTTCGAACATCGTGCATATGAATGCTTGATTTCAATGAATTTTTACTTAAATTGTGCATGCATCTGGTCGATACACTTAAGATCACATATATATTTCTTTTCCTCCCCATTTTTGGGTTCTGAATACTTGCCCCTTAAATTTGTTTATTACCATGAAGCTCTGGGCTTGGTATGTCCTCAATTCATCCGGGATTGTTTTTTTTTAGTCTGCTCATCTTTGTCTTGAAAACATGCATGTAGATGCTCCATGAAAATCTCTGTTTACATTTGCTCTGTCAATGAGCATACCATTCAGTTAGTGGAAACCTGATTTTGGGTTCTAAGCCTAGCCTCCAAAAAATGAAAAAGAAAAAAAATAATCTTTGTTCTTAGCTCATGTACAACTATGAGTCTATGATTTTCCTTTGTTTTAAATTGCTATGCCCCTTCATCATTTAAGTATATTAGCTGATCTGATTTACTGATGAAAAAAATGACAGGGAAGCACAAATTTGGAGTCCATTCAAATCATAAAAAAACCTGGAGGTTCACTGAAAGACTCGTTTCTAGATGAGGGGTGAGCCTACTACACATTTTTGTATACTTTAGTGTTTTCATGTACTGAAATCTGATTTTGTTTACTATTCTTCTCCTGTTTGGAGGTTTTTGATATTTTTCATGTTTCTCATTGGAGTAGTTTTATTATTTAATTATTTTTGGGTTTAACTATAGACAGTTCCATTATTTTCTGCATCTTGTTTTCAATTCATTCTGTGCTAACTGTTTTGATTTGTAACCCAACTCTTGACACACTCAGGTTTATTTTAGACAAAAAAATTGGTGTCGGCCAACCAAAGCGGATCGAAAATGCGAAGATATTGGTGGCAAATACTGCAATGGATACAGACAAGGTGAAAATTTATGGGGCTCGTGTACGGGTTGATTCAATGGCTAAGGTGGCTGAGATTGAAGTAGCTGAAAAGGAAAAGATGAGGGAAAAAGTGCAAAAGATTATCAGTCATGGGATAAACTGCTTTGTTAACCGACAATTGATTTACAATTTTCCTGAAGAACTATTTGCCGATGCTGGGGTGCTTGCAATAGAGCATGCTGATTTTGATGGTATTGAGCGTCTGGGTCTTGTTACTGGTGGTGAAATAGCATCAACATTTGACAATCCCGAGTCTGTTAAGCTTGGGTACTGCAAACTCATTGAAGAAATTATGATTGGCGAGGACAAATTGATACACTTCTCTGGGGTTGCAATGGGTCAGGCATGTACAATTGTGCTGAGAGGTGCAAGGTATGTCAAATAGTTAAGATGCTATTGAGTAAATCTGTCTATTTGGTGAAAGGTTATTATCGTTGCAGTAAGTTATTGAACTCATCTGTCCATCATAAAGTTAAGTAGCCACAAATATTGTGGATTCTTCATCAAATAAAAACGGAGAAATGGAGTTATAAAAATATTAACTGTTTATAAACATGAAGATATCTTAAAAACGAGTTTTGAGACTCTATTTTGCTCTATTTAGGGACATTCCTTTATTATATATTGGAATTTATCTTCATAGTAAAATTCATTGCTATATTGCTGTTTTAGGTATTTTCTGTCTTTTGGCTGGACACTCATGGTGCTAGAGTGTTATTCCTTTGTTCATCATTGGGGAAAAAATACTGCTAGAATATCTATCTTATATATGATACTCAGACCTATCTGCTTTCTTTAGCACGTGCTCCCAATCTGTGTGGTCAACTGTTGAAAAATAATATAACAAGTACCTAAGCTTGTTCTTAATTTGAGATGTGCCAATTGTCTTCTTGTTCTTTTATAAAACATCTTTTTGACTGTAATTAGGTATTTGCATGTTATTTTTCAATCAGTTGACTAAATGATTTTGCTTTATTTCCTAGTGAATTAAGATCTGTCTTTAAAAATCTTGAATAGATGTACTGATATATGATGTTCCTTCCTCAGCCCTCATATGTTGGATGAAGCTGAAAGATCTCTGCATGATGCCTTGTGTGTGCTATCCCAAACGGTAAATGACAGCAGGGTTTTACTTGGAGGTGGATGGCCGGAGATGGTGATGGCAAAGGCAGTTGATGAACTTGCTAGGAAGACTCCAGGGAAACGGTCTCATGCTATTGAGGCCTTCTCACGTGCACTTGTGGCCATTCCAACTACAATTGCAGATAATGCTGGTTTGGATAGCGCAGAATTGGTTGCTCAACTTCGTGCAGAGCACCACAAGGAGGGAAGCACTGCTGGGATCGATGTCATCTCTGGATCTGTAAGTAACTCAGTTCAATGTGGACATAACATTGCTTAAATATTATTGTCGTGCTAGTAATACGGCTTTAGGATTATTAATGCTATTGTAGTAATCAATTTGGCTATTCATGCAAACAATGGTGCACCGGGCATGCTTTCTTGTTTTGAGTTTGTAATCAAATGATAATTTTAAGAAGCTTTGTGGCCTTTCCTTGATTCCTTCTGGAAACCTGCTACTGAGGAAACCTGCTACTGAAAGATCCATCTCCTAGCAAGTTACCACCATTGCTAGGTTTAAAGAATTTTGTCATAAACTTAAAAAGAAAATAAGAGTAGTTGCTGTGTTTCTCCCGTCGTTTTCTGGAGAAGATATATCCCCTGTATAATGATTTGCTGAAGCCTTGGAGGTTCTGCAAGGCATACTAGTCCAACTTAGCCGATGATCCTGAACTGATGGTTTTGTGTAGGTTGGAGATATGACAGAGCTAGGGATATCTGAGGCGTTCAAAGTAAAGCAGGCAGTATTGCTCTCAGCAACTGAAGCAGCTGAGATGATTCTACGAGTCGATGAAATCATCACCTGTGCCCCACGGAGGAGAGAAGACCATATGTAAGAGGCATGGTTCATGATTGCCTAGTCAATTTCTAAAGAGAGGATCCATTGCTGGAAGGTTAAGCCAAATCCAAAACATGAATATCAGAATGTCATCACTTATTTCTGTATCAATTTTGTATGGACTTAAATTGAATGAATATTTCTCTAGACTAGAATTGTCTTGCAATTACCTATTAGCCTAACCAGTGGTCCAAAGCTTGTCTTTGCTGCTCACTGCGCTTAATTTTGACTTGCGACTCGTAGGGCGTGTCGTTTGGTTTAATTTTAAATTTCAGTTTTTAATTTATAACATTTCGAGTGTAATTTATGAAATGTATTCACTTTTATAAGAACATGTTAGTTTTTTTCAGATGAATGATTTGGTATTTTGAATTGTAGGTTGAAAAATGAAAATGGTATCTTTTTATTGTATTTTGCACATTTCGAATTTGCTGTTTGAAGGGAAGGATGATTGTGTAGTTGTTAAGAAGTTTTGAATATTTTAAACGGTAGTCTTCTTCTAATAATGATATTGGGACTGTGATATATATGGATGGTAATGAATTGGATCTTGTTAGGTTCATATCCAAATCTAGATTTAATTTTTTTTGCTTGGATCCGGATCCGGTCCAGATTCATTGGGTCAAAAACATTAGATTCAGACCTAGATCCATGAGATTTGTAGGGTCTAGAATCTAGATCTGGATCCATATATTTTCTCTTCTAAAATAAATTAAGTCAACTGTAATTCACAGTAACATTATAATAATAATCTAAATATACAATAACATTATAATAATTATCTAGAATTTTTATGATCATCATTATACAAGAAGATGTTAGTTACAAATTTACTTTTGTTTTTATGATAGCAAATAATATTATAATAGGAATAGAAGTAGTACATATCTTAGCAAATAGACCACTCATATCTAATTCATTTTTTTTTAAATTCAAGATACAATTTTCTAATGTTATTGACCTACCATCCAATTTTGTTACTTAGTTTATCCAACTTCGACTAGAAAGAAAAATAATACTCCCTCCGTCCCGCCATTCATGGCTCCTTTCTTTTTGCACGTAGATTAAGGAGAGTTGTGTTTTGTGTGTAAAAAGTAGGTGGCACGAAATTCGAGATACTTTTTAGTGTAAAATTGTTTCCTTTTTAGGAAACGTGCCAACTTGTTGGGACAGCCCAAAAAGTAAACGAGCCAAGAATGGTGGGACGGAGGTAGTATAATATACTTATAAATAAAATAAAAATTACATATATGGATCCATGGGTCGGATCTGGATCTCAGAAATCAAGATCCAGATCCAGATTTTAAAGGAATGGTCCGGATCCGGTCCAGATCCATTGGATCCTATTTTTTGAAGATCCAAATCCTGAATAATGGATCTGGACCTACAGATCTGAATCGGATCCAGAATACACTACCATCTCTAGTGATATATGATGCATGCTTACTTGTTTGGTAGATGTAATGATATGTGATTGTGATAGATGATGTATTACTAAAAAATGTGTGGGTAGAAAATGTATCATAGCAAAAGAAAGAACTAATTTGGTAGAATAGTTACTGATTGAAATTTATTATCTTGAACATTTTACTCAACTAAAAAAACATTGTCATGAAAAAAAAAAGTCCAAAAATTTAACCCAAAATTCTAAAGTTTGATTATCCTTTTAGTTTTAGTCCTTGGCAGTAGGTGCCAACTTTATAAAATACTTTTTCCAGTTCTACAAGCAACTGTCATCATCAAAGATTACCAATGTTAGATTCAATTCATCCGATTATCTACGTTAAGGTTTTGGAAATCGAAAAATAAACGAAGACGATATAATACTTAATAATTGATGATTTAAATAAATATTTATAATTATTTAAATATTTTAAAGAAAATATATATAACTTAAAATTTAAAATGATATTTTACCTTTTAAACTATACAAAAAAAACTTAAAATTGGATAGAATTGTGGGAATTGACTGCTATTATTGTCATCTCTCTCTAAAACCCAATCGTATCGATATCCGTAATTCCCCATACCTGTTTTAGGACTGCTAAATTATTAATCGACACATACCTTTTTCCAATTTCTCTCTTTGTTCTGAGAATTTTCTGCACATTTCTTCCAATTAAAATTCATCCATGGCTGGACAATCTGGGATTGATCCCCAACTCGTTATTTCATATGAATTCCCGCAGGTAGAATCCTCCACACTTTTCTCACAATCTTTTTTTAGTCTGGATCTTCCTCCTAATTCGTTTCTTCGCTCTGTCCTCCCCTCTTTTTGGTGGTGAAAACGCGCAATAGTTGACTTACAGCTATACTGAAAGGTACACCAGCCTCAGTTTATGCTAAATCGAGCAATTTGTTGTTTCGATTGCTCATTGATATGATTCAAAAAATAAAAATAAAAAAATGACGGTGTTGGTTGATGGACAGAGATGCTGCACTATATGCACTTGGTGTTGGAGCTTGCTCGAGAGATGCGGTGGATGATAAGGAGCTGAAATATGTTTACCATCAAGATGGACAGCAATCGATTGAGGTTAATTACTTTTTAGAGATAAATTACTATTGTACTTGGGATTGGGAAAAACTTGCGTTTGTTTCCATATCTATGCGGTTTTTATATGCTCCGTTATAGTTGATTGTTGATGATTCTACTTGCTATTGCCCCAACCCGATCACATATTTGATCATAAGCATGTTCGAAATTAGAAATTCGAAATTCGATGCCTATAATTATGTTTGATTGAACTCGAGGTTAAATTTGAGGTTAGCTTACTCAGCTTGGTTGAAAACAAGATCAAGGTTTGGGCGAAAAAGTTATATATCATCATATAAGTCTTTTTGTCACAGAAGTTTTTTGTGCGTGTTGAACTGGTTAAGAAAATCTATATCATATTTATCTTTCATGCGTCCACAGGTTTTGCCAACATTCGCTAGTTTATTTTCTTCTGGACTTCAGTCACGGATCCTAGAGATGCCAGGCTTGGTGTAAGTGATTATGTTGATTTCTCTTGGCACAGTTGTATGCTTTTATATTATGTATACTGTTTGAGTATACTGGCTTTAAGTAATTGCTGGCATCTTTCGCTTCTAGATTTGATCCTCGTCTTCTGTTACATGGGCAACAATACATAGAGATCTATAAACCTCTTCCTTCCAATGGTTGTGTAAGGTTCTTACTCATCTTATGTGAGATTGTTAGCTCTTTTCTGCTTGCTGGAGCTGATTAGTTTATGTTTATTTTTATACAGATACTTAATACGGCGACTGTTTCTGGGTTTCATGATAAAGGTTTGCCTCAAATGTTGACCTTACCCTTATTGGGAGCTTTCTTTTATCCTTTTCTTATAGTGAATGGTTCATGCTAAAAGCATATTGGGGAACTTATATTTGATATCATCTTTTCGCAATAGTGTGAGCCACAATTAGATAACACAAAAAATCTACCTGCACCAAAGCACAACTTTCTAATTAGATCCTCTTCTCAACACTAACCTTTTCAGAAATTTACATGGATTGTAGAAGTATGGACTGCTATCTATATATTACATTAAGTCAATTTTTGTCCACGCTAAGCCTCTTTTGGGATTAATATTTCAGGCAATAGTTTGCTTTTGTGTTGCTTATAATTGTTACTTTCTTGCGGGTGGTTGAATGATCCATAAAGAAATATCATATTTGGCTTTCTTTTCAGGTAAGTCAACTGTTCTTGAGGTTGAAATTTTAAGTTATGAAAAAGAGTCTGGCGTACAGCTGTGCATGCAACGGTAAGGTTTTGTCCGTACGGCCATATATATCTATATCACTGCAGTTGTTTTACTTTTTATTTTAATTTATGTTATTCCGTAGTTTGATACATCTTTATATGGTTTAACAGGGTGGCTGTCTTTTTACGTGGTGCTGGTGGATTCTCAAAATCATCTCAGCCTTACTCCTATACCAAATACCCGTCCGGTCAGACATCGACTTACATAATTCCTAAAACTCAACCATTTGCTGTATTTGAAGAATGCACGCAACCGTCACAGGTGTGATGGATTTTATTTATGGGACCAGATATAGTCGTTAGCTCAGAAGCACATGGGTTAATAGGAATACAGAAATAATAACAATCAAAGAGGAATAATAGTAAAGATTCATGATCAGGAAGTAACAGTGATGAATATTATTGCAACTACATAATCCAGGGATAGCTGTATTAATTCTGAACATTGCTGTTGTTAGTTTCTGTTTTTTTTTGGTGGTAATCCTTCCATTCGTTCCAGCTAGCATTGTCATCAACTTATAGACTCTTTAAAGTGGAAGATGGTGAAAAGATAATAAAAAGTTACCCTTTGAACTTATTTCTTAAAGTTAAAACTACACAACTTCAGACATTCATCTCAAATGTCTATATCCATTGATGATAAGATATGTGCAATTGCTGATTACAAAATAAGATACCAAAGTTCTGCCATCCAAATATGTCTCATATTTTGATCTGTAAAATAATTTTATTTATAACCTGCCACTTAGTATGATGTGTTATTGGCTTATTGTACGTGGACTGGACATTTGCTTTAAGTACAAAAATAAAGCAATTAACTTTACTCTTCTTTATCTTGGGGTTTTGATATGTAAAAGCAACTCTGAGTACTCTTCTGTGCTAAGCTGATGAATGATGAATTTCAGAATGTTGGATTTATTAATTTTTCTCAGTAACTACATTGCAGACTATAATATTTCAAAATTTTATTGTTCACTTTCATGTGGATTAAATAGCACATCACATCTAATCACTTGCATATGCTTTAGCAGTGTTTGAATTTTTATTAAAATTTGCAATGCATGATGCAGGCCCTCCTTTACAGGCTATCTGGTGATTACAACCCATTGCACTCAGATCCTAGAGTTGCCGAAATTGCTGGGTACTTATTAAACTGAAAAGACTCCTTACTCTGTTTTTTTTCCTGTGCTTCAGTGCCTTCATTATCTTTGAACAAAAGCCTTCTCAGATACTGTTATTATTCAACAGCCCTAATGAGTTTCGGAACAAAAACTTCGAGCGTACTAGTATAAGTTTGTCCAAGAACCTTCACACTCTCCGAAATGATGAATCATTCTCTTCGTGTTGTTAAATCGGATCAATCTTTTCTAATTTATTTTCTGTAGATTCTCTCGCCCAATCTTGCACGGACTGTGCACACTTGGCTTTGCAGTCAGAGCCATCATCAATAGCTTCTGTCGGGGAGACCAAAATATGATCCGCAACATAACTGGGAGATTTTTATTACATGTCTACCCAGGTGAGACATTGATAACAGAAATGTGGGTTGAAGGCTTGAGGTAAATATACTTTTTAACATTTAGAAATTATATTAGATGAGATTGTTTGGTATAGCACTACAGCTTACAAGAGGGTGAAAATGTGCAGAGTGATTTATCAGGTGAAGGTCAAAGAAAGAAACAAGGCTGCACTTTCTGGCGTCGTCACTCTTAGCCGCTTCGCCTCATCTCTGTGATCTCTCATATTGCAGACTAGGTTTGCTCGTGAAGATGTTCGCCGTGTGAAAAATCTGAACTAAAAGTTCATGTATTTGAAGTCAGAATTTTTAATTTTGTATAACACCAGAATTTGGTGAAAGTCATATATTTAAGCGCAATTATCCATATCCCTATTAATTATAATGTTTAAAACACAATTATTTCATAAATGCATTGCATCATTCAATTGTGGATAAAACAAAACAAAAACAAAAATCTAACAGCAAAATACTCTACTCTTGACGAGTATGCCCTAGCTATAAGTATAAATCTTTAGTTTATATCTACATAGGTTGATAACTTAGAAAGGATTAAAGGAAAAATCTCCCATCTGTATAATAAAAAATGGAAAATATCATTATAAATTTGAATATTTTTTTACTTATCCTATCATATGTGGAATTACAAATAATACCAATAGTATCAAACTTGTTAATAATTTTACAATATCATTCGATTTCCAACAGCTGGCTTTCAAGTAGCCAAAACGACGATATGTCTAACTATATATTTTCTTTTCTTTTTTTGACGTGTTCATATACGTGTATTTTGTATTTTGGTGTATTGATTTAACACTCATCTACAAAAAAGTGAATGGCAATATATAATTATTAATAATTTATAATTTTGCATGCAATAATTAGATGCAATTGTTAAAAAAAGTAAAATGATTGGAGGTATGAAGATGTTATTTTTTTCTTTAAAATGTTAGAAGGAGCTTATACTATAAAATAATTAAAGACAAATTTGAGTAACAAGTGGCCTAATAGAAAGCAAATCATGAAATGGCATACATGTCTGAATACCAACCAATCATCAGCATTCTAAAGATGTGGATAATACATAAATCTCATATTATACAATAACTATTTGAGTCTGTTATTTCTCTCTCAACTTCTTTCTTGAAAATGGCTCTTACTTCAGTCTCCTTACTACCCTTGAAATCCATCAATGGCTCAGACAGAGCTCTCATTCCCCTCCATCTACCTCCAAAGCCCTTTTCTCTAAATTGCCAATTGGAAACTCAAAGCAGGAAAAATGACACAGGTTGATTCCCTTTCTTCATTTTCTTGAAGATTATAAGCATTTGAATGAATTATTACATAAAATGATGAATTGGTTTGGAACTGCAGAGCCCAACAAGTGGAGAAAGCTCGTTTCAACTTCATTGGCTGCAGCCGTGATTGTATTCAGCACTACTAACATGTCTGCCATGGCTGATCTGAATAAATTCGAGGCAGAAACTCGAGGCGAATTTGGGATTGGATCGGCTGCTCAATTTGGCTCTGCAGACCTCAAGTTAGTTTCTACAAGATTTTTTCAGTGGTCCTCTACCATTTTTAAGGGTTTAATCAAAAGATTTATTTTTCTGGTGTTGAATTATATGCAGGAAAGCAGTTCATGTCAATGAAAATTTCAGGTATTTTTTCCTGTTCTTTAATGATTAGGCTTAACTGTTGGATTAGTACAATAAAACAATTTTAGTCCGAACTTCAACTAATATATTATTGGAGTATTATAGAGCGATTTATTGATAATTTTAGTTCATAAGTGATTTCCGAGGTTGGAAATGATGTAGAAAATTAGATGTTCAACGTCTTTAAAACGACATTATTTTACATAAAATATCTTAATCTTTCATTTAATTTAATTTATATGGTTTGAAATTCCACGCATAAAATGTGGCCCCCAACTCGACTTTCAGACGCCGAAAATCATTAACGGGCT
Organism: Salvia rosmarinus; assembly: GCA_036937905.1. Taxonomy (NCBI): domain Eukaryota; kingdom Viridiplantae; phylum Streptophyta; class Magnoliopsida; order Lamiales; family Lamiaceae; genus Salvia; species Salvia rosmarinus. The sequence goes on from CM072821.1 coordinate 59,796,990, forward strand.
AAAATTGTCAATAAATCAAAACATATGAGGCTTGAATAATGTATTAACTGAAGTTCGGGTAAAAACTAAGTCAATTTATGGGGCTAAACGAGTGTATTTTCACTAAGCGTGAGTGCGTTTAGGTGAATTACGCCAATTACGCCTCCACATATGTGGAAGAATAGGAATAGATATGTATGAATTTAAAGGACAAACACTCGCACATGGGAAATAGACTATAATGTTGGAAAGGCCTACTGCCAAGTTGAATGCTGTTTGATCAACTAGTTCTTTTGTTTCAATCTATGGCTGGAACAAAACTCAAAACACAAGTAGTTGACTAGAAAAGGCCAAGTTTCCATTATGCAGACTTGTATTCATGTTACCTTCCTTGAAATGGCTGATACAGAAGAGCCAATTTCACAGCTGCTGATATGAGGGAATCAGATTTCAGTGGTTCAACTTTCAATGGCGCATATCTTGAGAAAGCAGTTGCGTTTAAAGCGAACTTCACAGGTGCAGATTTGAGCGACACTCTAATGGATCGGATGGTAAGCTAATAAAACCACGTGGTTTTCTTAGTCTTGTTAATGTAGTTAATTAGCTCTTTCGATTTCTTGTATGATACAAGTACCTTAACATCAGTATCCAATGTAGCTAGCTTTTCCTTCTCTTACATCTGATCTTTTGTTGCAGGTACTAAACGAAGCTAATCTGACGAATGCAGTCCTAGTTAGATCTGTGCTAACGCGTAGTGATCTTGGTGGTGCCATAATCGAAGGTGCTGATTTCAGTGATGCTGTCTTAGACCTTCTCCAGAAACAGGTCTCCCTTTATCTTGCTCCACACTTTCTTGACTGCTTCACTTTTAATCAAAATCTTATCTTGGAATTGGAATTTTATAATCATACAAAATTAGCAGCAGAGGACCATATCCAATATTACTAATCTTATCCTAAGTAGAGAAAGACAGAAAATCGTATGAATCTTTGAAATCTGTATGACCATGCTTGCACAAATGTGACTTCTTATGTTGTACACTGGCCGTGTTCGTGTTCGTGTTTGTGTTTATGGTTGTGTCGTGGTGCAGGCGCTTTGCAAGTACGCGAACGGCACGAATCCTATGACAGGAGTGAGCACTAGAAAAAGCTTGGGGTGTGGGAATAGCAGAAGAAATGCATATGGTTCCCCATCTTCCCCTCTGCTGAGTGCTCCTCCACCCAAGCTCCTCGACCGCGACGGTTTCTGCGATTCAGCCACCGGCCTCTGCGAGGCGAAGTGACTGATGCATATGTGAAAATGCACAATTGTTTTGACATGAAAAGATGCATATGTTAATGTGTTATCTCCAATGTAAATTTCCATGGATACTTTCACATTTGTCTTTCAAACTTGGTTAGAGTATCAACTTTTTTATACAGATGTTATGAACTGATGAGGATTGTGGACTGGGATTTCGGACCATTATTTATTGGACTATTTGAGCCCACTAGATAGGGACTTTGCTGGGCCGACAGACCCATATTTTCATATAAAGGAAATATTTTTGCATAAATCAATTACTATAATTTTCATATTTCATGAGAAGAAAAATGAAACTATTATTCTAATGTTATATATTTTCCTTAATAGTCAACAAACAACAAAATTATGGTTCCAAAGTTCAAAACATTGACGGGACTTTTTTATTTCTATTATTTTGGATAATTTATATAGTGGTAATTTATTGTAAATCCATAAATTAGAACCCAGTTCCAATATTATTATTTTCAAAATTATGAAGTTTGTGCTGAAGTACATAAACTTTGGTGTATTCCTATTCGGGATTCCTCCAAATTTATATTCCGATTAAATCGAAATTGATGTGGCATTTGAAATAGCTTATGTGATGCCGAAGTTAGATGATATGATGATTTCAATAATTATAATGATGTCATTTGAGGGAATTCTAGAATACACAAAAGGTTATGTATTAGGAATCAACATTATAGACTTGGGAAAAAATCTTAATTGCTAATAATTCACGGATTTACAACAAATAACTCAATAATCAATAAGCAACTAATACATAGGTGTATGAAAACTATTGATTTTAAAATATTTAGTATATAATATAGGGGAAATTTTAAAAGAACAGGTTTGGGTAAGTATTAAACGGGCTCGATACGAGTATGGGTAATAAAGCTAGTACCTATTATAGGTTTGGGTTAGGTATGTAAGGGAAATTATTTACGGGTACCCGTTACTCAAACCTGATTTTTTAAAATATTAATCTTATAAAAAAACTAAATATATATTACATAATTAATAATATCATTTAACATATTTATGAATTTGTATCATAATGTAAAACATGGTTGAAATAAAAAGGTTGATGTGTTCACTTTGAAAATATAACACTTTGAATTTTATTTCTGAAAACACAACGCTTTAGATAGTTAGTGGTGTTGTGAATTTTCCACGTCATTGAAAGAAGTCGTTGAATCATGATACAAACATCCCTAATTATGAGGTATTCTATATTTTTTTTGATAATTTAATACAGAAATTTTAAAGGCCGATCGTCGCGACTGACTCGAGCCAGACCTTCTGGCGCCTAGATTAACCACTCTACCACTAGGCCAATATAACCATAGAAATGAATGTGTCTTACCAATGTTTAAGTTCTTAAGGTTATACCTTGCAATGTCATGTTTTGAATATTAATAAGTAGGTGAAACGAATTAATCTAATAACAAGGGCAAATTATTTGGTACGTAAATGACAAAGATGTATTGTAAATGTTACTTATTATCAAGGTGATCCAATGAAGGGAAGAATACCGTCTCAAAAAAATTAAATTCAATAGAGTAGTAATGTACCATAGACTTTATTATTGTTTGGGCATATTATTTTATGACAAAAAGTTAGTAATAGTCAAGCATTTACATCGTAAATGCTTTGATATTTTCACCGTGAATCTAGTGACGTACAATTCAATGTACACGGATGCAACTTTATCTAATTATAATATAGTGACAATTGACAAAGGCTAATTAAAAATTAATCTAATGTTTGTACCAATCATATAAATTTATTGGTAAACAATATTTGTGACAATTGATCAATGCCCGAAACCTCATTACTGATGCTGCCGCAGTGGAGAAGACAAGCAGACAATATTAAAGTGACCTTGTTCATTTGCTCGAATCCAACATATTAATCTCAACTAATTAAAAACGAAAAAAAAAACAGATGCACGTATGATTTTGACACAACTAAACCAATAGATCATCAATGGAAAAAGTACAGATATACTTTAGGAGTATGGAATCTGAATGGATTATACATTCAAGCCCGATCTCGATGAGCCAAATTTTTAGGCCCATGTTTTTTGATCCAAACGGAACCCTAATGGGCTTAGGGTTATGTTTGATTATTATCTATTTAATTGTCGTTTCTCCCTGTAATTTGTATCCGAAAATCATAGTGAAATCTCTGGCTTGACATCACCAGCAGACGTAGTCACAAGACGAACTAGGTAAAGAATTCTTGTGTTCTTTATTTTCTATCGTGTTTTTCGCAACAGTAGTACTAGTTAGATAAATCTACTCATTTTTAAGGTTTTTTTGTTTGAGAACTATGAAATATATTTGAAATTTCCTGATACTATTTGTTTAGGGAGCTTGAAGACAATTACCAAAATTATATATTCAATGTTACAAATATGATACGACATGTACACTAGATATTGTACGCCATATTTTGAAAATATATTAACTCAAATCCGTCCACTCTTGTCAAACATAATTTGGCATATATACAAAAAAAATTCCAATAATTCTAAACAAGTACTGACATTTCACTATTAAAGAATTGTAGTCAAATATTTTTCTCATAAGTTGTGTGTACCTATTGTCTGTGATAACGGAAGCAAAAAGGCAATCACCTCATTTCAATTGATTACTCCTATGTTTATGGAAATTGGGTCTTGCAGTTGTCTATTTCTTGGATCTTGGCCCTATAGTTAATTTGTGAAATGAAATTCAATTTCTATAGGTAACATATCAGCTCATTTATAATGGATAAAATCTAGATGAAATGAAATATTAATATTATTATTATTTAAATTGAGAATCCGTCTTGAGTTTTGAGTAGGGGTGTGCATCGGTCTGTCGGTTCGACCGATCGATCGAAATTTTTCTAAACCGAAAATCTAACCGAACGTATTTTTTCGAACCGAATCGAATCGATTTATAATTTCGGACAGATCGAAAACCGAACCGAAAAATCGACCGATTTCGGTTGGACCGAAAAACCGATCGAAACATATATTATATATATTTTTTTCTAAATAAATAATTTTTATCTAATTATTTAATTAAGATATTAATTAATTATTATATAAAATATATAAAAATAATAATTTGGTTCGGTTCGGTTACCGACCGTACCTAAAATGTAAAACCGAGAACAGAACTGAAAACTGATTTTAATAAAATAATTGAATCGAACAGAAAATTGATTTATTCAAAAATCGAATCGAACCGATCGAAAATTACTCGATCGGTTTTTTAGGTTCGGTTCGATTGATGCACACCCTAGTTTTGAGGGGGTATAGACACACTTTTTCACAAATAAGAGGAGAGAGAATAGAAGTTCTTAGATTGTTTTCCAGAGTAATTATTTTTCTAATTTTTCATTTCTTAGTTTTTAGGTCACTTGTTAGCTACTTAAACTATTTTGAAAGTAATCACATAGTTTTCACGGCTGCGTAAAGTGAATATTTATCTCCAATTTATAGTTCTATTTTATGAGTGAAAATACGTGAAGCTTAAATCATTTTAATTGAATAATTGCAACACAAATTGGAATCCTAGCAACACATTTCTAAGCTAATTGATTGAAAATTATAAATTCGTGTAGACATTGTGTTATTTGGCAACTAGCCCTCTTGGATATACATAGCAAATCACCTGATAAATTAAAAAGTGAAATAGCACATTGTATAAGTAAACAATTTTCTTAACAATCCAACTCTTGATTTGATTACCAAGAAAAAAATCTTGAATTTTCAAAATTGAAAAAACATGTTAGATTTGAAAAAATAATATTTACTTCGAAACAAGAATAAATTTAACATGCCAATTCTATTATAATCATTAATTAAAAATAGTTAATTTCCACACATACATTATAACATTCCTTAAACAAGTAAGAATAATCCTTACCTTTAGGTAGGGTAATCAGATTTGTTTTTTAAAGTTGTTATACTAGCATTGAGGATTATTTTTACTTTCCATTACATACAAAAATATTAAAATTCAAAAACAAGATATTAAATTAGGTTCTCAAGTCAGATTCATTGACAACCAAACGAATCCTAAATAAATATGTCCTGAATAATTTAATAACAAATCTTACAACACTATACTGTCAAACTATTTCTCCTAGTAAAGTTACAACACTCGTGCGGCCGTACAATTTCTACATATTAATATTAGTCTGTGTGCCACAAAGCACTATTGAGGAGACATATTCCGCACATATAGGTAGAGCCGACGAAATAAGCCCAGCCCGAAAAGCCCACCCGAGGTACCCGGGGTTTGGGCCGGTTTGGGTTCAAAAAAAAAGCTGAAAAAATTGAAACAAAAAGCTTCGAAAACCCCGGACCTACCGGGCTTTAGGCCAAAAAAACCCGGGATTTTGGCTAAAAAAGCCCATCCGATTTTTATTAAATATATATATTTATAATATTATTTAATATACATATCTATATTTTTTTAATAATATTAATTATATTTTCTATAATTATTTATTTTTTATAGTAATAATTTTCTTACTAATTCACATACTGGTCAGAAAAATAAATTCTGGAAAAAATAATAATCTCATAAATCATTCAAAAATAATTCCTAAGAGAAATGATCTCCAAAAATATATACATTGATGATTAATGATCTTATAGTATGTAAAATCTATTTTGAATCATTGATCTTAAATATATACAATATAATTAATTTATTTTATTCTATTATTTTATGAGTATAAGTCGGATTGACGTTTAATAATATCATTTATCTTTGATTTGTAATTGCTAATTTTTTCTCCTTAAATTAAAGAATTAAAATCATACTGCATTACAATATCATCGCATGAATACATAAATATGTCAAGATATACAAGAAGCATTATCATAAGAATAAGTAAGCTCAAAATATTCTCATCACTGATTCTTTATTTAAGTTAAGGAGTTATGAGATCTTAATTAAATAATTATTTTTTTAATTTAAAATATTAATTTTATATATTAAAAAAATTAAAAAATTATCTAAAAAAATGTCCGCCCACCCGGGGTTGGTTTGGGCTTCATATTTTTAGGCCCGAAAAATTTTGGGCACGGCCCGACCCGGCCCGAAAAATTTAAAAGCCTGACAAGCCCGAGGTCGGGTCGGCCCGGTTCGCTACTTTGCCACCTCTACATATAGGTATGTTTTCTTTCGAGTAGAAATATAGGTTCTCGAATTCACATATTTTTTATTTTTATTTTTTACATGATATAAATATATCATAAATCACAACAACTTATCTACATCCAGCAGTCTGTCATTCTTTATTAAAAAAATGATCATTTAAATTAAATAAAAGTATCATTTGCTTAAACATAAAAATATCAAAATCTGCATGTGCAGACGAATATATAGGAGACCAGCTCATCATATATTGGATGAATATTACAAATAATTTTAAAAAAATAACAAAACAATCAAACTAGTAAAACAGACTAGACGGAATCTAAATTAATTAAAAAAACAACCTACACATAAATGAGAACCGAATCTAAATCTCTAACTAGAGAGAGACTTTGAGCGTCTGTGATTGCCACTTGGGTTAGAGCTTCTTCTTGAATTTTTTCTTATTCAAGAATAATTGCCTAAAACTCTAAAAATATATAATTCATATTTTGGAATAAATGCTAAAAGTCAAGTGCAAAATTAAAAATCGATTTGAAATTAGTGTACTTTAAGACCATCGTTTTTTAATTAATTATGTCCACATAATCTTATGATTTTTTTTCGTCAAAATGTTAAATTTCCTAAATATACCCTATAATAATACTGACCAAAATTTTATTGATCTCTTATTTAAGTAAAATTTATCCAAGTAAGTTAGGTTGGTTTAGAGGCTTAGATCCTTGTGTGGCGGAGGGAAGACAATTTTTTCTGGAAAAACGCAAAATCCAATTGTCTGTTCATGTTTTTTGTTACACTAATTAGACAAAAACTTTGGTCTTTTTGATTTATTTATTCGTTGTGCCACGTTGTTGGCCATAAGTGAAATGTGTGTTTATGACTTTTAATTAAGATTAGGCACTGATTATCTTGTTTGTCGTTATCTGATTGACATTAATTTTTTTTATTAGGGTACGTACGAGAAAGCTTTCATAACGAAATTTTGGAAATATGTTAAAGTTTAAAAGACAAACCAAATAGGATATAAAATTAAGTCTGTAAATGCTCTTTAATGTTAACATATTCTTTTAAGATATAATTTTAACATTTAATCGAATTAAATTCTTAAAAATGAATCATAATGACAACCAATTAATCAAGGCAAAAATTTGTATATACGACGCATCCATCTGGTTCATCAATTTCTAATTAGAATTTGTTAATTTTAATTGAAAATTTATTAATCACTCGTAGAACTTAATTAGAATGAATGCACGATATGTGTATATATTTGATTGTATCAACACATCCTCTTAGTAATACCATTATGAAATATTTATTTTTCATGATTAACATTTTGAAGGATCGAGTATTTGATGGATTAAATGTGTGATAAGATACTTTTTATCTATCAATCATTTGTTTACTACAAATGATTAATGAATGATTAAAATTGGGATAAATAACTCTCCATTTATTTGGAGGATTATTTCAATCCTACCTATATTGGTTGTATTAAAATTAATGGAGAATAATTCAAATGATTAAATTAATCTCGTACTTTGGGATATCCTCAAATATTAACCTTAAAAGTAAACACTTAATTAGGTTATATTAATTTTATCTATCCAACCTAATCATGTCAAGTAAACACCCCTTAACGAAAGGAACATACTACATAGAATGAATTTCAAAGTAAAGACTTGACTAAGACAAAAATTAGTTTCAGAGTCTAAATAATACAAGAGGCGATTTGGACCTTATCTTTAAACATTAGTCGATGGCGTTAATTTTATGGAACTTCTGTAATCATTTGATAACTTCATCTGACATGTTTCTTACTATTTTTTCTAATTTATTTATATACATTTCTTTCTATTGTCCATCTTGATTCTAAATATATTATTTCTATATCTTATAATGGGAATCTTAGCGTCTCAAATAAAAAGGAAAACTTAGTGAAATTCATAAATATATATTTGTGCATCGGACAAGAGAATTTTTACGGTGGATCTATAAAACCCAAAAGGAAAACTTAGTGAATTAATAAATACTCCCTCTGAAATTAATAATAAAACTTAGTTAGATTCAAAACCGAAAATCGAACCGAACGGATTTTTTTGAACCGAACCGAACCGATTTATAATTTCGGACCGACCGAAAACCGAACCGAAAAACCGATCGGTTTCGGTCGGACCGAAAAACCGGCCGAAATATAAATTATACATATATATATTTTTAAATAAACATATTTTTATCCTAATTATTTAATTAAAATATTAATTAATTAATATATAAAAATAATAGTTTCGGTTTGGTTCGGTTACCACCGAACCTAAAACGTAAAATCGAACCGAAAACCGACTTCCTTAAAAACCGAACCGAACCGACCGAAACTGATCGGTTCGGTTTGGTCCATGCACACCCCTACCTCTGTCCCCTAAATCTGTTTCTAGGAATCTTCCGCATGAGTTTTAATAAAAGTTATTGAAATTATTATTAGTGTAGTAAGGATCCCACAATAGTTTAATATTAAATTAGTTAGTGGTGGATCATAGGTGATAAAAAGTGTAAATAAATGGGTTGTTGAAGGTAAAAAAGAGAAATAATGGTGGACCACAGATGATAAAATATATAAATAAAAGATATTATTGAGGATAATAAGTTGGAAAGATAATTATCATAAATGGATATGAAGGAAATTGGAGGATGTCCCAAAAATAAAAACTAGGAAGGAAATTAGGGAATAATGGAGTATATATTTGTGCATCAGACAAGAGAATTTTTTACCGTGGATCTAGAAAACCCTAAAGTCAAACCGATTATTAAGATTAGTATTCAAATGCAAACCATAAAGTCATCAACATTAATGAAATCCTAATGAACCAAATTATGACATTTCATTTAGCATTACACAAAAATGAAAGCTAAAGAATTTGTATTCCATAAGTATAGATATGGATAATTCCACAAATTACTTCACATCTGCCTCTAAATACTGTTGCTGCTGTGCAAGGTTTCACTTAAAGTGAAATAATAATAAAATTCTGAGAATAAAGAAAAAAGAAGCTTATAGCGATTAAGATGCTTTGAACTGCATTTTTCCAATTCAATTATTGTAATTGTACTTATCTATTTTATATTCCACGTGATATATATGAAAAACTGATTTAGCTTTTCAACATCCAATTTTCGATCAAGCGACTATAATTGAAACATAACGCAAACATCCATTTTTTTAAAAAATAAATAAAGTTCATGTCATTTTTTAAAAAATAAATAAAGTAAATTTGGAAAATCTTTGAGTTAGTTCCTAGTGTAGGAATTAGAAACCAATTTGAATCACTGATTTTTTTAAAATAGTATTTCTTTATTTATAGAATATTTATTTTATATAATGTGTTTTCTACCTACAATATTAATGCTCTATATGATAATGTTTTCTATGCATTGCAGTCATGCTTAATTATCAATTATTTAAATTGATTCCCAATTCTCATACTAGGAAAAAATATGATCAACTAAATTATATGTGTATAGCATATTCGGATTATAAAAAATTTACGACGCTAAAATTGATCTTTAAACAAGACATTTGGATTATAGAGAACTTTTACCCTTCATTTGATTATTCACCATTCCGATCTTATCTGGAAATTGGAATACCATATTCAGGAACATCTCATTACGTAGACTTCCGAGCTACAAATAATAATTACTTTGTTAGAATTTTCACAAAAGAAATTATGATTCTAAGATGAGCTAAGCCTATGTACCTCTATCATTATCTCGCCTGCAAATGGCTCAATAGATTAAGAGGGTGTTTGATTGGGCTTATAAGCTCTTTAAAACAATTTATAACATCTTTAAAATAATTTATAAATTATTGCAAAGTGTTTGATAAAATAAGTTCATAAACAGCTTATAAGAACAGCTTATAAGCTCCCCTAAAAATAAATTGGTCAACCCTAATTTATTTTTTTCATAAACTTATAAGTAATCAAGAATTTATCAAAATAACATTATTATAGTTCGTTATTTCCTACACATACACTATCAACTTCATATTCGTCAATTTTATCTCTCTAACTATGATTTTCTCTTTCTAACTCACGATTCTTTCTCTAGCTTAAAAGATCAATTATCCAAACACTTTAATAACTTATAAACACTTGAAATATTACCTCTTATAAACTCTTGAAATATCTTATAAGCTCTTACAACTTATAAGCTCTCTAAAATAAGCTTAGCCAACCACCCCTAAGTTCAAGTGGTTTATGCCAATTTACCCACGTCCGAAATCTAAATGAATGAATTATGAATATTGATAAAGGACGCACTGAAATTTTGGTAAATTTAATCAATCAAATTTGATTAATTTTTTACATTTGAAGATTTTGATATGTTCAAGTTCGGCCCTTTTGTTTTCAGTTTGTCAAATCGAATCATCATCTCATGTACTATAGTATACAGTTGTTCTAATGCTAAACGAAATAAATAAGATAATGATCGAATATATATATATAGAAAATGGATCAGGTAGGAATGAATAATTTAGTAGGAAATAAGAATGAATCTAGACCTTTGATTTGCTATATCAATGGTTGAAATTTAATTTTCGGGTGTGTTACAGTTTTGTGTGCTACACGGATTATTGTGCAACACTATAACTCTTCTTATGCTACACTGCAATGAAAGATGCTAAACTAATATATTTAGCATATGTCTTTGAATGGATGAAATATAATTAAACTAACACGCAATATAATAATTCGATGACAAATATGAAAGATGCACTACTATTCTTATTTTCGACATTAGGAGCCTTCTCACCATAACCAACATATATATATATATATATAGGGGATGGTTAACGTAGAACTATTTTATTGTGAGAATGTGAGAACCAAAAATGATGAATTCATCGTGAAAGTTGATGAATCAGTTGGGAAAGTTATGAATCCAAAAATAAAATTTTCGTCCTCATGGGATTCGAACCTGTGAAAATTCAATTGTCAATTCATTAAGTTTCAACTGATTCATCAACTTTCATAACAAATTCATTTGGTTCTTAGTTTTAGGATAAGAATGGTCATTCAACCAAACCTCTCTCTCTCTCTCTATATATATATATATATATATATATATATATATATATATATATATTTCACACCATTCTTTCGTCTCGGAAAGAAAGAGGACGTGTGACTTATTGGTTCTAAAGATGGCAATGGATCCCGGAACAAATTCAAATTCATAGATTCAAATCAATTTTTTAAGATTTGGATCTTTCAAAATAGGATCCAACGGATCTGGATCGGATCCGGATCATTTCTTTAAAATCTGAATTTGGATCTGAATCTTGATTTCTGGGATCTGGATCTGGATCCGGTCCAAATTCGGCTCATGGATCCATATATATATGATTTTTATTTTATTTATAAATATATTATATTGTTTTTCTTTCTAATCGAAATTGGATAAACTATGTTATATAATTGGAAGTATGTCAATAACATTAGAAAATTGTATCTTGAATTTGAAAAAAAATATATGAATTAAGTATGAGTGATCTATTTGTTAAGATATGTGTGCTACTTCTATTCCTATTATAATATTATTTGATGTCATGAAAAAATAAATAAATTTATAACTAACATCTTCTTTTATAACGATGATTATAGAAATTCTAGATAATTATTATAATGTTATTCTATATCTAGATTATTATTATTATATTGTTACTGTGAATTATAGTTGATTATGGTTTATTTTAGAAGAGAAAATATATGAATCCGGGTCTAGATCCTGGATCCTGTGGATATCATGAATCTGGGTCTGGATCTAAATTTTTGGATCCAATGAATCTGGATCGAATCCAAATCTAAACAAAAAAAATCGAATCTAAATCTAAATCTAATAAGATCCGATCCAGATTAGATCAATTGCCATCGCGAATTGGACCACTCTTTTTCCCTTCGGTCTTTGTTAATTCTTATTCTATTATTTTTAGGGTCCAACATAGAGGATCTAGAAATATTCCATCTTTTTTCACTCCTATAAAAGGCCCCCAAATAACCAGCCAACTCCATTTCAGTACAACTCCAACTCTCTCTCTCTCAACATTGACATACACATATCATCATCAATTCATTATCGTATCTAAACCAGACCAATAACCTTAATTCCTCCAAAGCCATGGCAAGAAGCAAAGGAATCAGGTTAGGACGCAAGCTGGTCACACTCTTCAAATGGCGAACGCGGCGCACGGCCGCCGCCAACCAGCTGCTGGCGCCGCGGGAGGGCCCCATCACGAAGCTCTGCAAATGGGTGCAGTCGTTTAGACGCAAAGCAGCTGCCAAAACGAAACCGGGTTATATCCAATTAGGTGGGGACCGGGTTGCGCCGCCAAAGGGGCATCTGGCGGTGTACGTGGGCGAGAAGGAGGGTAACTTTTCCCGGGTGGTTGTGCCCGTTTTGTATTTCAATCACCCCTTGTTCGTGTCGCTGCTCCGCGAGGCCGAGAAGGTCTACGGGTTCGATCATCCGGGTGGGATCCAGATACCCTGCCCCATATCCGAGTTGGAGAGAGTTCGGATGAAGATTGCCGACGGCGGCGGGATCTGCCGGAGCAGGCGGAGATTGTTCGACCACCTTGACTCTTTCTTGTGAGATTCTGTAGTTCGTGAACAAGGATTGTTAGATTTCTTCTTTGTTTATCTAACTCGTTTTTTAAAAATTACCCTTTTATGGTCGATGTTTAGAGACTTTCTTGTACAAATCATATTTTCTATAAGAAGTCTTATGAGACATGTGGAAATCATATCTAATTAAGATTTATTTATTTTAATTAGAGTTTATTCTTTAATTATTTCAATCTTCAAACATTTTGTGATTCTTTTATTGGCCCCGTCCCTTCTTCCAAAAGGACCATGTGTTTGCGGATAAAATGGTAGTGCCAGTTATGTTGGTTCAATTGATTGGTTGGAACTGCTTCGAGTTTAAACTCCCACAATTTCTACTTAGATAATATTTCTAATCAATCATAATCAGTTATCTTTAGAAATGTCGAGCGGGGCCGGCCTGACCACACCCAAACCCACCAGGCCATCGATCGACTCAGGTCGAGCCCGGCCACAAAAATACAATTTACAAATATATTAGCTGAACTCGATTTGCAAATAGTTTTATACACAAAAATCCCAATCCCTACCGACACGTAGGGTTGTGCATCGGTCGGTCGGTTTCTAAACTGAAAATCGAATCGAACATATTTTTTTGAATCAAACCGAATCGATTTATAATTTCTGACCGACAGAAAATCGAATTGAAAAAACAGATCGGTTTCGATCGGACCGAAAAATCGACCGAGACATATATTTTATATATACTATTTCTAAATAAACATATTTTATCCTAATTATTTAATTAAGATATTAATTAATTAATATATAATATATATACATATATATATATATATATAATAATAATTTCGATTCGGTTTGGTTCGGTTACCTACTGAACTTAAAATGTAAACTCGAGAACCGAACCGAAAATTAATTTTAATTAAAATTTTAAACCGAACAGAAACCGACTTTCCTAAAAATCGAATCGAACCGACCAAAAATTATCGTTTTGATCGGTTTTTTTGATTCGATTCAATTGATGCACAAAATACCCGAAAATCGAATAACCGAACCGAACCAAGTCGAAAAATCAAATTTGGTTCGGTTAAAATTCGGTAGTTCGATTTTCGGTCGGTTCGAAAAAAAATTAACCGAATAACCGAAAATCGAATTATATATATATATATATTATTTATTTAGAATTATATTTTAATATATCAATATCCTTAATCCTATTATTTATCTCTCTCCCTATTATATCAATATATAATATTTGTAAAATATAATATTATTTATTTATTATATAATACTATCAATTTTTTTTTTTGCAAAATATTTTGTATATATATAACATAAAAAAATGTGTTTTTTATATATAAATATCAATATATAATATTGTTTATATATTCATTTGAAAAAAAAATATTTTTTGCTAAAAATAAACCATTTTTCATATATATATATATATATATATATCAAAATATAATATTATTTATTTATTCATTTGAAAAATTTTTGCCACAAATTCGGTTTAACCGAAATATATTTTGGTATTTTGGTTCGGTTACCGAATAAAATTCGGTTCGGTTCGGTTATTTTTTAAATTTTTTGTTAATTCGGTTCGATTAATTTTTCATCCGAATAACCGAATACTCATCCCAACTAGGTTACGCTAATGCAAAATGTCGATTCTTATTAGATCATTTGAAATTCAAGTCAAGTAAAGACTGAACCAAGAAAAAGAAAAGGACTAGTTTTTTGGTATTTTCCTTAGCTCATAGTGCGTCTATATTTGGTGTTACTCTTATATAATATATTTCGCTACTTGATATATACTATTCTTCTAATTGTCCATTTTAATGATTTGTCTTTTTTTTTTGTCATACCTCTCTCCCATTCTTGTTTTTTACATAGTCAATGGATGCAAACTCATTCTTTGTCTCTTTAAAATAATTAAATGTGACACAATTATGTATGTTAATAGCATGCTACTGGATTTGTTTCATTGACTCAGCAAGTACGACTCGTCTAGCACAAAAAATTAAATCAGTGCAGCCAATTTTTTGTACGCATATTAAGACTATCTTGACCCTTTTTTTCAGTTCATTGCTCCTGATCGCCTGTGGTTAATCTGCAAATTTTTAATTTTCGAAACTAATCAAATTTATACCTATTAGAGGTGGCAAATGGGCGGCTCGAGCCCACCGAGCTTTCCTAATATCAGGCCACAAGTCTGGGCTGAAAATCCACCAAGTCGGAAAAATCGTGACTCAACCAAGTCTGAAACGCAACTTTTAGTACAAATTTTCTTGATCGGGCCTGACGGGCTTTTGATAGTTGTGGGCGGGTTCGGTCCTACCCAAAATTCCATAGAGTCTATATTTTTTGAACCCAAACCTACCCAAAACCGTGTCAGGAACCTATTTTGCCACCTCTGCCGATTATAAAAGAGTCTATGTAAAATTCCATTGTCTATTTATACCCCTATTATATATTTTATTTAAGAATAAAACGAGGTACACTCCCATGGGGTGGGGTTGGTCCTACATATGGACAATGATATTTTTTTCAATACAAATAATACTTTTCTTCATTGTAAATTTGAATTATATCTATAATAATCTGATTTATTTGTATTTTTTAAAAGATAGTTTAGTAATTTAACACATATAGGTTTTGTATATTGATGCAACATAATATCTCTTTTATGTAACTGAAAATGTTTAAAATTGAGATAAATTTTATTTATTGTTTGACATATATATTTATTCTTTTATAAAGATCGCATAGACTATTCTGCTAGAAATTTCTCAATGGTGTTCGTGTGTCTCTGCGGTGTGTTCGTGCATGCATATGATCTCGTTGAAAACTACAGTTTATGAACATGGCCAAGTAATTTATTAAAAGAAATTACATCTTTATCATTATCTATAAATTTAAATCCACTCTTCCAAAGCTGCAAATCAACATATAAAAGTGTCTCGATGAGTTTTTCTTTCATATGCAATGTTTCCATTGCATGTTTTGTTCTGATCATATAATATAATAATTGTCATAAATATACTATTACGTCAACGTGATTGCGAAAAATAGGAAAATATTACTTTTAAGTATACAAAATAAATGGTCACAATGTCTGTCACCAGGCCAATCTGGCATAATTCCGCTGCACACAGAACATGGCTGTAGGAATACAAAAACGCAAACATAATATAGTATTCTAAGAAAAAAACCAAGCTTTTTGCCTCGATCATAATAAACCGACGCTCATTTATCTCTCTACATTCTCTCTACTTTACAACACATTTTCAGCAAAATTGTTCTATGTTTGATTGTCCTACGTTTGATGTTGGTGGTATGCCCTAAGAAAGAATCTTGTCTTTCCAACAAGTAGCACAATTAATATTCTTGAAGAATATTACATGTTCTTGAAGAACAATTCATATTTTAGAGGATATATATTTATCCTTGATGAAAAAAATATAATTTTATGTTATATTGATATTGATTTGTGATAAATCTTGTGTGTGCGAGATTTATGAAAAAACAGTAAAGAACACGAGAGGCTTTTACGTGGTTCGATCAAGGAAAAGATCTACGTCCATGGAGGAGTGTTTCCTCAATACTTTCACTATATGCGATTACAATGAATGTATTAAAAAGCTCGAGTATTCAAATAGTTGCTAACCCTTCTACCTTCAATCTAACCTCTATTTATACATGTTGTGGATCACTATAGATTGTTGTGGATCCTCGCTTGTGGGATCCGATCTCAAGATAATCTTGATCCTTGAATATCTCTTTAATATCTCTTCTTGGATTTGATCTTGAATAGGGTTTAGAGGTTGGGCTTTGGGCATAACCGCGTAGGCCGTCTGTTAGGTCAGGCCCAGTTCACTTGGGCCTGCTATTGGGCTTGAGCGGTTAGGCCATATCACATCATAGTCCCCCAATTAGTCGAGTAACAACTATGCCGAGGTGGGGTGAAGAGCGTATTTTACCGAGGCTGGTTGTTGCTTGACTGAAGTTATTGTCGAAGATTCTCCTCCCTTTTTGATGTCGGGATTGGAATCTGATGATTGGCCGAGGTCCGAACTGAGTTGGATGTTTTGCCGTTCCATACTGTGTTGGACATTTGCTGAGGTCCGAACTGAGCTGTCCGAAGTGGATGGCGATATCCTTTCGTCAGGAGAATGTCGAGGTCCGAACTGACTTGGGTGATTTGTCGAAGTCCGGATTGACATTGACGACGTGCCGAGGTGGGTAGCCGGGCTGAAGTTGGATGGAGACGTCCTCATTGAGTAAGAGGATACCGAGTTGGTTGACCGACCTGGTAGCGGAACGTCTTCATTGAATGAGGATGCCGAGGTGGTTGTCCGACCGAAGTTGGATGTTTTCATTGAGGAGGATGCCGAGGTTGGTTGTCCGGACTGAGCTAACCGGGCTGGAGTCAGAGTGATGATTGCATGATTAGATTGGCATGTCCGCTCGTCCTAGAATACGTCATATGTGCCAGGCGGTTGGTGGGCACTCGAAACACGCGCGCGCGTCTACTTCACGTCAAGTCACAGTTAGCCACGTGGGAAGTTGAATAGGCAGTTTTTGGGCGCCTGCGTTGCTTTAAATAGATCAGAGAATAGAGAAACTGTTCACTTCCTTCCATATCCATTTTGCTCCATAGAGAAAAATTCAGAATTCTTTCAGAACTTATTTCAGAACTTCGTCGAAGAAGCAAAATTCATCATTGAAAAAGTAAGTATGTCTTCCTCCTCTTCTTCTACGTCTTCTCCGGTAGAGATATCTGGTTCTGCCCGATCATCTTCTTCCGCTGATAGTGAGATGGAATTTAAGGATTATATCTGTTATACCCTGTCGGGTAGATCTAGAGGTATTAGTGCTAGGGTTCCGGTGATACCACATGTATGGGATAGTTATAAGATTAGGGATGCTAGTTCTTCTTTGACCACCGCTGAGGTCTGTAAGATAGCATCGGAATTTCATATTCCGGCGGAGGCATGGTGGTGCCTGCCACAAAAATCGGATAGAGCGATGGCTCCTCCGGAGGGATTTATAACTGTTTATAGTGAGTCCTTGAAAGCTGGCCTTAGGTATCCCCTGGCTCCCATATTTTTGAGCATTCAAGAATATTTTCAGATTCCGATATGCCAGTTGACCTCGAACTCCATTAGGTCGGTGGTAGGGCTAGGACTTGCTTGCTATGGTATTAGTGAGCAGCTTTCCTTTGAAGTTTTGATCGCTTTTTAGCATGAATGGTATAGGAGGTGTGTATTACTTGTCACATCGGCAAGCATTTAAGGTGAGTGCCCTCGAAGGTGTCCCATTGGCAAACGAGGTTCTTCTATTTGGGATGAGGCAACCGAGGTACGAGTGGGGCCTAGGTAAAATGAGGAATGTTAAGTCGCCGGCGCCATAGAGAATGAATCCGAACTCGTTGGGTGAGATATCCGTAATTATACCGAGGCGACACTGGCGATGCCGGTGAGCACTTATAAATCGAAGCTTGGGATCGGTCGATCGGTGAGGCATCCCTCATTTTCTTTACTTTCTTATATTTCGCGACTTTATGCTAATCAATTTCTCTTCTTGTTCGGTGAAGCTCGATTCTCGTAAGAAGGCGAAGGTGGCGGCTCGCCTCAATCGATCGGAGCAGGGCCACCGCAAAGAAGGAAGGCGGCGAGCCGAGCAAGGCACCCATGGTGGTGGCCGACCTCGGCCCGATTGATGGCGGCACCTAGGTAGAGGTCGGTCCGACCTCGGCAACAAATACCCGTGCTGATTATGTACGAGTGCCGGTTCAAGCTCCCCTATATCCTTCCCAAAGGTATAGGTTTATGTCGTGTCTGCCGTTATTTCCTCCGCTATGTGTTTCTTACGTGTGATTTTCGGGATGCGACCACGGCGGAGGATTTGCACGTCGGTCGGGATATGCACGGATTATCGGTCTCATCATCGAGGCGCTCTCGATCGACGCTTGGAGGAGAGGCATTGCCGAGGCCACGAGGCGATCTTGGTCGCAGGGCGCCGAGGCCGCCGAAGAAGAAGACTCGGGCCAGGTGGCCGGGCCGAGGTGGCGAGAGAGGCAGCGGTGGCGTGGCGTCGGCTGCGAGGCGGAGAAGAGGCCTGAAGAGAGGTGCCTCGGGCAGGGCCGATGTTGAAGGCCTTTGCCGTCATCGAATCGGAGACCTTCTCCGCTTCATCTGACGAGCCGTGCTCGGGAGCGGTGGTGTCCGACCATCCGGAGGTTGGCGGCAAGATGCCGACCGACAGGTCGAGCACGGCTGGGTCGAGTCGATCGGAGCAGCGAAGGACTACGCTCGTGATTGTCGGCGGGGTCCTTCCCTTGCTGAGACCTGGCGGCCTCCTTCTCCGCGGCGAGGCCGTTACCCGTCTGAGGAGGATGAAGATCGCAGCTTGAACTTCTCGCCGAGGCGGGTTGAGCGGGAGGTGGGGCCGAGCTCAGTGTCCCTCGAAGGAGGCCAGGAGGCGTTAGTGAGCCCCCGAGGCTCGGTCGGACCATTGTAATATGTTTGATAGGTCATTAGGATCCCGAGCTTTGTAAAATTCCCACTTTGTAAATAATAAATACACCTTTTGAAATGAATCGTTGTCTCTTGTTTTAGCTCGCTCTTCTCAATACATCGGCAGATCACGATCTTTTGACCAAGTTGAAAGAGGTCAGGTGCTTTATGAGAAGGATGAGGATGGTGCGGAGGCCGATCGTCGGTGACCCGGACCTTAGCGATATGGATAGCCAAGTCCTGGGTCGGTAGCAGCATCGCCGGTCAGACTGGCGACTGGCTAAGCGGTGACACGCGCGAAGAAGCATAAAATTATTCATCTCGAGGTCCGAGGCGGATGTCTCTGGGCATTCAAGGGCACCTTATACGGTGTGAAGAAAGCTCGGTGGCGCAGAAGTTGGCACGGATCTCGGAGGAGCATGCGTATATGGCGGTGATCCACCGATCGGTGGTATTACCATATCCGGGCCGATGACCGAGCTCACCGCTGCCGAGGGCATGGTCTGAGGATGAGGAGGGCCTAACAGAAGAACTTTAAAGATTGCCTTGAGGAACTTGTCAGTGCCTCCTTTATGAGATCGTCATAGCGAGCTGCCGAGCCCGGTCGGATTCCACCGACGTGAGAGTTGAAGAAGTCGAGGCGGGCTATATGGACCATGCCGAGGTGCTCCGACTAATGGGCTCGAATATTCAATTGTCATCTCGTGGTCGGACCCAACCGGGAGTTCGGAGAAGGATGTCGTCGGGGAGGTCGCGGGGTGGCGGAGACAGGTCGAGGCCAGTTCGTCGGCCCGGAGCATCCACCGTCGAGGCGCGTCTGCGGTTCAAAGCTCGGGTAGGCCGTGGCGGCGCACCTCATTGATTGGGTTGAAGGCAGAGTTTATCCGGGTATTCATCGACCCGAGATTTTGTTTGAATGCAACGGTGATTCATGGCGAGTGCAGCTCGGAGACCCGAGTGATTTGTATATAGCTTAAAACTTGATTTTAGTCATAAATGTATTTAGACTTTGTCAAGTGTATATTTTCCCATAAAGAGGTACAAATATAGCTTAGGACTTGGTTTAGTCGTAAATGTATTTAGATATATGCAAGTGTATATCTTCAACAAAGAGGTGTAATTTGCACGAGATCCGATTTGGACGTCGTTTGCATGTAGATGTTCAAATTAATGAGTAATATGTATGCTTTACGTGAGCTTCAAATTAATAAGTAATCTGTTGCTTGCCTTGTTTGTCGAGAAATATCGAGAGGGTGGTCCCGGATCCGATTTGGACGTCGTTGGCATGTAGATGTTTCAAATTAATGAGTTCGTATGTCTTGGCACATAGATGTTTCAAGTTAATAGTTCGTATGTCTTGGGTGATCCACGCGCTTAGTTGAGTACCCTACTTTGTGGTTTGTCATCTTCAGAGGCGTCCCTTTGAAGGTTAGTTGTGCTTTATCCGAGGTGAAACAGATTTTCACATAGATATAGGATAGGACGATAATCCACTCATAATAAAAATAATGTTTTATTGATAAGTAAATGACATCGTGCCAAAAAATAAAGAGGGCTAACATAATGCCGATGTGAAATGAAAGCTATGTAAAATACCTCCTCGGTGAGTGATATGCGAGTTCGGGGATAAGTGCACGGATAGGTGAACAAGCTTATGACCCTTCTGGAGGTCCTCGTGGCCGTATGGGCCTTCCATGTCGGGTCCAGTTTATTAAGGCGGCTTTACTAGCTTCATTGTTAGGCGAGGCCACTGAGGTGAGGCTTTCACCTCTTGTTGTAGTACCTGCGACGGCATTTGTACTGCTTCATGGATGAAAGCGAGCTCACGTTTTCCTCTAGAGTAGGTTGACCCGAGTTCTCCCGTTGTCATCTTGCAAGTGAAGAGTTCGTGGGATCGGTGCCGATCTCGGTGGTATAACGCCTCGGTGCCGTGACTAAGAGGGTGTTTCACCGTGGGAAGTCGAGGTGTCGCTCAGCTGACGAGGACTTGAGGAGATTTTCAGCCCAATCCCTTTAGCTCGATCTAGCCTCTTTTTAATCCATGTACGATCGTCGATTCATCACCGGTTGACCGTTGGCACGAGGTGTGCAACCGGGTGAACTTTACTGATCCGGAGCTCTTCACACCATTCTTTGAAATTCTTGTCGACGAACCGGGTGCGTTGTCCGAGATTAAGACATGTGGTATGCCAGCGGAGGTCCCAACTGGACTCTATTGGGCCTTTTTATTCTATCGAGGCACGGGATCGTGCCTCTTCCTCGGTCATCGGCTTCTTTCTCGATCTTCGCTTGT
Organism: Salvia rosmarinus; assembly: GCA_036937905.1. Lineage (NCBI taxonomy): Eukaryota > Viridiplantae > Streptophyta > Magnoliopsida > Lamiales > Lamiaceae > Salvia > Salvia rosmarinus. The sequence continues at coordinate 59,818,858 of CM072821.1, forward strand.
CCCATGTTTCTCTTTTACGATCCGACTCGTCCCTCTGGCGTAGTTGTCCACCAGGTCCGAGAGGCTACTAGCCGTCTTGACTTTCACGTTATCTCTTTGTTCGGCGCTGGTCGGATCCGTTGAATGCATTGATGTAGAGATCGTTACTCTCAATCTTGAGGGCTCCTTGATAAACCGCGAGCGAAATTTGACATCGTCTCGTCCTTGGCGGATGGTGGCGGTCGGATGATGGTTCTTGGTGACATCTTCGGTAGAAGCATTGTAGTGTGAAATGTATGCAACACAATATTACAAGTGCACGTAATCAACAAGTAATATACGGAAATATTCGAGATCGAATCCATAGGAACACACTTTTAAACCACGTCGAATACAATTTGTTTGTGATTATGAGGAAACATTAAAGAGAACTTTTACACGAGGCGGTGGAATTTCGACAATATATGATTAACAAACGATATTAAGAGGAAAATAGACTTGATCACTTGATTCCACCATGCCCCACGTACTTAACATTATCTTTGCCTCGTTATTATGACATGAAATCTTCCAATTCTTAGCATTTTTCCAAATCTAAGATTATACCCTTTAAGCTCGTCAACATATTCCTATACGAGCGCTTTAAGAGTATCTCTACTATTCCATTCATTTATGTCACGCAAGCAACACATATTCCTATGCTATTCACACATAATACTTAAATCATGTTCTTGCTCACTTTCTTGTTTTCCACTCATGAGAGCTTCCGAAATCATAGAGCTAAAATCTCACCCATGGTGATCAAACACAAGCAAGATAAATAATTCCCGAAACGATAATAACTTGACAAAATAAGGAAACGGCTCGTCACACGAGTGGGTTTCATTAAAAGATCAAGTCCTACAATTTTAGCTCATAGCGAGTGAATATGAATTCAAATACACAAATGCCATAGCAAAGTAAAAAGAATTGATTCAAAGTTAACACTGTCGCCGAATCTCGTGCTCTCCTGATCGCGCCTCTTCCGATAGCTTCTCTCCAAGATGTTGCCCTCCGACCTCTTTTCGAATCGAATAATGAATGCCTCCGATTGTCGCCTTCTTTAATAGCCAACTCGACACTTTTGGGTGTCGACTAGGCACCGCAAACCCTTCATCCATGATCCTTTCTTTTCCGTGGCTCAAAAGCGCCCTTATGCTTCGTGGCCACCGCCACGCGTGGTCGAAAATCTCTTCGTTCTTTTCATAAGCGGCTTCATCGCTTCACGAGCTCCTCACTCGCTTAGCGCGAGCTCGTCCTCCCGATGAAGACTTCGATCCGAACTCAACTCTTACAAACTCGACCTCACATAAAGGTCCGCCTCACGCCCGAGCTCGACGCGTGACATCGCCTCTTTTTCTTTCTTCCGAGCTGACCTTTGATGACTTCGCTCACAACCGATCTCGATGCGGTCATCATTTTCGAGCTTAAGAGTCCGACCTCGCCGAGTCCGACCTCGCACGAGTTTTAGTATCGAGGTCGTCTTCACACTTTGCGGACTTTTCAATCATTGAGCTCGCTATTGCGAGCTCGGCTCTCTCTTCTTCTTGAGTTCGGTTCCTCTCACGAGCTCGGTAGTCTTGAGCTCGGCTTCACTTCGCTCCACCTCCGGTTTCACTTTTCCGAGCTTTGACTGCGCTCTATAGTTCGGCTCTCGCATTTTCAAGATTATCCGCTTAATCCTTCCTCGACATCAGTCGCGCTGCTCCGAGTTCGGCTTGCTGCGTCCACTGGAGCTTGACTTTGACTTAGCGGACTTCACCTCTTCTTCACGCCTTCCTCGCCATGCCATAACTAATAACGATAAATGCCATTAAAACCCTATAAATTCACGACTCAATCCTTCACACATACACACGCAAACATAACATAAACATATAACATAAAAGCAAACAACTAGCTAACCCGATAAACTCAAGGATATTATCATAAAGAGGTCATATAATAACTCTTTATAAGAGTTATCACACCCCAAACTTAGCTCATTACTGTCCTCGGTGATGTTCTGCTTCACAACAAAACACACCCACAAAACAAGAAGCGATAAAATGCTCGACGATAACCAAGATGATGACCTAATCACTAGGGACGCGCTTTCACCATGGTTCTTTAAAAGAAAAATGATCATTCAGCTTCTCGTGCAAACTGGTCAATCACCTCGTACAAGGATGTCGCCTTCGATATCAACAAGTATATAACACATTAGCCACTACATGAATCTTCCCATAACTTAGTTCTTCTTAATATGACCATGCTTTGATTATCAAGTGCACAAATGTCTCCACAATTCGTGGTCAACCCCTCACTAACAAGTGTCATCAATACGGATCAAGAGGTCTTTAACAACTTATAATGTTAGCTTGGGTGAGTAGGATTGTTTGGGATAATGTAGCTCAAAACACCGGCACCTAACTCATTCTGGTTCCAACTATCCCGCCATTTCTCTTTCTTTTATAGAGACCCATCTTCACCTTTTCGCTTATCCTCTCCGCTTTTTTCTTCATTTTTTTTACACTTCCTTACAACTTCACCCTCAACTTCCGAGGTTACTTTACCTGCCCACCCCAAACTTAGAACATAACATTGTCCCCAATGTTGAGACTTATACAAAACAGAGGTGAGACATCATTATCTTAACATAAGATTAATACTGCACTATTATAGATATGAGAGAACCACAATTAGCATGCCCAAGGTGGAGAGAATAATATATGTGGTATACAGAGAATATTTAGTGGATGCAAGAAAGAAAATATAAGCTCAAAGGGGACCCTAGGAAAATATCATATAGAAGGCTAGAAAGCACAATCGATCCAAAAGGGCCTACGCCATATCCATGTCGACACCCTCATGTATATTGTCTCAAGGGAGTCCCAATCCAATATAAAAGACAGCACTCATACAAAATCGTAAGCCAATTAAGATTCACCGATGCAATGGTCAATCCCTATGGCTAATATGCTAATACCAAAATTAATAGAGTACACCCCAAAATAAGGGTAAAACCGATAAGCAATAAGGCGTCCAAAGATCACAATATAAACAAAACAGATTGACATCATAAAGCTATCCCTGACCAAACATCATCCTTAGAAATCATCGAAATGTAATCACATGCTTTATCAACAAACAACAAACATCAACAAAACACCGCGAAATATAAAACTAACCACAAGCAAAACACAAAACAAACACCAAGGATTGAGTTAGAGAAAGCCGCCTACCTCTCCGGAAGCAGAGGTAGGAGAACCATGGGTAGATGGATCAACGTGTCCGTCCTCGGTGATCGCGAGGCCTTTGTCGCAAATTGAGCTCGGTCCGCCTCGCCGCTCCTTCTCAACCTCGCCGTAATCATAATCCGATGGTAAAGGCCACGCGAATATCCGATGTGGAAATTGGAAAGCGCAGCTTACCGTGATAACGATCCGAGATCCTCCATCGCGATCTCGCGCGAAATATACCCAATATCGCTTCGTGTCGCCTCAAATCGCGAGATCGGAGCAGAGTCCTTGATATGGGCGGAACTTCGCATATCTAATATAGTAGGCTCGAGAGGTCGGCATGGGCGGAGAGACCAACTTGTGCGGCGGTCGGGTCTTCGATGTACCATGACGATGCGTCAAGGTCTTGATATCTATGAAAGCTTTCTCAACGAGGCGATCCTCATCATCTCCGAAAGGCACCCCGCCTTGATGCACAATTGAGTAATCGAGAAGGAAGAACTCGCCCTTCTTCCTTTTCTGACACTGTCCACCTCGCGCAGTTGGGCGCCCACATTTACGACCTTCCAAGGAAATGCAGAGCAAAAAGCATCCGCTCTTCCGACACGGTAGTATCATGGGTGGTGGCAAAACCGCTTTTAATGAAGTGCTACAGAGCCTCAATTTTAATGATGCATTTAATGGGTGACACCCTGTGGAAAACACCCATTCTGCGGACCGTGTAAATCTTAGTGCCTCTTCTAGATCATCCTGAAGGAGCCTCTTCATGGCGAGAAAGCATCCTCCACCTCATTTTCCAATTCATAAAATCATTAATGGTTTTCGAGATAAAACCACCAACTTACCCTCACCACACAGTAAACCTTCCTTATTGGCAAAGGCGTGATATTTGCATAAAACTCTTTAACCAAGGTGTAATGGGTGAGGTGGAATTGCGCAAACGTTGCCCATCCATTTAATGAAATCACTCTATCACGAACACCGGGTTTCTTGATTAAAACCCTTTTCTATCCAAAGATGCCTAGGTTTCGGTGCTTAAAACTCTCGAACCCACCATGAGCTCGAAATTTGGGATGGCGTCGATTGAAGCGTCCGCTTTGCCGAGGAGGTTTGTCCACCGCCTTCTGCTGAATATCCTTGCTCATCCGCTTCCACTATTTGCCTTACCTGCGCCTCGACTAATTTTTCTTTCAAGAGGAGCGACATCTTGTGGAGAACCCGTGAATCTTCCGATGACAACTCGACGCTCGATATGCGATAGCGGGCAGAGTCATTGCTTATACGTAGCCTCCCGACCTATTGCTAAATCTCCGCATAATGTAATTTAGAGGAGGAGATGAAAACTAAATTTCGAGATCAAAAGTTTTGATAAATGTAGTGGACGTGAAAAGTGAGAGCAAAGGCGGAAAATTGGAAATAAGAAAATTGATGAATATAAAGAGGAGAGAAAAGGCGGTCTTCAAACCCAAATGTCAACCAAATTTTTCCCGCTTTTACCAAAATAGCACTTATTTCACTTTTGCTCTTTCAAGCCCATTCGAACAACAACTAGCACTGCTCGAATTTACGCCCGAGGTACGCATGTACCACACCGCAATTCAAATGCCACATACCATTTTAGAACAAACCTTGCATCTTCTTTAACAAAGCTAAGGCAATTTATTATCACACACAAACAACGAGACAAAATGAGAAATAAAATAAATATTTACAACAGAAAAGGGCGTAAGCGCCGCGCCATGGCAACAAAGATACCTCCGTCAGCGTCGCCGGTTCGAGGTCTTCTCACGACGACCTCGCCACCCCAATAGTGCTTGACACGCGTCCATTCACCATGAATTCACGCGATGTTCCTTCAGAATGTGATAGCACGCGTGACGCCGAGAATTGTGAAGGACCCGACCATCGCGACTTCATCTTTCCGGAAAAGCCTCGACGAATGAACAATAGCACTTGCGACCCGAAGAACTCACGAGCAGATATTGTTATCATGCCATCTCTGGTTTTCTCCGTCAACTTGCCATTCTCATAAAACCACCGAATTCATCCATTTCATTTAGTTGCAACAAACGGGCCTCTCCAAGACTTATGCTCAAAATTCAGTTTCTTTATCGCCAATAGCTCGTGTTCAAGCTCCAAGGAAGATGACAAGCTTTCCCATAAACCATCCGATGAGAGACATCCCAAAGGTGTCTTGAAAGTTGTATGTAGCCCATCAAGATCATCCAAGCAGTATGGACCAATCCTTCGACCGGGTTCACCACCTCTCCAAAATACTTTTATCTCTCTATTTGAAAGCTCGCTGACCATTTGTTTGAGGATGATATGCAGAGCCACCTGTCTCGACATTGTACTTTGCTGAAACGCCCACCCTGACAAAATGTGTGATCACTAATAATCGCGAGTACCAAACCGCGTGAAGATGTTCTTTGTAAGAATTTGATAACAACTCCCATTGGTGGGCTATGGTCTCTACCCATTTAGATACATAATCAACCGTCACCGTGGATGTAGAGGTTTCCAAACGAGGTGGAACGGACCCATGCAATCGAGGCCCCACCAAAGAGTTCAATTTCGAATGAAATTCATCGCATCTCATTCCGGAAGATATATTCCCACCCTTCGACATCGTCACATCTTTACACGGGCGTCTTTAAACAAGGTTGAAATAACTGATAGAAACCTGGCCGTCTTTTGTCCCGAAAATGACCGCCATATGGAGTAGCATGGCATCCTCTGAATTGATTCCATCTCTTCACGTGGTACGCATCGCCTCATCAACCCATCACATGCTTATACAAGAATGGTTCATCCCAAAGTAATGTCTGACCTCGAGAGAAACCTTTTCCTGCTTGAAATGAGAGTTCGGGCAGACTCACGCACGTAAGTTGACAAAGTTCCATACCAAGGTGTACTCTCGCTCTCAATTGTTCATCGTGAAAGCGTCGAATTTGGGCATGAGTTTCATCGCCGATCGGCAATCGAGATAAATGGTCACTACTTGATTCTCGCCCCTTCGCTCTCCTCCAAATCAAATTCTTGTAGAAGATCCACCGGATTAACCGTGGCTCGCATCTCTTGCGACAAGATATCTTAGCCGCATGATCGTGTAAACAATCACCTTCGAACCCACGAGGTAGGTTCTAAATTTTTCAGCAACACTACTCTAGCGCTCCTTCTCCAGTGGTGTAATTTATTTGAGCTTCCACCAACGCTTTGCTAGCATAATAAATGGAGTGGAATATCTTCCTTTCTTGACCCAAAGACGCCCCCACTCGATCCTAGCGACATAACCTCGAAAGGTAATGACCGTTGGTCCAATGATTACCGGAGCGTCACTAGAGCTCGCTTCAAAAGCCAAACGCCCGACATTCCGGTGAGCTCGAAATGGCTATTTTTCCGTAGGCACACGGTGGAAATTTTGAAAATCCTTTATAAACCTTGAAAATCCATGTCGAAACTCCTTGC